>JAEIFJ010001371.1:600000-1050000 GCA_018903435.1 Leucophenga varia | reverse complement strand
AGAGAGAGAGACGACCCCTATGATTGTTGCTTGCCGCGAAACTAGATAAAAAAACAAAAAACCAAAAAAAACCTGAATAACAAAAATTATACAACAAATATAATAAAATAATAATAATAATTAGAGAGAGAGAAGAGCCCCAAGGATGGGGTTGTGCTTGCCGCAAAAAAAACAACATGAATAAAATTCATTTTTTTTTTTCGTAGGCTCGCAAACGATATCGTAAAATGCTTGCAAACGATATCGTAAAAGTCTCGAAAACGAATCGTGCGCGATAGTTCGATATCGTAAAAGTCTCGTATACGACTTCTAATTCGATTCGCAGACGACATCGTAAGAGTCTCGCATACGACTTCTAAAGTGAGTCGCAAACGATATCGTTAAAGTCTCGAAAACGAATCGTGCGCGATAGTTCGAAAACGAAACTTTCACTGCCACAAACTGAACGACTGACGAATCGTTTTCGAATCGTTTGCGTGTGTTTTTACGATAGTTTCTTTCGCTTTTCTTTTGGTTCACTGGGTATATATACCCAGTGAACCAAAAAGCTCGTAAACGATATCGAAAACGATACTTACGCGAAAGAAAAGCGAAAGAAACTATCGTAAAAACACACGCAAACGATTCGTCAGTCGTTCAGTTTGTGGCAGTGAAAGTTTCGTTTTCGAACTATCGCGCACGATTCGTTTTCGAGACTTTTACGATATCGTTTGCGACTCACTTTAGAAGTCGTATGCGAGACTCTTACGATGTCGTCTGCGAATCGAATTAGAAGTCGTATACGAGACTTTTACGATATTGAACTATCGCGCACGATTCGTTTTCGAGACTTTTACGATATCGTTTGCAAGCATTTTACGATATCGTTTTCGAGCCTACGACACAAAAAAAAAAATGAATTTTATTCATGCACAACCCTATCCTAGGGGCTCTCTCTCTCTAATTATTATTATTTTATTATATTTGTTGTATAATTTTTTGTTATTCATGTTTTTTTTTTAATTTTTTATCTAGTTTCGCGGCAAAGCAACAATCCTAGGGGTCCTCTCTCTCTCTCTTTCTAATTATTATTATTATTTTATTATATTTGTTGTATAATTATTTGTTTCAAGATTATAGTCAAAGATTTTATTATTTTTGTAATATTTTTGTTTTTGTTTATTATAATTATTTTCTTACATCAGCTTTCATATAATTTATAAATACATTTTATATTTTATTAATTTACAAACTTATAAAATTTTCAAGTTACTGCCTTGCCTGGGGTTTGAACTCGAAGCTTTCTGCCTTCTGTGACTCTTGAAGCCTTAGCGATCACGCGACCTCTTAACTGACAACGCCACGCCTATGTTTACTAGAGTCTGATAAAGTTTTTAATATGTATGTTTATTCATTGTACAGGTGCTGTTGTACAGAAAATAAGCGAGATAGACATATGCTACAAGAATATTCTTTTTTTCTCTTCTCATTGAATTTTAATTTTGAATTTTATTACTATCGCTCAACGCTCGCTTCATGTATCATATTCGAGCTCGTGTGCGACACTTTTGCGATAGTTTTGGGATACTCTCGCTCAACGCTCGCTTCATGTATCATATTCGAGCTCGAGTGTGATACTTTTGCGATAGTTTTGGGATACTCTCGCTCAACGCTCGCTTTGTATATCATATTCGAGCTCGAGTGTGATACTTTTGCGATAGTTTTGGGATACTCTCGCTCAACGCTCGCTTCATGTATCATATTCGAGCTCGAGTGCGACACTTTTGCGATAGTTTTGGGATACTCTCGCTCAACGCTCGCTTTATATATCATATTCGAGCTCGAGTGCGACACTTTTGCGATAGTTTTGGGATACTCTCGCTCAACGCTCGCTTTGTATATCATATTCGAGCTCGAGTGTGATACTTTTGCGATAGTTTTGGGATACTCTCGCTCAACGCTCGTTTTTTATATCATATTCGAGCTCGAGCGCGATACTTTTGCGATACTATCGCTCAACGCTCGCTTTATATATCATATTCGAGTTCGAGCGCGAAAGTTTTGCGACACCTTCGCTTCTTTTATCGTTTTCGAGCTCGAGTGCGATAGTTTTGCGATACTCTCGCTTAATGCTCGCTTTTTGTTTTGGGGGGGTATATATATATATATATATATATATATATATATATGTATATTTTTATATATATATATATATATATACTTAGTTTTTGGAGCCCTATGAGCGAAGGGTATAAAACTTAGTACTATATTTATGATAGTTTTCGCTCAAAGTGGAAACTTATTACTTAGTATTTATTATTTTAGCCACACATATATATGTACTCTTTTAAAGAATACATAACTTTTTGAGCTGCAGTCGTTCTCCTCGACCCAACAAAATGGTCATTGACCAATTCTTTTTTCAACCTTCCTCGCTCAAAATCAAAAAGAGATAGAAAGTTGCACCCTTCTACAAAATGAAGGCATACAGTAGCTCTACAATTTGTTACCAGATAGAAATTGATAGCTCTTCTAGTTTTTGAGTTATATAAAAAAGTCAACAAATTTTGCAATTTTTCATACAAATTGTATGATATTGAAGGGTTGTAGTTATTTAAAAACTGAACAATATTTTATAAGAACATGTATTCATATTATGGTATCATATTAAAGGTAATAAAATAACCTTTCAGAAAACAATATATTTGTTAGGGTTGTCATCATAAATATACAGTGGTTCACAGCTTATTTCAACCAGCACCCTAAAAAAATTAGTTTGATGTTTAAACTATAACAAAATTATTTCATTTATTTTTTAAAAATTTTTTTAATAATTAATAATGCTTAAAAACTAAAAAAATGAGACCAAAACAGTTCCACAGCTTATTTCAACCATTTATAAAATAACATTATTAAAGCTTAAATAACAAAAAAATTAAATTTGGTGTGACCACCCTTTTGGTTAACTACCATTTAAAGTCTTTTTGGGATAGATTCCACCAACTTTTTGGAATTCTAGGCGTTGTTTTGGCCAATTCCTTTAATAATTCATATTTAAGCTTATCCTGGCTAGATATCATGGGTTTACAGATGGTAGTGTCTAGCAATGCATAAAAATTTTGAATGATAACAATATCAGGTGATAGTACCGGAGGTTGCACTAGGTAGCGATCGTTCCAGACGGGCCAGGACATCGTAATCCCTGCCTTGCACTTGGGATCAATATGTTGGTTGAATCAGAATTGACCCCTTATCCCAAGAGTATCGGCACTTAGGAAAATATTATGCATCAGAATATCAAAGTAATCCCTTCTATTTGTTGATTCTTCACCAAAATCAAGGTTTTCAACATCGAAGGGTGGCCTGAATGCCCTACAATAATGTTAGTGTCACCGAGCTTAAATGCGTTGCTAATTTTTTTTTACACAATTTGGTATTTGTGCTTTTCACATGGTGGAAGTCATTTCGTAGAAGCCAAAAATATTGAGTTTGGACTTATAAATGAGAATTACCGGGTGTTAGAAGTCTTTAGGCTGGGAAACATGGTATTTAGCGTTTAATTTTTAATTTTTAATTTTTAATTTTTAATTTTATAATTTTTAATTTTTAATTTTTAATTTTTAATTTTTAATTTTTAATTTTTAATTTTTAATTTTTAATTTTTAATTTTTAATTTTTTTTTAATTTTTAATTTTTAATTTTTAATTTTTAATTTTAATTTTTAATTTTTAATTTTTAATTTTTAATTTTTAATTTTTAATTTTTAATTTTTAATTTTTAATTTTTAATTTTTAATTTTTTTTAATTTTTAATTTTTAATTTTTAATTTTTAATTTTTAATTTTTAATTTTTAATTTTTAATTTTTAATTTTTAATTTTTAATTTTTAATTTTTAATTTTTAATTTTTAATTTTTAATTTTTAATTTTTAATTTTTAATTTTTAATTTTTAATTTTTAATTTTTAATTTTTTTTAATTTTTAATTTTTAAATTTTAAATTTTTAATTTTTAATTTTTAATTTTTAATTTTTAATTTTTAATTTTTAATTTTTAATTTTTAATTTTTAATTTTTAATTTTTAATTTTTAATTTTTAATTTTTAATTTTTAATTTTTAATTTTAATTTTTAATTTTTAATTTTTAATTTTTAATTTTTAATTTTTAATTTTTAATTTTTAATTTTTAATTTTTAATTTTTAATTTTTAATTTTTAATTTTTAATTTTTAATTTTTAATTTTTAATTTTTAATTTTTAATTTTTAATTTTTAATTTTTAATTTTTAATTTTTAATTTTTAATTTTTAATTTTTAATTTTTAATTTTATAAATTTTAATTTTTAATTTTTAATTTTATAATTTTTAATTTTTTAATTTTTAATTTTTAAATTTTTAATTTTTAAATTCCTGGGTGATCAATCCGTAATGAATCATCGTGGTACTTTTGCAAAATTTGAAATTTTTCTTCATGTGTAACAACTTTTGTTAATTGGGGCGTCAGTGCTATTTTTACGTTCTTAAGGATTTTATTTCCTTTATTAATATACTTTGTGATCATGTCATTTTCAAATATATTGTCACATAGTGACTGCTGCATCTTAGTCAATCCATCATCACCTGCTAATTTTTCAAGCAGTTGGAATAATCGATTTAATCGATATCCCATTAATGATGAGGTTGCTAATATTACTAGTGCATCTTAGTCAATCCATTATCACCTGCTAATTTTTCAAGCAGTTGGAATAATCGATTTAATCGATATCCCATTAATGATAAGGTTGCTAATATTACTAGTGATCACTTTTCATTTTGATTAGTTTTTTTTTTTTATACAGTCGCTAGTTTGCGCTGTTTTTACGTAGTATGCTACTGAACGCTTTGACATTTTTTCCCTTTTTTTTTTTTTTTACTGCACTCAATCATGTGCATGTTTTTATGATCTTTATGACCTATATTTGATGTCTGTTGTTTAATCGTTACTTTGAACATATTCTATCCGCGTTATTTTATCAGTGATTTCTTTTTCATTATATTTTTATATTATATATTTTTATTTGAGAAAATTTTTTTTTTTTTTAATAACGTAACAATTTTAAAACAAAATTATTCTGCCATTATGCAGAGTACATAAATGTATGTAAACAGATTTACTAATATTTTATTACATATATTATTAATTGTTTTCATAGAAATTTTTTTTTTTTTTTTTTTTTATACATAAATATATGCAAACAAATTTTTAAATTACATATATTATTAATTGTTTTCATAAATTTTTTTTTTTTTTACTATACTTTTTAACTATACTTCTTTTTTTTTTACAATTATTACATGTTATTTTTTTTTCTATTTTAACATTTTTGAAAAAAATATTTACTTTTTTTTTTCTTAAATAAATTTTATTATAATAAATTTTGTTTGAATATAAATTTTTAACGCAATACTAACTTAATAAATATTTTAATAATTTTTCTTTTATTGTGTTTTTATTTTTAACAATAACAATAATTTATTTTTAATTGTATATTGTAAATATGTGGTTTTTCATTTGTTTATAATTCTGGTTGTTATTTTTTTTATTATTTTACCTTTATATATATATATTTTTAACTCTTGAATAGTTTATAAATTATAATTTCCTTTTGTTTTTCTTCTTAACGTTTCGTTTAAAATCGCTAATAAGTAAAATAATTTTTTGTAGTTTTTAAATTATAATTAATTGCTTAAATATTCTTTTGATTTGTAATTAATTTTTTTTATAATAATTTTTTTTTTTTTTTTTTTCATATAAAAAAAAAATATATGTATATATTGATATTATTTTCCTAATCGATCAACGCAGTGATCTCCTGTCTAATATTCTATACGAGCAACGCAATTATCGCTCAGTATTACAATATTTTTTTTTACATTTCATAAAAATTTTTTTTTACATTTAACAAAAATTTTTTTTTTTTACAATTTATTTAAAATTATTATACAATATATATATAAAATTATGTTGCGCGCTCTCTGTAGCGCTGCCGGTCCCTTAAGATGATTTAGTTTGTCTTCTTTGCTTTTTGTAGTCCCGCCAACATGGATGATGATGATGATGTGCCATTAACTGTTGTCGTCGGTGTTAGTCCATTAACGCCGCCATTAAGACCATTACTCAATTGCATAGGTGTATTATTATATGGTGAATAGTAGTTCGGTGACTAATTTATGCGCGTTGGAATGAATTCTGGTGTTTTCGGCGTTACCATATACGTAGCTTATTTACTCTTTGAGGGTATACCATTCGATGGTTAGTAAAAAAAAAAATCGGATTCATAGCAGCCATATGTTTGGAAGAAAAATTGCCACTGCATTTCTATTTTTGGATGATTTTTTTTTGTATTTTATTTTGTTGTATTTCATTTAGTTGTTCGTTTTGGCGGCATGTAGCACTCACTTTATACAATTTTTTTTTTTACTCTTTTTATTTAATTGTTCATATGATACGTTTCACAATAAATTAAACTTTTATAATTTTCCGTTAATTTTTACTGCCGCTGGAGGAAAATGAAAATTTTTCTTTCCCTCCTCGTGACCATTGCCACGAATGGCAGGATCGCATGTAACATGGCAAGATCGCCATGTAACATGAAAGAATACAACTTGCTTAAAAAATTAGCAGGTGATAATGGATTGACTAAGATGCACTAGTAATATTAGCAACCTCATCATTAATGGGATATCGATTAAATCGATTATTCCAACTGCTTGAAAAATTAGCAGGTGATGATGGATTGACTAAGATGCAGCAGTCACTATGTGACAATATATTTGAAAATGACATGATCACAAAGTATATTAATAAAGGAAATAAAATCCTTAAGAACGTAAAAAATAGCACTGACGCCCCAATTAACAAAAGTTGTTACACATGAAGAAAAATTTAAGCTTTAACATTATTCTAGGGCCTGAAAAACCACCGTACTATTTTGGAAACCTTGATTTTGTTGAAGAATCAACAAATAGAAGGGATTACTTTTATATTCTGATGCATAATATTTTCCTAAGTGCCGATACTCTTGGAATAAGGGGTCAATTCTGATTCAACCAACATATTGATCCCAAGTGCAAAGCAGGGATTACGATGTCCTGGCCCGTCTGGAACGATCGCTACCTAGTGCAACCTCCGGTACTATCACCTGATATTGTTATCATTCAAAGTTTTTATGCATTGCTAGACACTACCATCTGTAAACCCATGATATCTAGCCAGGATAAGCTTAAATATGAATTATTAAAGGAATTGGCCAAAACAACGCCTAGAATTCCAAAAAGTTGGTGGAATCTATCCCAAAAAGACTTTAAATGGTAGTTAACCAAAAGGGTGGTCACACCAAATATTAATTTTTTGTTATTTAAGCTTTAATAATGTTATTTTATAAATGGTTGAAATAAGCTGTGGAACTGTTTTGGTCTCATTTTTAAAAATAAATGAAATAATTTTGTATTAGTTTAAACATCAAACTAACAGCCTGCGTTAAAATTTTTGGATATCACCCATAGTTTAGATTTTATAGCCCAACAAAATTTTTTTTAGGGTGCTGGTTGAAATAAGCTGTGAACCACTGTAGGTAGTAAAATTAGTTTGTTACGGGTGTACTTATTATTTTGCACAACCATTTTTATTGAGTTTAACGTTTTGAGTGAATTGAAACATTGTTCTTTATTTTTATCGATGTTTTCGGTGCTTTAAGGTGTTATCTAGGTAGTATAATGAAAAAAAATTTTTATAATCATAATCAATAAAACTTCAAATATATCAATATAAAACGAAGTTGTGCTAGTGTACTTATTATTTTGGCCATATATGTATATATATATATACTACTGTGAACAAAAAAATAGGAGAATATTCAATTTAAACTTCGCGGGCTTAACATTTCGGGCTAGTTCTTTTTTTCTTGAGTTGGTAGGACTGTTAATAATATCTGGGCCAAATTTCATTTCAATATCATTAGAAGTAATATATTTACGCTTGTGTTTACCAAACGACCAAAAGTGTATTTGGCGATTTTTACAATGTCTGATTTAATTAAGCAAAGAAGTGTCATCAAATTTTTTTTTTCTGAATGGAATAAATGGAATAAAAATGTTGAAGAAGGCTTATGGGGACCGAGCTCTACCAAAATCAACAATAAATGATTGGTATAAATTGTTCAAAGAATGTTGAGAACGTGTTGAAGACGATAGCGTCCTGGTCGACCATCGACCTCAACGGACGATGCTCACATCCAAAAAGTAAAAGAGTTAGTGCTTGCACACTATATATATGACATTGACATTGCTGATGAAATTGGCGTATCGAAAGGATCAATTAATACAATTTTGAAGAAGTCTCGATTGGTACCAAAAATGCTGATTTTTTTTTTAAACTGCACTGATTTTTTGTGACTTTTTTTGTTAAAAATCCAACCAATATCGTTCCGTAACCACCGTATTCGCTTGATTTGGCACCGTGTGACTTCTGGCTATTCCCAAAACTCAAGAGACCACTCCGGGGAAAGCTTTTCGAGTCGATTGAGGAGATAAAAGCTTAATCGCCGAAGGACTATTTGGCATGTTTAGAGGATTGGAAAAAACCGTTGACATAGGTGTATTTTATCGGAGGGGATTACTTTGGAGGGGACAAAATAGATATTCATGAAAAAAATATTTAAAAAAAAAAAAAAAACAAAATTCGCGATACTTTTTGAACACACCTCGTATGAAAATGATATTGTAAAAATGCGGTACACTAGTAGATGCGGTGCACCGCTGCAGATCTCTCATATATATTATGTGTATATATAGGTATATCAATGATTCCTTCATGTCAAGTAGATTTCTTCGACGATCTAGCCAATATGTCGTTACACCAAATTAAGTGCATCAAAAACTGTTCTAATAGACTATTATTGGACCTTATTTTTATTGACAGGACTCTTGATTTTATTGTATTTCTAGAGTATCACCTATTAGTGTTCCAGAGGATAAATACCATCCGACGATAGAGTTGTCAGTGATGGTACCTATTATTCATAGCCAAATTTTTTCTCCGAACTCTAGTGCCTTGTTTAATGCACTTTCGTATTCAATACCAATTCCTTCTATACGAAGAAGTACTCCTTTAAATCACTTGAGCTATTTTAAGATTAACTACTCTCCTGGCCCGGATAATTTCCCCTCCTTCATACTTAAATTATGCGCTGAATCAGTGTGCGATCCTTTGTTGCATTTATTTGAATTGTCTTTAAAAACGTCTAGAGCACTAATAATTTGGAAACAATCCTTTATCATTCCGTTACACAAAAAAGGTAGAAAATCTGATGGGTAAAAATTATAGAGGTATTGACAATTTTTGTGCAGTTCCAAAACTATTAGAAAAAGTTATAACGGAGCAACTACAATTTTCATACAATCCATTGATATCTACAGCTCAACATGGCTTCCTTAAAAGTAGATCTGTTACCACTAATTTGTTAGAACTCACTTTTTGCTTAACAAACTATGCTATATTGGTTTTCACATTCTTTAACAAAATGGATTTCATCTTATTTACAGTCACGTACTCAACGTGTTTCATTTCTTACCACATTATCAAATAAAATTAACGTTTTATCAAATGTACCTCAAGGTAGAGCCATCTCGGTCCGCTACTTTTTACCCTGTTTATTAACGATCTTCCTGACGTCTAAAAATATTGGCATACATTAATGTACGCTGATGATGTTAAACTTTTCTTATCTTATTCTGGCTCTAATGGCTATTATCTATTGCAGGCTGATCTCAATGCGTTGTACAGCTGGTGTGAACGCAATTGTTTACTTTTAAATTGTGACAAGTGTAAAGTTATATATATATATATATATATAAATACGGGGTTCTTATTTTCGATATAAAACAACGCATACAACTTTTTTTTTGACCACTCTTATTATAAATATATATATGTATATATATATATATATATCTATATATATATCTATATATATATATATATATATATATATATATATATATATATATATATATATATATATATATATATATATATATATATATATATATATGTATATATATATATACCTATATATAATAAGGATGGTCCAAAAAAAACTTGTATGCGTTGTTTTATATCGAAAATATGAACCCCGTATTTTTTTTTTAATCGGATAATATTTAATGGTGCCGCAAAGCTCCTTAAGTTTACGATGTATTCAATATGGGAAAATAACACTTTTTCGTAGATTTTGTGTAGAAACCTGGAAAGTGAACATTTTGTAACCGGATAATCATGTTTCTCTTCGTAAATGATCGAAGAATAATCGAGCACTTGGTGCTTGCTATGACTTACTGTTGTTTATATTTCCTAACAAAATACAAGTATTGTCATCACAGTAAAAAATTATAGACAAATTAATTTTTGCTTAATCTCACTTTTGCATAGAATTTCAAATTATTTTAAACTTAGAAAGTGCTCCTGCAAAACGGTAAAATCAGACATCAGCCGTTTTTCCTTTTACCACAGATATTTTACTGTCAATACTACACTAAAGTTCAGTGCTTGAAAGTATATATATATATATATATATATATATATATATGTATACGAGGTGTGTTCAAACATTATCGCGAATTTTGAATTTTCGCGGGTTACGTATATTCGAATTTCGATTGTTTTGTGGCGTTATGTTGGTACTCATTACTCTCACTTATGCCGACAAGCTCGGCCATTTTGAATGTTCACTAAATTGTTGACAGCTGCTTTGCTTGCACGTGTTTTCGATCGTCTTCGATTTTTACCTATTCAAAAAAATGGATCAAAGAACCTGTATCAAATTTTTTTTTCTGAATGGAATAAATGGAATAAAAATGTTGAAGAAGGCTTATGGGGACCGAGCTCTACCAAAATCAACAACATTTGATTGGTATAAATTGTTGAAAGAAGGTTGAGAACGTGTTGAAGACGAAGAGCTCCCTGATCAACCATCGACCTCAACGGACGATGGTCACATTCAAAAATAAAAGAATTAGTGCTTGCACACCGTCGATTAACTATGAGAGACATTGCTGATGAAATTGGCGTATCGAAAGAATCAATTAATACAATTTTGAAGGATGTTTTGGGTCTCAAACGTGTCAAGTCTCGATTGATACCAAAAATGCAGATTTTTTTTTAACTGCACTGATTTTTTGTGACTTTTTTGTTAAAAAATCCAACCAATATCGTTCCGCAACCGCCGTATTCGCTTGATTTGGCACCGTGTGACTTCTGGCTATTCCCAAAACTCAAGAGACCACTCCGGGAACGCGTTTCGAGTCGATTGAGGAGATAAAAGCTAAATCGAAGAAGGCTATACCGGAAAGGGACTATTTGGCATGTTTCGAGGATTGGAAAAAACGTTGGCATAGGTGTATTTTATCGGGAGGGGATTACTTCAGGGGACAAAATAGATATTCATGAATAAATAAATAATTAAAAAAAAAAAACAAAAATATATGCGATACTTTTGAACACATCTCGTATAACGGGTGATTTTTTTGAGGTTAGGATTTTCATGCATTAGTATTTGATAGATCACGCGGGATTCAGACAAGGTGTCAAAGAGAAAGATGCTCAGTATACTTTGGACATTTCATCATGAATAGACTTACTAACGAGCAACGCTTGCAAATCATTGAATTTTATTACCAAAATCAGTGTTCGGTTCGAAATGTGAAAATCCGCTTTTTTATCGACAAATTTTGTTCAGCGATGAGGCTCATTTCTGGTTGGATGGCTACGTAAATAAGCAAAATTGCCGCATTTGGAGTGAAGAGCAACCAGAAGCCGTTCAAGAACTGCCCACGCATCCCGAAAAATGCACTGTTTGGTGTGGTTTGTACGCTGGTGGAATCATTGGACCGTATTTTTTCAAAGATGCTGTTGGACGCAACGTTACGTTATGGCGATCGCTATCGTTCGATGCTAACAAACTTTTTGTTGCCAAAGATGGCGCTACATGCCACACAGCTCGCGATTCTATGGCCATTTTGAGGGAGAACAATTCATCTCAAGAAATGGACCGGTAAGTTGGCCACCAAGATCATGCAATTTGACGCCTTTAGACTATTTTTTGTGGGGCTACGTCAAGTCTAAAGTCTACAGAAATAAGCCAGCAACTATTCCAGCTTTGGAAGACAACATTTCCGAAGAAATTCGGGCTATTCCGGCCGAAATGCTCGAAAAAGTTGCCCAAAATTGGACTTTCCGAATGGACCACCTACGACGCAGCCGCGGTCAACATTTAAATGAAATTATCTTCAAAAAGTAAATGTCATGGACCAATCTAACGTTTCAAATAAAGAACCGATGAGATTTTGCAAATTTTATGTTTTTTTTTTAAATTTTTCAAGTTTTTATTTTTTTTTTTAAAATTTTCAAGCTCTTAATAAAATCACCCTTTATATATATATATATATATATATATATATATATATATATATATATATATATATATGTAAGAATGAATTATTATTTATTCGTTGGTAATAATATTTTTAATGTTTAATGTAATCTAAATATAATGATGAGATAAAATAAATTGACAACTTCAACGACTTTTCTACTTGACGACATTCTCTTTTTCGACTTCTCGACACGACTGCAACTTTGCCACTAACTACGATCTTTTCTCTGCTGGCGATGACCACATGGGCACCGCAACCACTCGCCACTCGGTGTATTACTTGTTACATTCGGCCGTCCTGATCCATGTCATCTGTCCCAGATGATAACAGGTCTTCATTCTCGTTCACATATTTCCACAGCTTCATATTGTCGCAACTTGTCGACGTAATATTTGGGCCTTCTACTTGCGCTGCTTTTCTAACGTCATATCTGCCATTACGCTTTATCTTTGTTATTTCGTAAGGTCCCAAAAACGAACTTGCTAGTTTTTTACCGGAAACAAATTGAGTGCGCTTAATTGCAACTAAATCACCCTCTTTATAACCATATTCTGGTTTTCGTTTTTTATCAAAGTTTACTTTATAAGCTGTTTGGGCGCGTTGAATTTGTTGTTTCGCTTCTTGTCGTATTTTCTCTCGATCAGCTTCAAATTCTTCTATGGCCTCCCGATGAAGAAGATTAAGTAACTTATCGCTGGTTTTGTTCTGCATTTTAACTCCAAACATTAATTCAAATGGTGACTTCCCTGTTGAGGAATGTGTGTGACAGTTAACTGCTCTTTGTACTTCCGGCACAAACTTATACCATTCCGAAGGTTTATCTGCAGATAGTTTCGATATTATTGATAAAATCGTTCTGTTTACGCGTTCGATTTGTCCATTGCCTCTTGCAACACCTGTTGTAGTTAATATGTGTTCGACATCGTTTTTTCCAACAAATTCTTTAAATGCTCCCGACGTAAATGCAGCTCCACGGTCGCTAATTATACGTGTAGGGTTACCAAAAACTTTAATCCACTCTTCAAACTTTTTCAAAACTTCTTCGCTCCCCGTTGTTTTTGTAGTAAAAAGCCAAACGTACTTGGAGAAGCCATCAACTATTGCGAATATGTACTTATAACGCTTTGAAGTGATATCCATCGGACCTAGGTGATCTACATGTAGTGTGCAAAGGTTTGTCACCCTTTTCGATACAGTGCAACTCACCTTCTTGCTTCCCAACTTTTTGCTATGGATAATGCATCTAACGCAATTACTGACAACTATTTACTTTATTTTCCAAATGTGGCATCCAAAATTGTTGTCCTACGGCCTGCATTGTCTTTTGTACAGCATAATGACCAACATTATGACACTCAACTATTATTTCATGCTCCATCGATTTAGGTACAACCCACAAGTCATTACCATCAACGCTTTTATAAAGAATCTTTCCTTTAATCTTAAACCCATCGTAAGGCTTATTTTTCAAAATCTCTGATATAGCGACAATATACGGATCTTTCTGTTGGGCACATCGCATACGTGCAGATATTTCTGAAGATGCAACGTAGATAACAGGATAACGACTTAGACAATCCACATGCTTCATCTTATCTCCAGCTCGGTGTTCCACCTTAAAATCATAGTCTTGCAAATATAAAATCCACTGTGCCACTTCACGTGGGACGTCTTTTTTGTTCACCGTCTGTTTAAATGCAGCACAATCGGTTATCAACGTAAAGTTTATACCTAGCAGGTAGTGACGGAACTTTTTTAGCGCCAAATAAGCAGCCTTTACTTCCAAAATATAACTGTGTCTTGCAGCATCACTGGGTGAAGTCTTTTTACTCCAATAAAATATCGGATGTAGGTTTCCATCAAATCTTTGTAACAACGCAGCACCAAAACCATCTTTTGAAGCATCTGTATGCAACTCAGTATACGCCTCTCTACAGTAAATTCTCAAAACCGGTTCACGGCTAAGTTCATCCTTCAACTTATTAACAGCATTCAATTCCAACGCCTCCATCTTAAACGGTACATCCTTTTTTAAAAGATTTGTTAACGGTCTTACGATCTGAGCATATCCCTTAATAAATTTTCGAAAAAATCCAGTCAATCCCAAAAATGACTGCACAGCTTTAATGCTCTTGGGTATAGTAAAATGTTTAACAACTTGTGTCTTCTCTTGTCCTGGCCAGATCTTGCCGTCTTCAACTGTATGACCCAAGAAATGTATTTTATTTTGTTAAAAGCAACATTTCTTCCAATTCATTTTAAGGTTATATTTCGCAGCCTCTTTCAATACTTGCTTTAACTTGTAGATATTTTCGTCAACTGTTTTTGCGTACACAATTATGTCATCCATATATAATTGCATTACATTTTGATCAATGAGATTTTGGAAGACACTGTTTATAAAACGAATAAACGCAGCGGGTGAATTACAAAATCCCAAACGGAGCTCTATTGAATTCGTACAGCCCCTCTTTAGTAACAAAAGCAGTGTATTTTCGACTGTCTTCATCTATAGGCAAAAAAAGTCCATTACAGTAAAGACCTTAGCATCTTGCAACTTTTCCAGAACATCGTCCATCAACGGAACAGGGAAACAATCTTTTATCACCATGCGATTCAATTGACGGAAGTCAACACAAATTCGAAAGTTTAAGTCCTTCTTTTTTACTACGACGACTCTGCTTGCCAAGTTAGAAGTAGACTTTCGCACAATACCGTCCTTTAGCCACTGGTCAACTTGCTTCTTTACAGCTTCATTTTCTACAGGCGGGTGACGACTTGGTTGGTGACGAAATGGTGTGATCTTCTCATCCGGTACAATCTTCAATATCACTGGACTGCTTGCTGTTGATTCACTCGGTTGGTAACTCTCAATCAGTGGACGAATTATCGGCACGTACTGCTGTGGTGTATTTATATCAGTATCATTATCAGCATTATTAAAAACACTTATCTTATTTATATCAGCGTGATGAACCAGCGGTGTTAACAACGAAAATTTAAAGCCATTTTCATCTGACGTAAAACAAAATTTGCTCGTAAAATCATAACCAAGTAAAACGTCGTACTCGATTTTATCGTCAGGCACAACGACAAATTTGTGATGTATTTTGATGCCATCAACCTGTACGGTTTCCCGTAAATACTCCAACTGGAAGCGTGATGACATTTCCAAGACCACGTAACACTGTTTGACACTTTTGCAGCTCGGCATCAGTCAACTTCTTGTGAAATGATTTTTTAATAATCGTAGCATCAGCGCCTGTATCAACTAGGCATCGTACTTCAACATTATTTATCCAAATAGTTTTTAAACGTCTGTCATCAACAATAATGCGAACATCTGTTGTACCCCTCGGACAATTTTTAGTGATGTGACCTTCATCGTTGCATTTAAAACATTTTGTTTTATTTTGACAATCTTTTCGCATGTGCTCAACTGAACCACAATTAAAACAACGATTTAATTTAGTATGAGTGGCACTATTTTTTTTGTCACCACTGTGTTGTGCTATTTCTTTTTGTCGTACATTCTTTCATTTGTTTTCTCGCTCATACTTTCAAATACGCTGTATTTCTCCCTCAATTCGTCAAGCGATTTACATTGATACATTGCGTACTTGTATTCGTTTTTCACATCGAGGCCGTCTACGATATAACGGATAACGGAGACAATGTCTACACTACCAAGCGACGCAATTTTGTTCATTTGCAGTGTGTATTCCCGAAATGTTTCTTCATTGCGTTTTTTTCTTTCGCTTAATTTTTTGTGTAATTCTGCACTTCCTACTGTTCGTCTAAACTCAGCAACGACTTGTTCGCGTAATTCACTGTATGTGCTCACAAATACAGTCTCGAGAAATAATTTGGCTGTATTAGTCATTTTGATCGTGCATGTACATATTTTTGCACGTCACTCAATTGGTATGCATTTGCATTTTGTTCAAAATTATTGAACCAATGTTCAACAGGCACCGATTCACCATCATAATCACTGATTATGCTTGCGAAACTTTCAATTGATATATTCGGTTTATTTCTGTTCGCTTCGTCTGCGTTTATTTTCAGAGTAAGCAATTTAATAATTTCCTCAATATTTTTGCTGTTTTCTTCTATTTTCTCAGCCATTATTGCTAAGCTATAGTTTTCTACGTCCGCACTGTTCGACACTTCAACTTCGACTCTCTTGGATTTACTCTCATTATCGCGAATTTCCTTTTGCGCCTTCGATCTTGTTAAATATGTTTGTCCCTTTTCAACCAACTTCTTTTCAGCATTTATTGAAGCGCGCGGCGATTCTCTAGTTTTTACGTTTGTTTGTGTGTGCACTGGATATTTTGATTTTTTTCCACTCATGTTTTTATACCCGCCACTCATAGTGTGAAGGGTATATTCAGTTTGTCGGAAAGTTTGTAACGCATTGAAGGAGACGTCGTAGACCCCAAAAGTATATATATTCTTGATCAGCTCGATGAGACGCATCGATTTAGCCATGTCCGTCTGTCTGTCTGTCCGTCTGTCTGTCTGTTTACTTCTACGCATTTTTTTCGATGAAGATATAAAGATATTACGCCGAAATTTGGAACTTAAGCTTTTCTCGGCAACGACTACTTTGTATGTTAAAATCAAGTTGCCACTCCCATTTTTAGGTGTAGCCCCCATACAAACTTACCGAAAATTTCTGAATTTTTGTATGAAAATTTGTATTATTTAAGCATGTATTCACTCTAAATTGGGTAAAAACTCTTCTATTGTCATCCAAAGTCGACACCAAGGTGCCACGCCCATTTTTAGGTATAGAACCCATACAAATTTACGGCCCATTTTCCAATTTTTGAATAAAAATTGGTATTATTTATGAATTCATTTACTCCAAATTGGGTAAAAACACTTCTTATATCATCCAATTCCAAAACCAAGAGGCCACGCCCTTTTTTATATATAGCCCCCATACAAACTCACCGATTATTTTTGAGCTTTTGTATGAAAAATTAATTATTTTCGTCTATATATTTATATATGTATATAAGCCACTGATGATCACACTTAAACTATTCAAAGATTCATGTGTCGGGTATTTAATCTTCGGTTCCACCGAAGTTAACGTTTTTCCTTGTTTTTTTTATGTTTTTTTAGGTTGAGCCCCCAAATGTAAGAATGAATTATTATTTATTCTTTGGTAATAATATTTTTAATGTTTAATGTAATCTAAATATAATATTGAGATAAAATAAATTGACAACTTCAACGACTTTTCTACTTGACGACATTCTCTTTTTCGACTTCTCGACACGACTGCAACTTTGCCACTAACTACGATCTTTTCTCTGCTGGCGATGACCACATGGGCACCGCAACCACTCGCCACTCGGTGTATTACTTGTTACATATATATATATATATATATATATATATATATGTATATATTGGGTTGTTCAATAAGTAATGTCGTATTTTTCCAATAGATGGCGACTCTTTAACATATCTTAGGTTGTACTAATCACATTAGGTCATCCTGTACGGCGATTTAAAGAGGACACCCAGAGCTACAAGGGCACCCACTCTGTTGTGATATGTTTCAGTCTCAAGTTATAGCGCGCCAAAGATGGAGTCCACCAAGCAAGAAATTCCCCATATTTTAATTTTTTACTACCTGAGAGGTAAAAATCCAACGAAGGCGGCCGAAAAAATTTGTGAAGTTTATGGGCCCGATGCTGTAACGATTCGCACAGCACAGCGTTGGTTCAATCGATTTCGTTCTGGTGTAGTGGATGTAAAGGTTTACCTCGTACCGGTTGGCCAATCCTCGTAGAAACCGATAAAATAGTCGAAATCGTCCAAGTGGACCGGCATGTTAGCACTCGTTCGATTGGCCAGGAACTGGGTATTAGACATACAACTATTTGGAACCATTTGCAGAAGATTGGATTTCAAAAAAAGCTATATGTCACACGAATTAACGCAAAAAAATGTTTTGGATCGCTTAAACGCTTGTGATACGCTGCTGAAACGGATCGAACTCGACCCATTTTTAAAGCGGATTGTGACTGGAGATGAAAAGTGGATCATTTACGATAACGTTCAACGAATAAGGTCGTGATTGAAGCTTGGCGAGCCGACCCAAATCATCGCCATCGCCCATCATGTGTGATGGGAGTGGAAGGGAATCATCCAGTATGAGCTGCTCAACTTTGGCCAGACGCTTAATTCTAACATCTACTGCGAACAACTGGACCGCTTGAAGCAGGCGATTGACCAGAAGCGGCCCGAATTGGCCAACAGGAAGGGTGTAGTGTTCCACCAGGACAACGCTCGGCCTCAAAAATCTTTGATGACCCGCCAGAAGCTACGGGAGCTCGGATGGGATGTCCTATCGCACCCACCGTTTAGTCCGGACCTGGCACCAAGTGATTACCATCTATTCCGGGCCATGCAAAACGCTCTTGGCCTCAAAAAAGGCATGCGAAAACTGGTTGTCTGAGTTTTTTACAAATAGGGAGGGGGTTTTATAAGGGGGCATAATGAAGTTGCCTTCTAAATGGCAACATGTTTGCGAAGAAAACGGTGCATATTTGACTTAAATCGGATAATTCTAAGTATGTTAAATAAAGCGTCAAAATTCGATCACAGATACGACATTACTTATTGAACAACCCAATATATAGTATATATATGTTATGTTACCTTACCTTATTATTTCAATATGACAAGCAGAAGTAATTTTTAAGTATCAGGCTGATAAGCCTCATTTTTTCGAAGTGAGGTTGTGGTGGTTTTCCCCACCAGGCAGGCAGTTTGTCAATCCGATATCCTACTGTTGCGTGGATTGTCCTGACAGTACGTAAATAGCTGTATTGATTGTGCATACGTCGGAGTTCTTCTCTCCCAACCTAACAATTTGTTCATCAAACCTTCCCTTTGTATATAAAGTCTCTGTCATTCCGCTCGATATTCGTCAATCTAAGCTCCTCCGTTATTCGGCACACTGCACCTGGAGAATTCTGACACCAATCTGTCCTGCAGACACTGCTTCGGCTATTTTTTTTACCTTTCGTCGATTTCTTATCTTACCGCCTTACTCAACAACTCGTTACTGCTAAATGAGTTCGTCAGGTCTCACTTATCGCCATCCTCCTTCTCTCTTTTGTATCCAAATACTCGACTACATACAGGCTTGCCACATTGATTTCTTTTGCTAGTTTTGGTAGTTGAGGCGTTCAGAATCCGTATCCCAGCCGTTGTATTATCTATTGGTGGTCTTACACCTCTGTGTCTGGCACCTGGAATATAAATATCTGCTAATACTAGCCATCATTGCATTTTTGGTACACTTTTTCCTGTGTGTGTTCACGTGGTTATTAGGTTTACGTCGATGGGACCACCGTCCAATCAACCTCATTTTGGGGAATCACTCTTTAGACGGCTTTTAAGTCAAGCTGAGCCCGCTGTGGTGGCGTTATTGATCGCCCGTACACTACACAGAGGTGTCCCATAGGGGAAGAGAAATAGAGGGCAAAAAGAAATTTGAAAATCGGTTAATGTTTGACCTTCGCGCAACAAGTTTGAATATTTTGAGTCTTTCACTAATCTCTATAAAATTCTTGTCAAATTCAAACTTCTTCATCGTCTGTTGAAAATATCAAAAATTTTTGTATGGCGAGGACACAAAATTTGTGTAAGTATATCGATATATCAAACCAAGAAAAGACGTTAACTTCGGTTGAACCAAAGCTTAAATACCCGGCACACTAATGTTTCTCCACTTTCGGCCGCTCTGAAAAGAGAACTCACACAAAAAAATAGCACTTTTTTTATAAAATAAATAACCCACAAGTGGTTTTTCTTAAATTAATTAACGAAATGAAAAACTCAGTTTTGGGTCGTAGCACAAAAAATTTATCGCACTAATTTTGTTCACACACAAAAAAAAATTAACTAAATGAAAAGATAAGAAATGATAAGAATTCAAATAGTACAATTCATTAAAAAAAAAAATAAATTATTAACAAAATTCATTAAATAAAATTATCAACAACAAAATTCATTAGAAAAAAAAAATTAATACAATTCAAAAAAAAAAAGGGCATGCTCCAGTCACAATATAGCCCAAATTGGTACATTGGGCAATAGGTTGTCCCGGACCTCCTCTGATGACACCTTGCAACAACAGTTGGGTGTATACTTCCGCACCGAGAACCACATGCACCGGAGAAGATTCGTTGAAGCTCGGATCTGCTAGCTGAAGAAATTGAACATGCTCTAGACGGTCACTAGTCGCTGACCTAGCAGGCAAAACTCTGCTCAACCGACGATCCACTGTTGCCGCAATGTTGATGGGATCGTGACTGCCCACTCTGCTTCTCATTGCTAATTGGCAATAATCGCCTGCCTGTGATCGCACCATTTCAACTCCCATGCGCCTCGCCCAGTTGCCGCAAATGGACGATCGCAACCCACATGGGTCCAGAAGCACCCGCACATTTGGCCAAGATCCACGACGCCAAAGTTTTACGACAGCAGTGGGCAGAAACACAACCGTCATCTGCAGCGACGCTACCGGCATTGGATGACTGCGATTTCGAGCATCCACCACTCGCCTTCCGAAAAATCTAGAGGCCGCAGAAGCGTTTACACGCTCGTATCTCGACCGCCGGTGAGGAGTTCCGGCTACAAGATTAGTGGAGGTGTTATTGGGACGACGGCCGCTGCCCATGGAGCGAGCTGTCTCTTCCCTTCGTCTTGCAGCCGTGAAGCCAACGCTGCCTCTTGAGTGGGAGCGAACTTCAGACCTCCTCACATGAGCGGTTGGTACTGCTGCTCTGGACATAGGAGCTTCCACTGCAACTCCGGTTACCGTTGCAAGAGTGTCCATCCTCTCATCGCTTGTTTCGATCTCTTCTATTCGTAGAGGAGACCTCATATGACCATCTATTGAGAGGACATCGTCATCGCAGCGTACCAAATCCCACCTTCGCAGATCCCGAAACTCTCCCGGCTCACCAGCACTCCTTACGTCGTCATGTAGCAATGAATGATGTGGCCGTGCGCACTGCTCACAACGGTTAGGATTCGGACACGAGGAAGTAGAATGTCCCGTTCCCAGACAGTTGGAGCACAGTCTCAGCAGAACCACCATACGAAGACGGCCGACTCAACCACGACGCTTGAAGGTGTGGCAGCTCCGAACATGGTGTTTGCCGTCACACACCGCACACCTTTGTGTTGGATCTGCTGGACGAGTGACCTCCATTTAAATCTCTGCAAGTATTGACTTTTTTTTTTAATTTCTTAAAGGAATAATTTTTGTAATAGGGCGTCGAATACACCCTCTTTGGGTTCTCAGATCCACCACACGAACTTGAGAATCTGTACCCGGATATACCTTAGTGATTCGACCTAGTCGCCACTCGTTTGGAGACGTACACTCCTCTTTTACTACAACCAAATCATCCAATGATACATTTTCTACAGGTTCTTTCCACTTGTTACGTTTATGCAATTCGGTTAAATACTAATTTTTCCACCTTTTACAAATTTCTTGATTCATAGACTTCACCTTTTGCCACCGATTAATAATTGACATAGGTGCTTCATGAATCTCGGGTTCCACTCTTGCCAAAATTGGTCCACCAACCAAAAAATGGCCTGGTGTCAAAGCCGCTAAAATGTCTGGGTTATCAGACAATGGACATAATGGACGAGAATTAAGACATGCCTCAATTCTTGCTAACAGGGTTGAAAACTCTTCAAATGAATATTTAAGTTGCCCAGCTACTTTACGAAGATGGGTTTTTAAACTTTTTATCCCTGCGTCCCATAAACCACCCATGTGAGGAGCAGCTGCAGGATTAAAATGCCAAGAAATTCGATCACCAGAATTAATAGAATCAAAATTCTTTTCGACTGATTTCAATACCTCATTAAACTCCTTCTGGATTATTCGTGCAGCCCCAACAAAATTAGTTCCATTATCCGAATGAACTTCTGCCGGACAACCTCTTCGAGAAATAAAACGTGAAAATGCAGCCAAGAATGAATTTGTTGAGAGATCACTTGTGGGTTCTAAATGTATTGCTTTTGTTGCAAAGCAAACGAAGACACAGACGTAACCCTTTGTGATCTTACATGCTCTTCCCATATAGCTCAATATCAAAGGGACCCGTAAAATCCACTCCAGTAATCGTAAAGGGTCTCGAGATTGAGGTGCGAGTAGATGGAAGAGCGCCCATTATTTGTACTGCCTGTCTTTTTTCTCCAAATAGTACATACCTTGCATTTATTAATTCTCGTCTTAATCAATGTTTTCGCCTTAACTATCCAGTATTCTGAACGAACCAAACGTAACGTTGGAGCGTTGCCACCATGGCAAGAAATTTTATGTATAAAGTCTACCAATAGGACCGCCAGTCGACTTTGATAAGGTAGAATTATACGATACCTTTCTTTGAGTGTTAGGCAAGAAGAGTTTATAAGCCTCCCGTTACAGCGTAAAATTTCATCAAAGTCTACAAATGGATTTAGGGGCTTGATCGAACTCTTTGTGTGAACCGTGTTCTTCTCGGAACAAAGTTTATATTCCTCGGAAAAATAAGCCCTTTGACACACTTCTGTTAGTCTCCACTTAACAAATTCAATTTCATCGCGAGTGAGATTCAACGACTTAAACACTCTCTTTCCCAGTGTTCGAAAATAAAATCGGTAGATATAAGAAAGAACTTTTAAAGCATGTGAAAGAGATGAGAAGCGATCTAATAAATCTTTATATTCATTAAAATATGAAAAATGGCATTTTACTTCTCTTCTTTCTATTTCAGTAGTAGAGTCATGCTGCACAGATGGCCACGAAGATTTGTCCACCTTTAGCCAACTAGGACCATGCCACCAAAGATTTGATGCACTATATTCTTGGGGACTCACACCTCTACTTCCTAAGTCTGCAGGATTTTCCTTAGACTCCACATGAGCCCTATTTAGAACACCGACCTTTTTTTCGATTTTACTTATTCTATTCGCAACAAATGTCTTCCAGCAATGCGATGGTTTATTTAACCACGCAAGTACTATCGTAGAATCTGTCCACAAGTACATTGGGCCGTCCACCCCTAGCTGTGGAATTAAGCTACTTGCTAAGTCCGCTAATAACGCAGCCCCGCACAACTCTAATCTTGGGAGAGAAACCACCGCGAGAAGAAAGGTTTTGAACTTATTATTGGATTCTTGGACTCGAACATAAAGTACCGCAGCATATGCTTTTTCTGAAGCATCGGAGAAGCCAATGTTGCTTGTTGCATTAAATCCAATCCACCTGGGCACCTTAATGTGACTAATTGAGGGATAGTCGTGAGGAAAACGGATCCACGAATCATGACATGATCCCGTCAAAACATCATCCCAATCACACTTTTGTAACCAAAGTTGTTGCATTAAAATTTTTACACATACAACAACAGGTGCGATCCAACCCGCTGGATCAAAAAGTTGCGCGATTGTAGATAGAACCTTGCGCTTTGTGACGGATGACCTCAAATATAGGGGCTTTCTCGAAAAATAAAAATAATCGTCCATAGCATTCCCTTGCATGCCCAACATTTTGGCTACCGCGTCTTCCCTTTTCTCAAAGAAGTTTTTGCTCATGAAATGGTCTAATGGAACTCCTTCTAAAATCTCCTTGTGACTCGCAGTCCACTTCCGTAATGGGAACCCAGCCGAATTCAGTACAAATAACAATTGTTTCCGCGTCTCGACAGCTGATAACAAGTCATTAGCCCCAACTAACGCATCATCAACATACATACACTCCTTAAGGACCTTAGATGCAAGAGGGTATGTGTCCTTGTAATCGTCAGCCAATTTGTGTAGGGTTCTAATAGCCAAGTACGGGGCACAGTTGACCCCAAAAGAACCGTCTTTAGCTCATAGTCCTTAACTTCCTGGTCATTGTCGAATCGATAGAGAATTCTTTGAAACGACGTATGCAAGGGGTTCACCAATATTTGTCTGTACATTTTCTCAATATCTGCACTAAACACATACTTAAAAAACCTCCACTTAAGAATTAGAATAATTAGTTCGGACTGCAGAACCGGCCCCGCGTTTAAAATATCATTTAAACTTGTTCCAGAAGATGTGGGGCAGGATGCGTTAAACACAATTCTGATCTTTGTTGAAATGCTATCTGGTTTGATCACAGCATGATGTGGCACATAATAGTGTCCAATGGGTTCTTCACCTTGAGGTCTAAGTACTTTTATATACTTCCAGCTATTAAATAAAGCAACAACACCGTTTGGTTTATTTTCGTGTAAAATAAACTTATTGTTGTTACGAACTTTTGCTTTATTGATTACGACAAAAAATGCACAAAAGCTTTTGGTTATTTTTCTTTTGTTAAAACACACACTAAATCAAGCAAATAATGCAGCAGAAAAAGAAAAGATTGAAAAAATTTATAATCGAGAATTTATTGTTTTCCGACGGCAAAACGCAATTTTATTACAAATGGTTTTGAAAAACACTAATAGTATTTAATAACTAAGTATTAAATAATCACAATTGCAAGCCTTTATGCAAGAAATTTTAAAATATATAATTTTTTTTATCCGTGAGAAAGTAACGAGATGCACTTATATATGTATATTAGTTATATATCGCTTTATATAAAGAAATTATGGAAAGAAAACGCAATGTGGAAAAAATTGGGGTTAGCGTTTAAAATGGCTTCTTCAAAGTATATAGCACACAAAAAAAAAAAAAAGAACTGTACGTCTCCAAATAATTAATTTAAAGGTTTTATACATTTACTAAATTTAAATAAATGGACGAACGATACAACTCACGTTAAAAAAAAAAAAAAAAATTAATGGATCCGGCTCGAAGGACCAGTACGTTTCTCCACTTTCGGCCGCTCTGAAAAGAGAACTCACACAAAAAAAAATAGCACTTTTTTTTTTATAAAATAAATAACCCACAAGTGGTTTTTCTTAAATTAATTAACGAAATGAAAAACATAGTTTTGGGTCGTAGCACAAAAAATTAATCGCACTAATTTTGTTCACACACAAAAAAAAATGAGCTAAATGAGAAAACTTATTTGTTCAAATAAAAACAATTACAAATAAACGCTGCGTAACAAAAAAACTGATCGTAATCGAGTAAAGGGTAACAAACGATTAAACCAAAAAGAAAATAGAGAAAGACGCCAGAGCTGCAAACAAAGTTTTAAGCTAACGGATATCTCTCTATTCTCCTTTCCAATGGCACCGTACGCTGAATGCTTATGTCGAGTATATTGGTTTTTCATCAGACTCTGACCACTTCGACATAAACACTAATCTTTGAATAGTTTGCGTGTGATCATCGGTGGTTTATTTACATTTATATTTATATAAATAACTACTATTTTTATACAAAAGTTCTAAAAGAATCGGTAAGTTTGTATGGGGGCCATAGTTAAAAATGGACGAGGCACCTTGGTTTTAACATTGGATGACATTCGAAGTGTATTGACCCAATTTGAAGTGAATACATGCATAAATAATGCCTATTTTCAGACGAAAACGAGTGATAAGTTTGTATGGGGCTATAACTAAAAATGAACCTGGTACTTACATTTTCGAAATTAACTTAGTCGTTGCCGAGAAAAACTTAAGTTCCAAATTTCAGCTTAATAAATTTGTATCTTGACCGAATAAAATGCAGATGAAGGACAGACAGACGGTCAGACATGGCTAGATCGATTCGTTTTGACGAGCTGATCAAGAATATATATACTTTATGGGGTCTACGACGTCTCCTTCAATGCGTTACAAACTTTCAGATAAACTGAATAAACCCGTTCACACTATGTATGGCGGGTATAAAAATTACAAATTGATTTTTGTTCATGGCAATATTACCAAATCACCATCATAGTAATGTAGATACAGTTACATATACATCTACAGTACGTGTCCACAAAACAATATCACAGCCACATAGAATAAAAGTAATGTCTAGTGTGGTGAACCATAGGGGTCATAATATAAGTATTTTGGGTCGTTGAATCCTAATGGGAAGTCAGAATTTAAAAGTTTGCGTTTTCATTCTAACTTCGATTTACTGACCATTTAAAGAAAATTTTGCTTCAAAAAAATGTATTAACAAGGAAAAGCGTTAACTTCGGTAGAACCGAAGCTCAAATATGCGCCACACAAAACTTTAATTTGTTCCTGTTGGGTTGGGGCTCAAATTAGAAGCATACGAGGTGTGTTCAAACATTATCGTGAATTTTGAATTTTCGCGGGTTATTTATATCAGAACTTCGATTTTTTGTGGCGTAAGGTTTGTACTCATGTCTCTCACTTATGCCGACAAGCTCGGCCATTTTAATGTTCACTTAATTGTTGACAGCTGCTTTGCTTGCACGTGTTTTGGATCGTCTTCGATTTTTACCTATTCAAAAAAATGGATCAAAGAACCTGTATCAAATTTTTTTTTCTGAATGGAATAAATGGAATAAAAATGTTGAAGAAGGCTTATGGGGACCGAGCTCTATCAAAATCAACAACATTTGATTGGTATAAATTGTTGAAAGAAGGTTGCGAACGTGTTGAAGACGAAGAGCTCCCTCATCAACCATCGACCTCAACGGACGATGCTCACATCCAAAAAGTAAAAGAATTAGTGCTTGCACACCGTCGATTAACTATGAGAGACATTGTTGATGAAATTGGCGTATCGAAAGGATCAATTAATACAATTTTGAAGGATGTTTTGAGCCTCAAACGTGTCAAGTCTCGCTTGGTACCAAAAATGATGATTTTTTTTTAAAACTGTACTGATTTTTCGTGAGTTTTTTGCCAAAAATCCAACCAAATTCGTTCCGCAACCACCGTATTCGCTTGATTTGCCACCGTGTGACTTCTGGCTATTCCTAAAACTCAAGAGACCACTCCGGGGAGCGCGTTTCGAGTCGATTGAGGAGATAAAAGCTAAATCGAAGAAGGCGCTGATGGCTATACCGGAAAGGGACTGTTTGGCATGTTTCGAGGATTGGAAAAAACGTAGGCATAGGTGTATTTTATCGGGAGGGGATTACTTTAAAGGGGACAAAATAGATATTCATGAATAAATAAATAATTTAAAAATAAAAAACACAAAATATGCGATACTTTTTGAACACACCTCGTATATGTAAAATTTAAAGCTGAGAATGTTGATATAACAATAATATTCTTGTAAAATAAAAAATTGAAGGTTTGTATGGGTTCTATATGATGAAAAATCGGTAGCATATTAGTTGGATAACAGAAGAAGTGATTTTACCCAGATTCGAGTGAAAAACCTCGGAGTAGGCGTGGCATACTGAATTTAACATACAAATTACCTAGGACTGAGAAAAGCATAAGTTTCGACTTTAGCTCGATATCTTTAAAACTGAACGAATGAATCACCTCGCAACATACAGACAGACGGACATGGCTTGACCGACTCGACTCATCGAGCTGATCAAGAATATATATACTTTATGGACTACAAACTTTCCGACAAACTGAATATACCCTTTTACACTGTGTGTTACCGGTATAAAAAATCGGGTCTTCTATTTTCGATATAGAACAATCCTAGGAGGTGAAAGCATAAACATTTCGTTAAAATTTTTTTCACATGTATTTTTGACCACCCTAATGTACAATTTTATATACAATTAAGTGTAAAATTCTGCTAGTTATTATTGGTCCAATGTATTTCTTTGTATGCGAGGTTGATCCTTCACTTAAACAAATTATTGTCAAAAATCCTTTGACAATAATTTGTTTTATTTAATCATTCTAGCTTATGAATTAGAGCTTTCTCAAAGCATTAAATATTTAATATTTTTTCTTTTCTTTTTAATTCCCTGGACGACTACATTCACTCAGTTCTTCAAGGTTTTGGCGATGTTCCTCCTATACGACCTTTGGAGACACTTCATAATGCGCTTTCACTAAAGAAGCTTGATAATTTTTTGTGTCATATGACAACTATACCGCTGTTTAAGACACCAACTGGGTCACCGCCATATCAGCCATCCACACCGCAACAAAATCAGACAAAGTATATGACACCGCAAGAACATAATCTTCAAAACGCAAAAACAGTCCAACCCCCATTTTCTCAGGATTCAGCAATAACTCACTTTGATGTATCCGCTTTTGGTAACTCGGAAAATACCATAAGGGAATCACTGGTGCAACGAGAACAACCGCGACAGGGTCCGCGTAAATTTCATAATTAATTTTTAAAAAAAGCTGCTGATTACAAAACAAATTAAACTGAAGTAATTTTTCCTTTTTATAAATTTTTTTTTTTAACATTAATCTAAAATTATATTTAATAAATACAGTTGGAAATATTTGGGATATGCTATATTGAAGGTTGTTGGTCTGTTCGAGCAAAACAAAACTGTATACAATATTTGCAATTTGGTAGAGACCCCAAAATCTTGACTTATGGCTAAGAACCAGTTTCTTTTTTTGAGTCAAGATATTTGCTTGTCCCCAATTCCTAGTATGCAGTTGTATTTTACTCAACCAGACCAACAACCTCCACTATAACACTTCCCAGCTAATTCAACTTTGATTAATTTTTTATCACAGTGTGTTTCTTAGTCCAGAGAACTTTAAATAAACCAGAGAATAAAAATAAAATTTACCGAAATGTGTTGTTTTTTTTGCTAAATGAGACGTGTTATATATATATTTATATACGTATATAGTTGAGCATTGCACCGGCTTTTTCTTATACCTGAAAACACTTGTGCGGTACAAACACTCCCTAAGTACAGTACCAACATAGAGAAACGAAAAGATCACCAATACGTAAAGTAGCAGGTAAACTGAAACAAAAATAGTAGCTCACCCCTACACATATATGTGTATTTGATTAACTTTATATATTTTTTAATTCATTTATACGTATACGTAGACTTAAACGTTTCGATATTCTTGACCTACCGTTTAGGCCTCCATAGAATTACTAAGTCAATAAGTATAGCCATTTAAAGGTCTTAATTTATATTAAAACAAGAAAAAACGTTAACTTCGGTAAAACCGAAGCTTAAATACCCGTTACACGAATCTTTAAAGAGTTTATGTGTAATCATCAGTGGCCACCAAAGCTTACACACAATATTGGTTTCAAATTTAAAGCTAAAAATACAGATATGTATAACAACAATTTTCTCGAAAATATCTAAAGATGGGCGGTAAGTTTGTACGGAAGTCACACCTAAAAATGGGAGTGGCACTAATGGAAGACATGAATAAATAATAACCATTTTATACAAAAATTTGAAAAAGGGGTGGAAACTTTATATGGGGGCTATACATAAAAATGGATTTGACACTGAATTACAAAAGAAATATTTTTACCTAATTGGGAGCAAATACATTCATAAATAATTACAATTTTTATACAAAAAATCGGAAAAAAAAACGGTAAGTTTGTATGGGGGCTATACCTAAAAATGGGCGTGGCACTCTAATTCTCGAACTCATAATAGTCGTTGCCGAGAAAAGCTTAAGTTCCAAATTTCAGCTTAATATCTTTATATCTTCAACGAAAAAGATGCTTAGAAATATACAGACGGACAGACAGACGGACATGGCTAGATCGATTCGTCTCGTCAAGCTGATCAAGAATATATATACTTTATGGAGTCTACGACATCTCCTTCAATGCGGTACAAACTTTCAGACAAACTGAATATACCCTTCACACTATGTGTGCCGTGTATAATTACACTGTAATGTAGCAATGTTAAATATGTTATAAAACTAAGCGATTAGCATTAATGTTGTGCCTATAAGAGCACAATAAATGTAATTTAATCAAGTGTCATTGTAAATCTATTTATTGTCTTTAGACATGTAATATCTTAATATTGTATAATAAATATTGTTATAATAAAAAAAAAATATACTTAATTTCTAGAGTTACAAGATCATATAACTTTTTAAATTATTTCACTATTCACGCTAATATAATTGAGATCAATACTAAATTAAATTGAACAAAATTAGAAATTGAAAATTAAATTAAAATTAAATACTAAATTGCCATATATTGTTATAATTTTTCTTTTTAATGGACTGTGTATTCGCCTACGCATATAGCTGCCCCGTTCGTCACAAGATACTGTATCGTTCAGCTAGTACACTTGCAAAAAATATGTCAGAAACGAGAATGACCAGCTACCGATGTTGAAACCCATTTGATGATGATGCAAAAAGGGGCCAATTCTGATTCAACCAACACACACTGTGGAGACCCCAAAACTGACGAATAGTTCAACCGTCCAAGAATTAGACCATGTTATAATTTTTATTTTGTATTTGATCAATAAAAGTAGAAATCTTTAATTTTTGGATATTTTAAATACTCTTTTTTTAATTATTTAATTTCAGTAAATTTTTTCACAACAAAAATTGGAATTCCATAATTTTTAACGCTCAAATTTTTTCTAATCTATTATATGTGTATATCCATGTGGACTATATCTATGAAGAGCAATAAGAATCGGTTGACTATACAATATATCTGCCATAGAAACAACATGGTAAAAATGCAAGAAAATCTTTCTTCTTTTAAGTAAAAAAAAGGGTCATATATAATACAAATTTTATTAATAAAAACAAAGATTATAATTAAAATTTTTTTTTAATAATTTATACATTGATCAGACTCGGTATAATTTTCGCCTTTTTCACTTTGGTTGTCGCTTTTAATTATTTCTGAAGCTTTTAAAAGGGACAATGATTCTTTTGAAAATGTGTAAAATTTTTTTCGGCAACTTCCGTTTGCAAAATATTATTGGATCAGAGCTTATTAAAAACATATTCAAAATATCATGGTTGCTCTTTATTCATTCATAACACAGCCCCACAAAAAAAAAAAAGTGTCGTGGCCGGGATATTAGGCTAGTGTATTCCGACGTATTTTTTCGCGCTGAATCCAAATCCGAAGTCAGAAGTATCAAATTGGTGACAGTTTTTGAGATAATCTCAAAAAACTACTCAAAAACTCGAAAAATTGTCAAATTCTACAAATTTTTTTCCAAGACACTACGCTAGTCTACTTCGACGTATTTTTTCCCACTGAATCTGAATCCGAAGTCAGAAGTATCAAATTGGATTTTTGAGATAATCTCAAAAATCTGCTAAAAACTCCAAAAAATGTGAAATTTTTTCAAATGTTTTTGGCCGAGACATTACGCTAGTCTATTTCGACGTATCTTTTCCCGCTGAATCCGAATCCGAAGTGAAAAGTGTCAGATTGGCTCAATTTTTTGAGATAATCTCAAAAAACTACTCAAAAACTCCAAAAAATGTCAAATTTTTCAAATTTTTTGTCCGAGACATTACGCTAGTCTATTTGGACGTATTTTTTCCTGCTGAATCGGAATCTGAAGTCAGAAGTATCAGATTGGCCTGAATTTTTGTTGTGCCTGAATCTAAATTCTTACGTTTAGTGATTCTTGTACATGCATTGACGGATCCAAGGGGAAGGTCATGGGGGTCATGACTCCCCCTGAATCCTTAAATTTACATGAGAGAGAAAGAGATAGCCTTATAGTGATATCTCTTTCTCTCTCGTATATGACCAACCCCATGAACCCTTGTCTGGATTCGCACCTGTGTACATGTCCTTGAGACTTGATAAGATACTAACCAGGTACCAGATAAGTTTGTTGAAACTTCACTTGCTTGTGTCTGTAACCAGGGCACCTCCACGTGGTGACGGTGGGCAGAGTCCCTGGGTAAACGGCTGACGCCGTCATGGCAGGCACAATTAAAAAGTGTTTTACGATGCAGGGTTTCGGAAGCCCAGTATCGGCGGCTGAATGTGAGAATGCGAACAGTTTCTGTTATATTTGTAGCAAATATGAGGTGTTGAGAAATCGCAGGAACATAAATGATGACATCAAGAATTTATACAAAAGTTGCTTCGAAATGGATATCTCAAATCAAGATGACAACTGGGTTCCAAAGATTGTGTAAAACACTTGCGATAAGATGCTAAAAAATAAAACAAGGCAAAAGATTAAGGTTCCTTGCATTTGGAGGAAACCATCTAATAAAGAAAATTGCTATTTCTGCATGACGGTTGTACACGGATTAAATAGTAAGAAAAAGTTGAGTCACTCGTATGCAGAAGTTTCAAGTTTAACGAAACCAATTTTCTTTGATTCGCATGATGGGAAAAATGATGGTGGTCTTGATACTAGTCATTCTAGCGTTGAAGATAAAATTACAGAATTTTTAGGTGATAGTTCCATGGAAGTAGACTCAGATGAACATAGAGAACCCGAAGATTCTAGCGAAGATAGAAGCGAAAGTGAATTTAGTAATAACAATTACACGCCATACGATATTCCGGAACAGAAGAAGCAAGTTACAGCGAATCAAAAAGAAGTAAATGATTTGGTAAGGAATTTAGGACTACCAAAAGATGGAGCTGAGTATTTAGCTTCATGGTTAAAGAGTAGAAATTTTACTTCAGATGTAAAATCATCTTTCTATAGAAATAGAGAGAAAGAATTTACCAAATATTTTGCCTACGAAGAAGATATTTCTTTAGTTTATTGTACGGATGTAAATGGTTTTGTTTGTGAACGCCCTTAATAGTGTTAGTGAGAGCGGTCATAGTAATTTGGGAACGATTTTATATTTATATTTTAGTCACAAAGCTTTAATTCATAATAATCTTATTTTAAGCGTTAACAATGCAAAGTACTTAATATATACACCTTACATTAATATTCGATGCAGACGGCGTCAGCGATCGTGTTCTTCGTCTTCGGAGGTAAAAAGCAATAGAAAAAGAAAATGTCTATTTTTACAGCAATAGACAAAACGTGTTGGAGTAGACATCGATAACAAAATATCGGTCGCTGGTAGTTAGCAAGTTCAAAGTGTTTGGAACGGTTGAGAAACCGAACATGCCGCCCGCCAATGCTGGAACCCAGCATGAGTCGTCGATGGATAGTTCTAGTACTCGATGTGGATGTAATGCTGAAGCCTTGTCCTCAGGGTTTCCCTAGGCTGAGGAGAAAATAGCGATGTGGTTTTGGCTGGAACTTGACACAGTTGAGTTTGATTGCTGATTTGGTTATGCCGAAATTGGTAGACGGCATAGCTTTGAGATAGATCGTTTATAAGAACCATGCTTAGTTTTCAAAGTAACGACCCGAACTAGTTGATCTTTTCCTGGGTGTAGTTCTGTTACTCGACCAAGAATCCATTGAGCCGGTGGTGTTTTGTCATCTTTGATTATAAAAAGATCGTTTACCTGTATGTTATCTGACTGTTGGCACCACTTAGGACGTTTTTGAAGATTTGCCAGCCAGTCGTGGGACCACTGATTCCAAAATAGACGTATCATCTTTTGTTGATTTAAAAATGTTTCGCGGAACGATGAAGCTTGAGGTCTGCATTCTTGTGGAGCTAAAATGGAGTCACCAATAAGAAAGTGTGCAGGTGTGAGGGTATCCAGATCATCAGGATCCGCCGTAAGAGGACAAAGTGGTCGTGAGTTGAGGCATGCTTCAATCCTGATGAGTACTGTTGATAGTTCTTCGTACGTTGTGCGTGTGCCAGCAAGAACTCTGTTTAAATGATGCTTTACTGACTTAACGTTTGCCTCCCAGAGGCCTCCAAAGTTAGGTGAGTGAGGTGGATTGAAGTGCCACTGAATGTATTTAGAAGCTAGCTTTGGAGCAATCATTGTGGTGAGGTTCGCTTGTAGCTGAGTAAATGCCTTTGTAAGAGCATTGTCAGCGCCAACAAAATTGGTGCCGTTGTCGCTATACAGATGTCGACAAAGACCGCATCGTCCAGTGAATCTGTCTAGCGCCCACAAAAAGTGTTCTGACGTTAATCCTGTAACTGCTTCCAGATGTATAGCCTTTGTCGCCAGGCAAATAAAGATGGCTATGTAGCCTTTATAAAACTAGTGCCGCGTATGCGAGCAGCTTTAATTTCGATGGCGCCAGTGTAGTCAACACCGGTTGCCCAGAAGGGCCGGTTTGGAGGGTTTACACGATGGAGTGGTAGATCACCCATAAGCTGACTGCCAGTCGATGGTTGAGCACGGAAGCATCGGACACATTTTCTGATTATTCGACGTACCGTTTGACGGCCGTTGACGATCCAGAAACGTTGACGTATGTGGGTTAGTGTCAGCTGCACGCCTCCGCGTAGTGTTACGTGATGTGAGTTATTCACAATAAGTTCTGTAAAGAAGTGTGAATTCGGTAATATGATTGGATATTGACGGTTGTAAGGAATATTTGCATTCTGTAACCGACCACGAACCCTTAAAATATGGTTTTGAGTTAAGAATGGCGTAAGATTTTTTTAACCTGCTTTGATTTGGTAGCGGTTTTGAAGAGTCCAAAGCTTTTATTTCAGATGAGAAAGTTTCAGCCTGAACGATGCGCACAATGCAGAATAGAGCGAGATTAAGTTCGTCCACAGACAGAATTCCGTGTCTCTTTGTCGATATTGTGCGCGCATTGTGACAAAAGCGTAATATGTAGGCAGTGATGCGCAGCAATTTATTGTAGTTGGAGTAGCGTGTAATAAAATGCGTGTATGGAAGAGTTACACTGACATGAAGCTTTATAGGTTTGGCTTCGAGGGTGATGTCATCGAATACTGAATCTCGTGCTTTGAAGGTAGGCCACGAATCTTTATCACTACTTAACTAAGGTGGGCCATGCCACCATAAGTCGAATTTATTGAGTTCGGCGGGAGTTAGTCCACGGGTTGCGCAGTCCGCAGGGTTTTGAGAAGTGCCGACATGACTCCACTGATTTGGAGTGGAATAATCCAAAATGTATGCTATTCGATTGGAAACGAAGGTTTTCCACCTATTGACATCTCCATGTATCCAATGCAGAACAATTGTTGCGTCAGTCCAATAATAAACGGGAATAGGTTTGCTGGTCCAACGTATGTTCGCTAAAACCCATCGTACTAATTTGATAGCCAGAACGGCGCCACAAAGTTCAGTACGGGGTATGGTGAGAGGTTTCGTTGGTACTATTTTAGTTTTTGCCATAATAAGCGTGGTGTAATAGCTTCCATCAGATCGCGTCACTCCAAGATATACAGCCGAGGCGTAAGCTGTTGAAGAACCGTCGCAGAAGGCGTTTAATTGAACTCCTGGAGTGGAATCTGGATGGAATTGTAGCCAACGTGGGATTTTTATAAGGTTAATATCCTGCATAGACCTTTTAAATGTATTCCATTGCTGAGCAAGTGAATCAGGAACTGGTTCATCCCAGTCGAGAGGAGCTAGGGATCCGTCCCCATTGATACGTTTTGCCATTATAACATGTTTTAATATAATTTTTCCTGAAATGATAATTGGTGCGATTAGCCCCAATGGGTCGAATAATCGCGCGATATTCGACAGAATTACTCGTTTGGAAGAGCCTGAAGTCATATCGAACTGTATTTTGTATGTAAATACATCTTGGTTGGGAAGCCAAAACATTCCAAGTGTTTTGATTGTTTCCTTGTTGTCCCAATGTACCAATGTTTGGGAGCATTGATGTTCAACTGGGATTGCTTGTAAAAGCTCATGGTTATTACTAGACCATTTTCGTAGCTCCATGCCGGCGGATTTTATAGCATCTGTCACTTGTTCTTGTTTGTCTTTTGCTAATTCGATTGTGTGGTCTCCAGAGAGTATGTCGTCCACATACATTTCATTTTTTAAAATGTCGCATGCTTTTGGATATCGTTGGGCTTCATCTTCTGCCATTTGATGCATTATTCTGATCGCGGTATAGGGTGCAGAAGCTGTGCCAAAGGTGACTGTAGTGAGACAATACTCGTTGATGTGTCCATCAGCCGCCCGCCATAAAATCCGCTGATATTGATAGTCGTCGGGATGAACATCGATGCACCGATACATTTTCTGTATATCGGCCGTAAATACATAGCGATAGTGGCGCCAGTTGAGTATTACTGACGACATGTCATTCTGCAGTGGGAAACCAACACATAGTATATCGTTTAACGATCTACCGTTTGAGGTTTTTGCTGATCCGTCAAAGACTATACGTTGCTTTGTTGACAAACTATCTTCTTTGAATACCGCGTGATGTGGAAGAACACAAGAAGATACATGACTTTGCGACGAATTGGCTGATGTTGTCTGTCGCTCACTTGTTTTAACTGGAGTGATTTGATTAAGTTGAAAATACTCATTGATCCCCTCAACGTAACGATGCCATCGTTCTGGTGTTTTGGATAAGCGCCGCTCTAGCTGAAGAAAACGATTAAGTGCCATTTGGTGAGATTTTCCTAGCGTCATTTTAGGATCAAAGTGTGTTTTGAACGGCAGACGGACCATATATTTACCGTTCGGTTGCCGCTTGTAAGTTTGTTTGAAAAACGATTCGCACCATACATCTTCCTCCGAAACTGTTTGACGTTCGGGGACTGATTCTACCTCGCAGAAACGTTTTAACAGTGATTCAGTGTCCAATGTTACATTATGGCATGCAATTGTAGTCGGGATCTCATCAGGAGGTTGTGTCCTACCCGATAGAATCCAACCTAGTCTGGTATTCTGCGCCAAAGGTTCGTTCGGTGCTCCTATTTTTGTACCAGGCAATAGAATTTGGGCCATTAAATCGGCTCCGATAATCAGATCAACTTGCTTGGAGCGATAATATTGAGGATCAGCAAGTGACAGGCCATTGATATGCGTCCACTGTTGTGGAGCGACATTGTGACTTGGAAGATAAGACGTCAATGACTTCAGTACATATGCTTGTTGAACGTCTATAGAAATTTTAGCATCGATATAATGACTAGCTTGAATAGTAAAATTTACTGTATATTTGCATCTATGTGCACTGCTTTGGCCAATGCCGGCGATAGAAGTATTCGTGGCATGACGCATTAAATGAAGCGATTGTACCGCATGCTCAGATATTATTGTTGCTTCAGACCCTTGGTCTATAAGAGCGTTGATTGTAGCTGCTAATCCGTTCTGAGGGTTGATGATAATAATCCGCGCTGTAGCTAGTAATATGCTTCTTTTTGTTGTTTTGTACGAAGTTGCTGACAATTGAGTCGAGTAAGTACGTAAGTTTTGATTAGCGTGACTGCTGGGCTCTGGAACTTCTGTTTTCAGTATATGCGCCGGATGCGAAATTCCTGCTGTGGCAGCTGAGCTTTGCGAAGTTGTATTATTTGAACGGTTTTGCAAATAATTCGGATTATGCAACAAAGTATGATGACGTTTGCCACATGATAAGCAACTTGTCGAACTGGTGCATTTAGCATATGCATGTGATTTGCTCAAACAATTGAGACAAACGTTGTGTTTGAGAGCGATATTCTTGCGTTGTAGACAATCGAGATTTAGAAAGGCCTGACAACGGCGAAGATTGTGGTTACCGCCACAATGACAACAGCGAACCATCGAGGGGGGTTGCTGTGCCTGAGTGCTGTGAACGAGAAGACGTTTTGATGATTCTGTATTTTGTAGCTAAGTAATGTGCGAGCCAGTGGTCGCATTGATTGATAGGAACATTGACACGTTGACACGTGGCTATGCAGACGTTGGCCGTGCTCAGCATAGTTCTGATGTCTTCCGCTTTTTCCCTTTGTAGAACTGGAAGGTTGAATAATGCGTTCATCTGGTGAGAAAATACGACACGGGGGTTGTTATAGCGTTTAACAAGCAGCGCCCATGCCACGGTATAGTTCTCTTCGGTTAGTTGCATTTGTTGAATGTCAGCATCTCGACCTGAAGGAATAGCTTCTTTAAGAAAATAAAGCCTTTGTACATTGTTGAGATGAGAATTTTGATGAATCAGTCGAGTGAATGCATCATGAAAACCAGGCCAGTCTATGCAATTACCAGAGAAAGATGGCACTGGTAACTTTGGTAGATTGGCAGTGGATGCCGTTTCTGAGGCGTTTGAGTTGTGCGTATTGCTGTTTCCTGTGTTTGGATGGGCTTGCATGAAAGCTTCTTGAATTATACAATATACATCTAAGTAACGTTCTTCGAACTCCGATGCAAAGTTCTTCAGGCAGTATGATGTTTCACTAAAGCTGTCGGAACGCACAATAATTTTGTGTGTGTCGCGAAACTCCTTTGAAATCTGTTCAACCTTCTCCAATCGTTTGCGGAAATAAACAATAGTTTTTCGTGAAGCAGCGTCTTTTCTGAAATTTTGCAATATGTGTTTGAGAGCATCATGTAAATCAACTTGTATTTTAATTAAATTGTCACATGAGCATTTGTTCTCCATGTCGATATCTTCAGCATTCTCCATTTTAATATTTTTAATGAATTAACATTTACCGCTACTCGCGAAAATATATTGAAAATGTAAAACCAACTAAAGCAAACGACGTTGTTGTTATTGTGTAGATTTTGAGACTTGGTGTCTGCTTTGAAATCTAATTCGATGTAATTGTAATTTGTGTTATATTTTGCACTTTACATTTGTTAAACGCTTCGTACGAGAAACTATGCACTTTGGTAACAAATTGATATAAATGTTCCCCTCATGGGCCACCAAAATGTTTGTGAACGCCCTTAATAGTGTTAGTGAGAGCGGTCATAGTAATTTGGGAACGATTTTATATTTATATTTTAGTCACAAAGCTTTAATTCATAATAATCTTATTTTAAGCGTTAACAATGCAAAGTACTTAATATATACACATTACATTAATATTCGATGAAAAGAGCAGACGGCGTCAGCGATCGTGTTGTTCGTCTTCGGAGGTAAAAAGCAATAGAAAAAGAAAATGTCTATTTTTACAGCAATAGACAAAACGTGGTGGAGTAGACATCGATAACAAAATATCGGTCGCTGGTAGTTAGCAAGTTCAAAGTGTTTGGAACGGTTGAGAAACCGAACATGCCGCCCGCCAATGCTGGAACCCAGCATGAGTCGTCGATGGATAGTTCTAGTACTCGATGTGGATGTAATGCTGAAGCCTTGTCCTCAGGGTTTCCCTAGGCTGAGGAGAAAATAGCGATGTGGTTTTGGCTGGAACTTGACACAGTTGAGTTTGATTGCTGATTTGGTTATGCCGAAATTGGTAGACGGCATAGCTTTGAGATAGATCGTTTATAAGAACCATGCTTAGTTTTCAAAGTAACGACCCGAACTAGTTGATCTTTTCCTGGGTGTAGTTCTGTTACTCGACCAAGAATCCATTGAGCCGGTGGTGTTTTGTCATCTTTGATTATAAAAAGATCGTTTACCTGTATGTTATCTGACTGTTGGCACCACTTAGGACGTTTTTGAAGATTTGCCAGCCAGTCGTGGGACCACTGATTCCAAAATAGACGTATCATCTTTTGTTGATTTAAAAATGTTTCGCGGAACGATGAAGCTTGAGGTCTGCATTCTTGTGGAGCTAAAATGGAGTCACCAATAAGAAAGTGTGCAGGTGTGAGGGTATCCAGATCATCAGGATCCGCCGTAAGAGGACAAAGTGGTCGTGAGTTGAGGCATGCTTCAATCCTGATGAGTACTGTTGATAGTTCTTCGTACGTTGTGCGTGTGCCAGCAAGAACTCTGTTTAAATGATGCTTTACTGACTTAACGTTTGCCTCCCAGAGGCCTCCAAAGTTAGGTGAGTGAGGTGGATTGAAGTGCCACTGAATGTATTTAGAAGCTAGCTTTGGAGCAATCATTGTGGTGAGGTTCGCTTGTAGCTGAGTAAATGCCTTTGTAAGAGCATTGTCAGCGCCAACAAAATTGGTGCCGTTGTCGCTATACAGATGTCGACAAAGACCGCGTCGTCCAGTGAATCTGTCTAGCGCCCACAAAAAGTGTTCTGACGTTAATCCTGTAACTGCTTCCAGATGTATAGCCTTTGTCGCCAGGCAAATAAAGATGGCTATGTAGCCTTTATAAAACTAGTGCCGCGTATGCGAGCAGCTTTAATTTCGATGGCGCCAGTGTAGTCAACACCGGTTGCCCAGAAGGGCCGGTTTGGAGGGTTTACACGATGGAGTGGTAGATCACCCATAAGCTGACTGCCAGTCGATGGTTGAGCACGGAAGCATCGGACACATTTTCTGATTATTCGACGTACCGTTTGACGGCCGTTGACGATCCAGAAACGTTGACGTATGTGGGTTAGTGTCAGCTGCACGCCTCCGCGTAGTGTTACGTGATGTGAGTTATTCACAATAAGTTCTGTAAAGAAGTGTGAATTCGGTAATATGATTGGATATTGACGGTTGTAAGGAATATTTGCATTCTGTAACCGACCACGAACCCTTAAAATATGGTTTTGAGTTAAGAATGGCGTAAGATTTTTTAACCTGCTTTGATTTGGTAGCGGTTTTGAAGAGTCCAAAGCTTTTATTTCAGATGAGAAAGTTTCAGCCTGAACGATGCGCACAATGCAGAATAGAGCGAGATTAAGTTCGTCCACAGACAGAATTCCGTGTCTCTTTGTCGATATTGTGCGCGCATTGTGACAAAAGCGTAATATGTAGGCAGTGATGCGCAGCAATTTATTGTAGTTGGAGTAGCGTGTAATAAAATGCGTGTATGGAACAGTTACACTGACATGAAGCTTTATAGGTTTGGCTTCGAGGGTGATGTCATCGAATACTGAATCTCGTGCTTTGAAGGTAGGCCACGAATCTTTATCACTACTTAACTAAGGTGGGCAATGCCACCATAAGTCGAATTTATTGAGTTCGGCGGGAGTTAGTCCACGGGTTGCGCAGTCCGCAGGGTTTTGAGAAGTGCCGACATGACTCCACTGATTTGGAGTGGAATAATCCAAAATGTATGCTATTCGATTGGAAACGAAGGTTTTCCACCTATTGACATCTCCATGTATCCAATGCAGAACAATTGTTGCGTCAGTCCAATAATAAACGGGAATAGGTTTGCTGGTCCAACGTATGTTCGCTAAAACCCATCGTACTAATTTGATAGCCAGAACGGCGCCACAAAGTTCAGTACGGGGTATGGTGAGAGGTTTCGTTGGTACTATTTTAGTTTTTGCCATAATAAGCGTGGTGTAATAGCTTCCATCAGATCGCGTCACTCCAAGATATACAGCCGAGGCGTAAGCTGTTGAAGAACCGTCGCAGAAGGCGTGTAATTGAACTCCTGGAGTGGAATCTGGATGGAATTGTAGCCAACGTGGGATTTTTATAAGGTTAATATCCTGCATAGACCTTTTAAATGTATTCCATTGCTGAGCAAGTGAATCAGGAACTGGTTCATCCCAGTCGAGAGGAGCTAGGGATCCGTCCCCATTGGTACGTTTTGCCATTATAACATGTTTTAATATAATTTTTCCTGAAATGATAATTGGTGCGATTAGCCCCAATGGGTCGAATAATCGCGCGATGTTCGATAGAATTACTCGTTTGGAAGAGCCTGAAGTCATATCGAACTGTATTTTGTATGTAAATACATCTTGGTTGGGAAGCCAAAACATTCCAAGTGTTTTGATTGTTTCCTTGTTGTCCCAATGTACCAATGTTTGGGAGCATTGATGTTCAACTGGGATTGCTTGTAAAAGCTCATGGTTATTACTAGACCATTTTCGTAACTCCATGCCGGCGGATTTTATAGCATCTGTCACTTGTTCTTGTTTGTCTTTTGCTAATTCGATTGTGTGGTCTCCAGAGAGTATGTCGTCCACATACATTTCATTTTTTAAAATGTCGCATGCTTTTGGATATCGTTGGGCTTCATCTTCTGCCATTTGATGCATTATTCTGATCGCGGTATAGGGTGCAGAAGCTGTGCCAAAGGTGACTGTAGTGAGACAATACTCGTTGATGTGTCCATCAGCCGCCCGCCATAAAATCCGCTGATATTGATAGTCGTCGGGATGAACATCGATGCACCGATACATTTTCTGTATATCGGCCGTAAATACATAGCGATAGTGACGCCAGTTGAGTATTACTGACGACATGTCATTCTGCAGTGGGAAACCAACACATAGTATATCGTTTAACGATCTACCGTTTGAGGTTTTTGCTGATCCGTCAAAGACTATACGTTGCTTTGTTGACAAACTATCTTCTTTGAATACCGCGTGATGTGGAAGAACACAAGAAGATACATGACTTTGCGACGAATTGGCTGATGTTGTCTGTCGCTCACTTGTTTTAACTGGAGTGATTTGATTAAGTTGAAAATACTCATTGATCCCCTCAACGTAACGATGCCATCGTTCTGGTGTTTTGGATAAGCGCCGCTCTAGCTGAAGAAAACGATTAAGTGCCATTTGGTGAGATTTTCCTAGCGTCATTTTAGGATCAAAGTGTGTTTTGAACGGCAGACGGACCATATATTTACCGTTCGGTTGCCGCTTGTAAGTTTGTTTGAAAAACGATTCGTACCATACATCTTCCTCCGAAACTGTTTGACGTTCGGGGACTGATTCTACCTCGCAGAAACGTTTTAACAGTGATTCAGTGTCCAATGTTACATTATGGCATGCAATTGTAGTCGGGATCTCATCAGGAGGTTGTGTCCTACCCGATAGAATCCAACCTAGTCTGGTATTCTGCGCCAAAGGTTCGTTCGGTGCTCCTATTTTTGTACCAGGCAATAGAATTTGGGCCATTAAATCGGCTCCGATAATCAGATCAACTCGCTTGGAGCGATAATATTGAGGATCAGCAAGTGACAGGCCATTGATATGCGTCCACTGTTGTGGAGCGACATTGTGACTTGGAAGATAAGACGTCAATGACTTCAGTACATATGCTTGTTGAACGTCTATAGAAATTTTAGCATCAATATAATGACTAGCTTGAATAGTAAAATTTACTGTATATTTGCATCTATGTGCACTGCTTTGGCCAATGCCGGCGATAGAAGTATTCGTGGCATGACGCATTAAATGAAGCGATTGTACCGCATGCTCAGATATTATTGTTGCTTCAGACCCTTGGTCTATAAGAGCGTTGATTGTAGCTGCTAATCCGTTCTGAGGGTTGATGATAATAATCCGCGCTGTAGCTAGTAATATGCTTCTTTTTGTTGTTTTGTACGAAGTTGCTGACAATTGAGTCGAGTAAGTACGTAAGTTTTGATTAGCGTGACTGCTGGGCTCTGGAACTTCTGTTTTCAGTATATGCGCCGGATGCGAAATTCCTGCTGTGGCAGCTGAGCTTTGCGAAGTTGTATTATTTGAACGGTTTTGCAAATAATTCGGATTATGCAACAAAGTATGATGACGTTTGCCACATGATAAGCAACTTGTCGAACTGGTGCATTTAGCATATGCATGTGATTTGCTCAAACAATTGAGACAAACGTTGTGTTTGAGAGCGATATTCTTGCGTTGTAGACAATCGAGATTTAGAAAGGCCTGACAACGGCGAAGATTGTGGTTACCGCCACAATGACAACAGCGAACCATCGAGGGGGGTTGCTGTGCCTGAGTGCTGTGAACGAGAAGACGTTTTGATGATTCTGGATGAGCAGACGTAGTTTTAAGATTAATGGATGTGGAGCGATTTTCAATTGCCGTGAGTGTAACTAGTCGGTCGTTCAGAAATTTTTCAAGGTCTTTAAATGACGGAACTTGCGTTTTGCTACCTAAATAATGTTCCCAAGCGGTATGAGTTTCTTTAGGTAGTTTTGTAGCTAAGTAATGTGCGAGCCAGTGGTCGCATTGATTGATAGGAACATTGACACGTTGACACGTGGCTATGCAGACGTTGGCCGTGCTCAGCATAGTTCTGATGTCTTCCGCTTTTTCCCTTTGTAGAACTGGAAGGTTGAATAATGCGTTCATCTGGTGAGAAAATACGACACGGGGGTTGTTATAGCGTTTAACAAGCAGCGCCCATGCCACGGTATAGTTCTCTTCGGTTAGTTGCATTTGTTGAATGTCAGCATCTCGACCTGAAGGAATAGCTTCTTTAAGAAAATAAAGCCTTTGTACATTGTTGAGATGAGAATTTTGATGAATCAGTCGAGTGAATGCATCATGAAAACCAGGCCAGTCTATGCAATTACCAGAGAAAGATGGCACTGGTAATTTTGGTAGATTGATTTGTTCCCCAGTGGATGCCGTTTCTGAGGCGTTTGAGTTGTGCGTATTGCTGTTTCCTGTGTTTGGATGGGCTTGCATGAAAGCTTCTTGAATTATACAATATACATCTAAGTAACGTTCTTCGAACTCCGATGCAAAGTTCTTCAGGCAGTATGATGTTTCACTAAAGCTGTCGGAACGCACAATAATTTTGTGTGTGTCGCGAAACTCCTTTGAAATCTGTTCAACCTTCTCCAATCGTTTGCGGAAATAAACAATAGTTTTTCGTGAAGCAGCGTCTTTTCTGAAATTTTGCAATATGCATAAGTTTGAGAGCATCATGTAAATCAACTTGTATTTTAATTAAATTGTCACATGAGCATTTGTTCTCCATGTCGATATCTTCAGCATTCTCCATTTTAATATTTTTAATGAATTAACATTTACCGCTACTCGCGAAAATATATTGAAAATGTAAAACCAACTAAAGCAAACGACGTTGTTGTTATTGTGTAGATTTTGAGACTTGGTGTCTGCTTTGAAATCTAATTCGATGTAATTGTAATTTGTGTTATATTTTGCACTTTACATTTGTTAAACGCTTCGTACGAGAAACAAAAAATTGATATAAATGTTCCCCTCATGGGCCACCAAAATGTTTGTGAACGCCCTTAATAGTGTTAGTGAGAGCGGTCATAGTAATTTGGGAACGATTTTATATTTATATTTTAGTCACAAAGCTTTAATTCATTATAATCTTATTTTAAGCGTTAACAATGCAAAGTACTTAATATAAACACCTTACATTAATATTCGATGAAAAGAGCAGACGGCGTCAGCGATCGTGTTGTTCGTCTTCGGAGATAAAAAGCAATAGAAAAAGAAAATGTCTATTTTTACAGCAATAGACAAAACGTGGTGGAGTAGACTTCGATAACAAAATATCGGTCGCTGGTAGTTAGCAAGTTCAAAGTGTTTGGAACGGTTGAGAAACCGAACAGGTTTACTGAATGAATTAAAACCAAATTGTTATAAAAGTGATGAATGGAGACTGTTTATTGACTCATCAAACAAAAGTTTAAAGGCTGTGTTATTAAATAATACAAACAAGTATGCTTCAATACCTGTTGCGTATTCAAGGGTAACTAAAGAAGAATATAGAAAGTTAGATGAAATACTTCAAAAAATTAAATATCCGGTGCATAAATGGCAAATCTGTGGGGATTTGAAAATAATAACTATTTTGTTAGGACAGCAATCTGGTTTTACGAAGATGCCGTGCTTCTTATGTGAGTGGGACAGTAGAGATCGGGCAAACCATTACATAAAAAACAAGAAAAAACGTTAACTTCGGTAGAACCGAAGCTGAAATACCCGTTACACAACACTTTTTATAGTTTATATGTTCACCAGGTGCTTAGATTAAATTTCACGATGAATTTGGTCAAATTTGTATGGAGGCTTTATGTTATATTTGCCCGATCCTTACCATATCAAAAGTGTTCACTTAGGTGGACATTGGAATTGATTTAACCAAGTTTAATTGAATTCATTCAGAAATAGTAAATGTTTTGATATAAAAACTCGAAAATGGGCGGTAAGTTTGTATGGAGGCTATACATAAAAATGGGCGTGGCGCCTTAGATTTAACATTGGATGACATAAAAAGTGTTCTTACCCTATTTGGATTAAATATATTCATAAATAATAGGTATTTTCATACAAAAAATCGAAAAAAGCGTTAAGTTTGTATGGGGGCTATATCTGAAAATGGGCGTGGCAACATTCTTTTGATATTGGGTGCCATTAGAAGTGTTTTTACCCTACATTGTAGTAAAAGCATTTATGAATAATAACTTTTTTCATACAAAAATTCGAAAAAAAGTGGTAAGTTTGTATGGGGGCTATATCTAAAAATGGGCGTGGCACCTTGGTTCTGGTATACAAACTAACTAGGAGCACAAAAAGCTTAAGTTTCGAATTTCAGGTCAATATCTTTAAAACTTTCCGAGTAACAGCCATCGCAACAGACAGACGGACAGACAGACGGACATGGCTAAATCGATTCGTCTCATCGAGCTGATCCATAATATATATACTTTATGGGGTCTCCGATGTCTCCTTCAATGCGTTGCAAACTTTCGGACAAACTGAATATACCCGTTTACACTTTGTGTAACGGGTATAAAAATTGGCCTAAGAGAAAGTCACTTAAACCTGGAGAAAAAAATGTCCTACATAAGCCCTTAGTCAATTCTTCGAAAGTTCTACTACCACCTCTACATATAAAATTAGGACTTGTAAAGCAATATATTAAGGCTTTAAATAAAGATGGTGATTGCTTTCAATATATTGCTGAAATGTTTCCCAGGGTTTCAGAAGCAAAGTTAAAAGAGGGAATACTAGATGGACCACAAATCAGAAAAATGTTACGGGATAATACTTTATTAAAAAAAATGAATAATAAAGAAAAGAAAACGTGGCTTAGCTTCAAGAACGTAGTGGAAAATTTCTTAGGGAATAATAAGAGCCTGAATTATAAACAAATTGTAGCAGACATGGTTACAAATTTTAAAAATATGGGTTGCTTGATGAACTTGAAGCTACATTTCTTGCATTCTCACGTGGATTACTTTCCACCAAATCTTGGAGATTATAGTGAGGAACAAGGAAAACGATTCCACCAAGATATCAAAGAAATGGAACGTCGATATCAAGGATCGTGGGGTGTAAATATGATGGCAGATTACTGCTGGTCCCTAAAAAGAGATGTCGATCAAAAAGGTGAAAAGCATAAACGGCAAACTCTTCACCGATCATTTGAATGCAAAAGAGCACGATACCACAAAAAAAGAGAATAAATTCTAGTTTATTATATATTTAAGCCAATCTGCTCCTAAGTTTGAGCCAAGCTAACAAATCTGGCTACGTCGGAATAGACTAGCGTAGTGATTCTGACTTTGGATTCAAATTGAGCAGGAAAAAATACGTCAGAATAGACTAGCGTAGTGTCTCGGACAAAAAATTTGAAAAAATTTCACATTTTTGGAGTTTTTGAGTAGTTTTTTGAGATTATCTCAAAAAATTGAGCCAATTTGATACTTCTGACTTTTGATTCAGATTCAGCGGGAAAAAATACGTCGAAATAGACTAGCGTAGTGTCTTGGAAAAAATTTGCAGAATTTGACAATTTTTCGAGTTTTTGAGTAGTTTTTTGAAATTATCTCAAAAACTGTCACCAATTTGATACTTCTGACTCCGGATTCGGATTCAGCGCGGAATACACTAGCCTAATATCCCGGCCACGACACTTTTTTTTTGTGGGGCTGTGTAAATAAAAGCTTAATATTTATTACAAATTTAAGAGAAACATATATTTTATCTAATGACGTAGATCACAATAAGACGTTCACTGTTAATAAGAGTACACTAGTACATATGCTTTACTTCGCTCTCCATTTTTCAGTAAGCTAAATTTAAGAATTAAAGCTGAGCTTAAAGTTGGTCTTTTACTTTGTCTAATTAATTGCAATCGACAGACAGCTTACAAAACAGCTGACTTTGAATTCAAATAACTCTCTTGGGGCAGAACGGGACTCAAACCCTTTGGTGGGCACTTAGATATTGTATGTTACACTTTAAATAAAGAAAGAATAGTTACGTTTCATTACGTTTGAAGCAACTTTTGCCTATCTAAAGATAAACAAGTAAAAACATTAACTTCGATAGCACCGAAGCTCAAATACCCGCCACACGATTTTTTAATAATTTTCTTTAAAAAATAAAAAAATGGAAGGTGAGTATGTATGGGGTCTATATGTTATAGTGGCCCGATCCATGTCATATCGGTTGCATGTTTATAGGATAAAAGTAGAAGTGATTTAACCCAGATTGGAGTGAATGTATTCAAAAATAAGAACTATTTTAATACAAAATATGAAAAATGGGCGCTAGGTTTGTATCGGAGCAATATCAAAAAATGGACGTGGCACCTTCCTTTTGATATTGGATGCCATTAGAAGTGTTTTTACCCTATTTGTAGTAAATCATTCATAAAAAATAGCTATTTTCATACAAAAAATCGAAAAAATTGGTTAGTTTGTATGGGGGCTGTATCTAGAAATGGGCGTGTCATCTTTCTTCTGATATTGGATGCCATCAGAAGTGTTTTTGATTAATTTGCAGTAATTACATTCAAAAATTATAAATATTTTAATTAAAACAAGGAAAAACGTTAACTTCGGTGGAACCGAAGCATAAATACCCGCCACACGAATCTTTGAATAGTTTATGTGCGATCATCAGTGGCTTATATACATTTATAAATATATAGACAAAAAAATGGATTTTTCATACAAAAGTTAAAAAAAAATCGGTGAGTTTGTACGTGGGCTATACTTAAAAATGGGCGTGGCATCTTGGTTTTGAAATTGGATGATAAAAGAAGTGTTTTTATCCAATTTGGAGTAAATAAATTCATAAACAATACCAAATTTCGGCGTAATATCTATATATCTTCATCAAAAAAAAATGCGAAGAAATAAACAGACACACAGACAGACGGACAGACAGACAGACAGACGGACATGGCTAAATCTATTTTTTTTTTAGAGCTGATAAATAATATATACACTTTTTAGGGTCTACGACGTCTCCGTTCAATGCGAAAACCAAGGTTACAAACTTTCCGACAAACTGAATATACCCTTCACACTATGTGTGGCGGTTATAAAAATCTAAAAGAAATGGTAAGTTTGTATGGGGGCTATATCTAAAACTGGGCGTGGCACTTTGGTTCTGAAATACAAACTGCCTAGAAGCACAAAAAAGCTAAAGTCTAAATTTTCAGGTCAATATCTTTTAAACTTTCCGAGAAAAACGCATTGCAAACGACGGTCAGACAGACGGACATGGCTAAATCGATTCGTCTCATCGAGCTGATCAATAATATATATATGTCGAAGCGTACTGCATAAACGCACTGTATGCGCGAGTTACGTCCCTTCACCCCAGCTTGGACAATAATGCTGATAACGACGACATCAGCATAATTGTTCAAAAATACTTACAAACAAAAAATTGAAATTTAAAACTTGCTTAAGCATAAACAACGTTTGCGACGACGACGCCACCGTTGTTTATGCTAAGTAAGCATATCTCTTTATATAAACATATATTTTTATAATTCTTTTTACGAAGCACAAAGCTTCATTATACTTTTTGTTAGAAATAAGTTTTTAGTCTTAAGATTGATTTTACGAAATAAAGAATTTGAAATATACTTTAAAGTTGTTTTAAATAGACATAATTGGCGCAGTCGTGGAAACAATTCTCTAAAGTAGAATTGTAGAACTTAAAATAAAGAAAAATTATATCTGAAGATATAATCGAACTTTAAAGTGATTTAACTCATTACAAAATAAAAACAATAAAAATTGTGCATTGTTGAAACCAACGAACAAACGTTTTTAATTTAACAAAATATCGAATTGTGAAAAAAAAAAAAAAAAAAAAAAACATAAAGAAAATAAAAGTGAAGTTTAATAAACTAATAATATAAAAATAAAATACAAGTAACATATTAAATAAAGTTTAATAAACTGATAATATAAAAATAAAATACAAATACCATATTATATAAAACTTTAACTTCAAGCCGATGCGTTTATCGTTGCTTAAACAATAACAAAAAAAAAAAATAAAAAATAAAATCAAAAAAGTGAAACCACAAAATTTATGAAAAGACAAAAAGCATTTGACCAAAACAGAAATATGGCAAATGCAGAAATGGAGGAATTACTGGAAGTAATCCGCAGACAAGAGCAGGTCATATCGACGTTACAACAGCAAACACAACAGCAGGTACAACAAGCACAACAACAAGTACACAACCCCAAGTCAACCCCCAAGATATTTTGCTGTCACCAAAAGACATACTAAGCCAATTCCGTCAACTTAGATGTTTGGACAAAGAACATAACGTCGTGGCATTTGTGGCCTCCGTCGAAGCTATACTGGAACTATGTCCACAAAACAATCAACAACTGTTAAAATTGGCAGTGTCTATAATTATCAACGAGAAAATAACGGGACCGGCAGGCAACTACATTAGAGAGCTGGGAATCAATCCACAGTGGAACGACGTGAAAACAAAACTATTCAACTTCTACAAGCCGAGAGTAACCTATGGCGACGTCTTCAATAGATGTAGAAACGTTAAAGTAAGTAGTCTAAGAGATCTATTTGGTTATTTTGAAAAGGCAAAATACGACTTAAGTCAGATATATTTGTTCGACGAAGACAAACCTCAGGTTTACGAACCAAGTAGAGTGGACAGAGATTTAGTCAATATAATGATTGAAAAAATAGACATCCCTTTAAGGTCTCATGTCGACCAGAGACTTAGCATGAACGAAATAATAACTCGCTATTCACAAATAAAAGCCTTGGATGACCCAAGAGCCATTCATTATAAACATAAACAAAAAAATAATACACAAAATAATTCACAAACTACAAGCAACACTAACAAATATCAAAAACAAAACAACTCACAAAATACAAACTATACTAACAAGACCCAAAACCAACCAAATACAAAAATTAACTCATTTAAAAATAATACTACCCAAAAAGATAATAATTCTAATCAAACACGAAACTCTCACATGAGTGTGGACACACAATATTCAGCACCATTCAATGAGCCCACTTACATGGAAGTGGATCATTTACATGATGACGTAGTAGAATCAGAAAATGAGGTAAATTTTTTAGCATCGCCTCTAGATCGGAGCTACCCATAATATCAATAACAATAGGAAAACAAAAAATCAGGTGCTTGGTCGATACAGGTTCGACCACAAGCATCATGAAAAGCAAAACCTTAAGGGAAGAGTATTTAGCCCAACCTTTGGATGCTCCTTGCTACTATAAAACTCTTAACGGGACTAATGAAGTGAAATATAAAGTAATGACCCCATTTCCTAGAGAATTCGGGTGTGAGGGTGTATTGCAGTGGAAGGTCATCGACTTCAATAATAAAAATTTCTCCGCCATAATTGGGCAGAATTTCTTAAATGCTTTAAAAGCAAAAATAAATAACGAGGAAAAATTCGTCGAATTGCTCCAACAGAGACTATATTTCGAAGAATATATATACCCTGAGGGTATGGACAATGTTTGTTCACTTCAAGCTGTTGGAAAAGGAAAATTCAATTTAGATCACCTTAACGACGAGGAAAAACAAGTAATTCAAAAATTGCTAGTTGAATTTGATGAATTATTTTTTAAGGATGGGGAAGTTTTGTCATCGACTAGCGAAATAACCCACGAAATTGTAACAACAATAGATAAACCAATATATGCAAAGACATACAGATACCCACAAATACATGAGGTGGAGATAGAAAGACAAATAAAAGAGATGTTAAGTCAAAATATCATAAGGGAAAGTAACTCCCCGTATAATAGTCCGTTGTGGATAGTGGAGAAAAAGATGGACAACTCAGGAGAAAAAAATATAGAATTGTCATCGATTACCGCAAATTAAACGAATTTACGGTTGATGACAAGTTCCCAATACCGAATTTGAACTCATTGTTAGATAAACTGGGCAGGGCTCAGTATTTTACAACCCTCGACCTCGCCAAGGGATTCCATCAAATTGAGGTTAAAGAGGAGGATAGAAAAAAAACAGCGTTCTCTACACCCTCGGGGCACTATGAGTTTATCCGAATGCCTTTTGGCTTGAAGAACGCTCCATCCACGTTCCAAAGATTGATGAATACGGTCCTAAAGGACCACATAAATAAAATATGCGTTGTTTATATGGATGACATTTTGGTCTTTAGCACTTCTTTGGAAGAACAAAGAGTAAATCTTAGAGCCATTCTGACTTCACTAAGAAAGGCAGGGCTTAAAATACAGATCGATAAATGTGACTTCTTAAAAAAGAGACACAGTTTTTGGGCCATTTGCTTACACCTGAAGGGGTGAAACCCAATAATCAGAAGGTTGAAATTATTCGGAATCTGAAGATCCCGAAAACACCTAAACAAATAAAATCCTTTTTGGGAATGACAGGTTTTTATAGAAAGTTCGTAAAGGACTACTCCAAGTTGGCCTACCCGATGACTCGATTTCTAAAAAAAAATCAAATTGTTAACGTGAACGATCCTAGTTATATCATGGCATTTGAGAAACTAAAAGACATCGTAACAAATGCACCGATACTTCGGTATCCAAATTTCAATAAAAAATTTAAAATAACTACTGATGCCAGTAATTTTGCGATTGGAGCTGTTCTTTCACAAGAAGGACACCCCATAGCTTACGCATCAAGAACACTTAATAAACATGAAACAAACTATGCTACGGTCGAAAAAGAACTCCTTGCAATCGTGTGGGCAGTAAGATACTTTAGACCATATGTTTTTGGTAGGGAGTTTCAATTAGAAAGTGACCACCAACCACTTAAGTGGCTTATGACCAAATATACTGGAAAGGATATTAACCCCAGGCTCCAAAGATGGTTGATTAGCCTGGGAGAGTACAATTTCTCTCTGGACTATATAAAAGGAAAGAATAACTATATAGCTGATTTTCTCAGTAGGTTGCAAGGAAACGAAATAAATCACTGGGAATCTGAGGCAGATTTAAGAGAGGCACAAGAAGAGTCGCGAAGACTTGAAAGAGAAAACCTAGAAGACAGTATCTCCATAGAGGTCCAGACGGTTCACTCCCAAGAGGAGGACCTTAATGATTGCTTCGGCATACTAGATACTGTTGTGAATCGATTTAGATTGCAAATAATTTTGGTAAAACGTAAACAACAAACTGTCTCTAATGTGTTTAAAAACAAGAGAATATATATTGATGGAAAAGATATTAAAGAGAACCAAATAAGCAATATACTTCGAAGAGAGATTGCAGGAGGAAAAGAAGCTATACACACGTATAAACGAGAAGGAGTATAACAAGGTCCAGAAGATTTTGATAAAAGAATACTCTGGGAATCCACAGGTCAAATTCGTGAAATGCACGGGAATGGCCGAGGACATAGAAGACGAAAATGAGCTTAATAAGCAAATTGCTTTGTTTCACAAAAAAGAAAGCGGCCACTGTGGTATAACGGCTACATTTGAAGCTCTTAAGAAACACATTTATAACCCACAGCTTAAAATTCACATTCATAAGATTATAAATAATTGCGAGATTTGTAGCGGCGGAAAGTACGATCGTAAAAACAAATTTCGTTTCTCAGAAACACCAAAGGCAATAAACGAAATAGTCCACGTTGACACATACGTGAATAGTAAACAATCGTTTATAATTTTTATATATAAATTTTCTAAACATGCCGTATGTTTCCCGCTGCCAGACAGAAATGCTAGAACAATTCTAACTAAAATACAAGAGTATATATCAATAAGGGGAAACATACAAAAATTCATTTTCGACAACGAGTTTAGGTCGGTAGCGGTTACAGAATATTTAACGGCAGAAAACATAAATTTTCATGTAACCAAACCAAACAGCCATACTGGCAATTCGGATGTCGAACGTTTTAATAACACTATAACAGAAAAAATCCGAACCCTTAATATTAAAGAAAAAGTACCTATTGTTATGCAGATGAACAGGGCTATAAAATTCTATAATAATACTTATCACAGTGCAATAAAATGCACTCCATTTGAGGTACAAAATCATGAGGTTGACCACAGTATAATCAACGGTCGGCTCGTGGAGTCGAAAAAATTGAGTATGGACAAAGCTAATAAAAAACGGGAAGTTTACACAGAAAACAGAGAAGAGGGATTTGTGAAGAATTATAAAAACGTTCGACACAAGGAACAACCCAAGTTTAGAAAATTGAAACTGACAAATGTTCACACAACTAATATTAAAAGACCAAATAAATTTGCAGGTCTTGCTGATAACGCTGGTCTTTTGCATAATTATGGCCCCAGCCGCAACAATGATGAAAATAATGCCGATCCAATCGCAAACGGGATTCGTCAGCATCGGTTTGGGAACGGTTGAAGTCGCCAACGAAACCTGCTTGATTATCTACATGATCAGGCCGATGGAAATTTTGACTTTAATTGATAAATTGAAGAATAATAATAATAATTACAAAATCGACACAAAAAACGAAATAACAGTACAAATAAATAACTTAACCTACACATACGAAACTGATAAAACCTTTAGCGAATTAAAATTAAGTTCAAATTGTGTAATACAAAATAATTGTAAATTAACATATGATGAAGAAAGAAAAATGGAAATAATTTACAAAAGTACAATCCTTTTACAAAATTTTAAAAATATTATTGTGAAAAACAGTTGTAATAAAACAAAAGAAAACCGTATAGCATTCCGAAATGTAATAACAGAATTTACAAATTGTACAATAATGGTAAATAATCAAGTTTTTGAAAACAAAAAGTATGTATATGAACAAAAAATTGTTGAAAACCTTAACGAAAAAATCTATAATTTTAATACTATCGGGTGCACAACTAAATAATTTCGTATTTTTTTGTTAAAAAAACCATTTATTTAAGTATGTAAGTGAAAAAATATTTTATTCAAAATATTGTCCATCGGAAGCGGTAACTTTTTCCCATCTTTCAGGCAATTTATAGATTCCATCCCAAAAAAACTTATCATCTTTTGCGCCGAGAAAATCATCAATCCATTTTTTAATACCTTCAACATTGGTGAACCGTATTCCAGAAAGGTGATTCTGCATCGACCGAAACAAGTGGTAATCAGAAGGAGCTATGTCTGGGCTATAAGGCGGGTGAGGTAGAATTTCTCATTCCAGCATTTTCCAAATAATTTTTGACCGGTACTGCAACATGTGGCCGAGCATTGTCATGATGGAAAATCATTTTTTCGTGTCTGGTCGCCCATTCTGGCCGTTTTACGGCTATTGCTTGCTTCAAACGTATCAATTGTTGCCTGTATAGCTCTCCCGTGATTGTCTGGCCCGATTTTAACAGCTCATAGTACAGCACACCCTTCTGATCCCACCAAATACAGAGCATTACCTTCAAACCATGAATATTCGGCTTTGGTGTCGATTTGGCTGGTTGGCCTGGCTTCACATAACGGAATAAATGGAACCCAGGAGTGTTCCTTGACAAAGGGGGGAGGAGTTACGTCGCTTCACCCCAGCTTGGACAATAATGCTGATAACGACGACATCAGCATAATTGTTCAAAAATACTTACAAACAAAAAATTGAAATTTAAAACTTGCTTAAGCATAAACAACGTTTGCGATGACGACGCCACCGTTGTTTATGCTAAGTAAGCATATCTCTTTATATAAACATATATTTTTATTTTGTTTTTACGAAGCACAAAGCTTCATTATACTTTTTGTTAGAAATAGGTTTTTAGTCTTAAGATTGATTTTACGAAATAAAGTTAATTTGAAATATACTTTAAAGTTGTTTTAAATAGACAAAATTCGCGTGTTGCTGCATACTACATGAACGCAGTGTATGCGCGTGCTGCTGCATAATTGCATGTGTGAGTGTATGGGTATTCTGTTTTGCGCATTAAATCAGAATCGCAACTGTAATATGAGGCTGATATTGCATCTGCCAATTTATGCGTTGTGATTGGTCGCCGTGTTTTGTAGTTTGGTCAAGTCCCGTTTTAGCGAGACGACAGCGTTGTAGCGCTGTCGTCGAGTGTGGTTCGGAGCCATGTTTGGAAGAAGGAATTGCGTTGCCGGCAGTGTAAAAAGAACGTTGAAGCATAAGCAACGAAACTCGCTGCGCTAAAGTTAATAACAATAATGGATGAAGTTAACGACGTTCCGACATCAGAAGTGGGATCGGCGCCATCCCCTACATTTACCGAAGATCAGTGGCGCGTAATTTTGCAAATGCAAAATAAAAATTTGTTGGAACTTGTAAAGACAATGCAAGCTTCAACATCGGAACAGCAACAAAAGCGTGAGGTCACATTGCCGAAATTTTTTTGCCAACGCCGCAGGCGTAGATGCTTCAAAGTAGTGTGCGACTGCAGATATTATTTTAACTGAACAGCCGCTAGAAGGAAGCAAGCTTATTATGGCATTAAGCAATGCTATGGAGGGCAGTGCATCCCAATGGCTAACGGAAATCTCCTACCCCGGCATGAAGTGGAGCGAGTTTAAAGAATTGTTCCTTCATCGATATGAAAGCGACGAGAAGCTTGCAGCGATGTTTTTGAAACTGTTAAGTAGTCGTCCGGCAAATGGAGAGTGCTTGGCAGTATATGCTAGCCGCTTGGTCTCATCGCTAACTACGGCCTGAAAAGACAAAAACAACGAAGAGATCGCCGTTTCGGTCGTGCTCGCGCATATGGCAAATATGGACCGCCGTTTGCAACGAACTGTATTCACTTCAAAAGTGCAAACAAGAAGTGATTTGCAGTCGGAGTTGAAAGCGTATAGTTTTCAAAAGCATCGTGATGCCGGCCGTGATATCAGCCCTGGACCTGACATTAAAAAACGGAAAATGTCAACCATGCTGTGCCATTTCTGCGGAAAAGCCGGACACAAAATAGCAGAATGCAGGAGTAAAGTGCGACAAGAGGGCGAAGCGAAATCCCAACGAGAGAAGACCCGTGTTACCTGCTTCAAGTGTAGCCAACCTGGGCATTTTGCGAACCGATGCTCTGGAAGTGACGTCTCAACAAAACAAAAGAGCGTAAACCAATGCTTTGTGTCTGAGCCAACTGGAGTCATGTTACATCGAGGTGAGAGCTACCCAATTTGATTCGACTGTGGTGCAGAATGTTCCTTGATAAAAGAAAAGATAAGTATCAGATTGTCCGGAAAACGCATATATAATATAATAATGTTAAAAGGTATCGGCGATGCCGGTATTTATAGTACTATGCAGATTCTCAGTCAGGTTACCATTAATGAAAACATAATGGAAATATTGTTCCACGTAGTTCAAGACAAAAACTTGAAGAATGATATTATTATTGGACGCGAAGTCTTCAACCAAGGATTCAATGTTGTTCTTGCACCAAACGAGTTTAAAATTGTAAAACCAAAATCTTTAAATATTTGTGCCGCTACTGTTTCTTTATATAATCTTGATGACTTGATACAGAGTTGGCCGATGCCAATAAAAACAAATTAATAAATTTACTTAAAAATTATACCTCAGCATTTGTTAAAGGAATCCCAAACACACAAGTTAAGACAGGTGAAATGAAAATTCGACTTATTGACCCCAATAAAACTGTGCAACGTCGGCCCTATAGACTCAGTCCGGAAAAGAGAGAGATAGTGCGTGACAAGTTAAGAGAGTTACTCAAATGTAACATTATTCACCCAAGTTGCTCACCATATGCAAGCCTCATGTTGCTTGTAAAAAAAAAAAATTGACAGGTTGTGTGGTTCTTATTACTTCACTTGTTTAGATATGGCTAGTGGTTTGTGACTCCGGATGGCCAATACGAATTTCTAACAATGCCCTTCGGACTCAAAAATGCGCCATTCGTTTTTCAACGGGCAGTTTTGCAAGCTTTAGGCAATCTTCCATATTCGTATGTGATTGTCTATATGGACGACATCATGATCGTGTCACCAACAATTGAGTTACTCTTGGAGAGATTGAGTACAGTATTGAACGTTCTCACAAAGGCTGGATTCATCTTTAATATCTCTAAATGTTCTTTTCTGAAAACAATAGTACAGTATTTGGGATACGAAGTGAAAACAGGAGAAATTCGGCCAAATTCACGGAAAATCTCTGCATTGAATTCGTTACCACCGCCGCAGACTGTTTCTAGTTTTTTTTTTTTTTTTTTCCCTATGATTAATTTTGTACATCTGTCTACAACAACATTTAGTACATATTATAACATCGATATAGGAATTTAATTAATTTAAAAGAACAATTTCTTTAAATTATAATTAAAACAAAAAATAGATCTATGAATCTATCGTGAATAACATCGTGTATAACAATTTCTTAATTAAATAAATTTGCGCTTATTGATAGTTCGGTAAGTCAGCTGGTCGAATTCTTTTTAGACGTCGTCTACTAGTTAACTCTAGTATGGGTAAGTTACACATTTCGTTGTTAGAATGAGCCAGGATTCTGATGTGGTAGCTTCTACTAACTGCTACTATTTCTTCTTTAACAGTCTTTATTTTCAGGTCTCTGTGTATATCAGCGTTGGAAATATACCATTCCGCTGTTGTGACTTGTCGAAGTATTTTTGACTGCTGCCTTTGTATAATATTGATGTTTGATGTTTTGGATGTGCCCCAAACTTGAAGGCCGTAAGTCCAAATTGGTTTTATGATGCTTTTGTATAGTAGAAGTTTATTGCTCATAGAGAGCTTCCGATTTCTCAATAAGTATGTCTCTATATTATTTGTTTTTAAAGGAATGGGCACGAAAGCTCTTTTTGTTGTAAAGATAACTTGTGTAGTTTTGTTTTCGTTAATTTTTATGGCCCATTTGTCAAACCATTTTTTGGTGTTATAAAGTATGTTTTGAAGCTTATTAGAGGCTACAGCTAAGTCTTTATGTGAATAAAGAAGAATTGTGTCATCTGCAAAAGTTGCTATCATAGAAGAGGGTTCTATTGGAATAGGTAAGTCTTGTGTAAAAAGGACGTATAAGAGTGGTCCAAGAACGCTACCTTGAGGTATACCTGCTTTAATTGGCCTTATTGTAGAGTGAGCGTCTTTAACTTTTACATAGAAGTGTCGATCAGATATGTAACTTTTAAGCATGTGGTAAAAATCTGGTGGAAGTAGTTTTTTTAATTTATACAATAGACCAATGTGCCATACCTTGTCGAAAGCTTTTTCAACATAAAAAAATTCTCCTATACAATACTTTTTATCTTCTAGATCTCTAGAAATTTTGTTAACTGCTCTATGAATTTGTTCAATAGTTGAGTGATGTTTCCGAAACCCAAACTGATGGTCAGGTATGATGTAGCTATTATCAAGAATGGGTTGAAGTCTGTTAAGGAATAATTTTTCAAAAACTTTTGATAGTATTGGAAGAAGGCTTATCGGACGGTAAGACGCTGCACTTGTGGCATCTTTACCAGGTTTTGGAATAGCTATGACCTCTGCTACCTTCCACGTCTTGGGAAAATATTTGTGTCTTATTATTGCGTTAAACATATTCCGCAGATAATAAATAGCATTTATAGGAAGTTCTTTAAGCAACATTCCAGTTATCATGTCATAGCCAGGTGACTTGTTAGCCTTAATATTGTCGATCATATTTTTAACTTCCTTAGTACTTACATATCTAATTTTGATATTTTGTGAGTTTCTTGATGTTTCTGAATTATTATAACAGGTTTGTGTGTCATTTGAGAAGGCATTTTCATAAAAGTCAGCTAGTAGGGTCGATTTATCGCGTTCTGTTTTAGCCCAAGTACCATCTGGTTTCCTTAATGGTGCGGTAAAGGTTGTCGATTTTCTGAGTTTTTTAGTGGCTTTCCATAGGGAAAAATTTGTGTCTCTGGTTGGGCTTAAATTAGTCAGATAATTTTCTATATTTTTATTTTTATTCTGATTGAGCTTTAATTTTAGATCCCTTATTGCCCGATTAAGTCTATTTTTATCTTCGGGACTTCTAGTAGTTTGCCAGATTTTCCTAAGTTTTCTTTTATTCTCTATTTGGTTTCGAATTGAAGCAGGTGTAAATAATTTTTTAGTATCCCTTTGAATTAAATGCGGAGTAGAGTTAATTGCCGCTTCAGCTACGGCATCATTAAAATAAATTACGGAGCTCTCTATGTCATTTGGAGATTTTAGTGCAATGTCCAAACGTAAGTATATGTTAAGGAGTTCTTTGTACGCTTGCCAATCTGTTTTTGGGTTATAGAGGCTGGGCGTCGGCTTGTATGTGGCAAGCGTTTCGATGTAATCGAGTTGAACTGGTGAGTGATCTGAAGATAACTCAAAGCGCGACTTTATCGAAAAGTTATTAATATTTACATTTTTAATAACACAGAAATCAATAAGATCTGGCACTTTGCGCGGGTCTGTTGGCCAGTAGGTAGGCTCGCCTGTTGAAATATATTTGGCATTATTGGTATAAATTGTTTCTAGAAGAATTTTACCTTTTTTGTTGGTAAGTCTTGAGCCCCAGGCTATGTGTTTTGCATTAAAATCACCAGCAGCAATAAATCTTGGCCCTAAAGATTTAAAGTATGTGTTATATTGAGCTGATGAGACATTGTGTCGAGGCGGACTGTACAATGCTGAAATTGTTAGGGGCCCATTTCTATCTTGCACATGAATAATAGTCGCTTGAATATAATCTTGGCTAAAATGTTCAACTTCATAGTTTTTAATTTTATTTTTAATTATAATAGCTGAACCCCCATGCCCTGTGCCGTCTGGGTGATTTGTATTATATAAAGTATAGCCTGTTATCTTCAGAAAATGTTTAGATGTAAAATGTGTTTCTGAAATAAGTGCCAGATCAATATTATTTTCATAAAGGAAGTGCTTTAGTTCTAGTATATGTTGCCTCAGCCCGTTAGCATTCCAGAATATAATTCGTAGTGTATCTGAGCACATATCTACGAATTTATCTTGGATACTAAAAGTGTCACTATATTGAGTATAGCTGACATTTGTTGCATCAATTGCTTCATCATAAGTTTTAGCTCTTGCATGTCATTAAGTTCAGTTGAATTTGGGTTGGATGGTAAGGAGTTGTTAGTGGAATCTATGTTAGGTGGTAAGTGATTTAAAGATGGAAAAGTGGGTTGTGTTTCGGGTTGAATAAGTTGGGAAGGGATGGTTTGTTTAATTGGATATGGTGTATTAGACTTATTGCCACTAGCTATTTGAGCAAAACTTATGGAGGGTGTCACTCTAATACTAGAACTTGGAGGGGGAGAGACCCGCGCATCTACATATTTATTTGGTACTATTTTTTCTCTAAGTTGGGGAAAGCGTTTAACTTTTAGTGCTTTATAGACTTCGCAGCCTTTATAGTTAGCAGTGTGGTTACCACTGCAAAGAGCACATTTGGTTTGACCTTTGTCGAAATTTAGAGTGCAGTTTACTGTTGTATGGGAACCAGCGCATTTGACACAGACTGGATCTCTAGTACAATAATTTTTGGTATGCCCATACTTCTGACAATTTGCACATTGGGATAGTGTGCGTTTAATATGGGGTGCCTCGAATGAAATTTTTGTCTGTAGAAGATGAGAAATTTTATATACATCTTTATTGTTTTCTTCGCTTTGAAGTTCAATTGAAAATAATGGAAGAGGCACTTTTGTGGTTCGTTGTTGAATATTATAAATATGTTTAACATTGTGACCTAGCTCTTGAAGTTCAGCTTTAATTTCTTCAATATCAGCTGAAGGATGCATATTTCGTAAAATGACTTTGAAGTTTCTATCTTCCTTAGCTTTATACGTATAGTATTTGGTTTCTTTCTGTTTCAACATATTTATAATATTTTTATAAAAAGTAGAATCTGTGGCCTGCACTCTTACTTCGTTGTTAGCTAACGCTTTTAATTCAAAGTTTTTTTGAGCCACTTCTTTAAGGGCATCATATAAAACTTTAATCTGGCCGACACCCTGAATATAAATTGGAGGTGGTTTATTCACTTTTGGCAATAAATGAGCTGAAGGTTGCATAGAGTTTTGTTCGTCACACTTGTCATCTGCTAACAGTTCGAATCGATTTGTTGTGTTAGGTTCGCTGAGCCAATAATTTTGTAATGTTGTTTGTGTTTTGTTCTTTGGTTTTTTGTTATTGTTTTGCTTTTGTTGTGTTTGCTTACTTGGAGAATGTGTTTCTCTGTTCCTTTTCAACTTTAACGGCAGATTTGTGTGTGTGTGCTTTCCATTGTTTGTTTTTGGTGAAGTAACGTTTTCTGGTAAAACAATTGAAGAAGTCGAAGGTACATCGTTGTTGTTGTTATTGTTGTTGACGTACTGTACATTAATATGAGGTGATTTTTGAATTGGCGTGACCAATGAGGATGAAGATGACGTGATCGAGGCAGTTGATGAAAATACTGTTGTTGTTGTTGGCGCAGAAGCTGTCGATGTTGTATATCCACTTTGTGTTGTAATTGTTGTTGTAGAAGCTATTATTGGTTCGATAGGAGGCAGTGGAGTAGTCGGCGTGATGCATTGAGCACTCCATGATATGTTACTTTGACGTAAAGATGAAGAAGAATTAGCTGGCGGCTCTGGTGTAACAGACAAGTTGGAGTTTGATGAATGGTTTTTGTTGTTGCATGGCGATACAAACGAAAAATATGCATTTCTCGCAGCCACTGATTTTTTTGGTTTTGTTGATGAGCTTCGCTCATCATTTTTTATTAATTGTTTTTGTTTTTATTATATTTTTTTGTTTTGTTTTAGTTTTGCAGTAAAAGGCAATGTTTTTAATTATGCACTTTAACTTTTAAGTAATTTATTTTTGTAAGTTTATTTACTGATTAGCGAAAGCACGGAGCGATTGAAAAACACGTCTGTGTCGCATGACAGTTCAAACATGTTTAGTTTGCGACAGTTTATTGGTTTGGCCTCCTACTTTCGCAAGTTTGTACCCGATTTCTCCAAAATAATGAAGCCACTTTATTCTCTCACTTCAGGAAAAGGGAGTATTGTTTGGAATGTTGAACTAGAAAATATTCGAAAAAAATAGTAACTGTCCTCACAAATGAACCTGTTTTGGTAATATTTGACCCACAATACCCCATTGAGTTGCATACTGACGCTAGTTCTGCCGGATATGGTGCTATACTCCTACATCGTGTGAATGGTAGCCCTCATATGGTGGAATATTTTAGCAAAACAACTTCCTCTTCTGAGGCTAAATATCATTCTTACGAGTTGGAAATATTGGCTGTGGTTGCTTCTGTTAAACACTTTCGCCATTATCTGCTTGGACGAAAGTTTGTGGTGTATACCGATTGCAATTCGCTAAAGGCTTCACAAACAAAAATATATTTAACACCAAGAGTTCATCTTTGGTGGGCTTATCGTCAATCATTTGATTTTGACATTCAATATAGAGAGGGAAAACGCATGGCTCATGTTGATTTCTTTTCCAGGAATCCAGTTCCTTCAAAGCTACAACTCGTGTTAGAAAAAATCCCCGAGAAGCGAGTAAATTTATCTGAAATTTCAAGTGAGTGGCTTCTGATTGAACAGAAAATAGATCCAGAGATTGTTGAAATAGTTCGTAAGCTTAATTCCAATGACCAACAAGCCGATTTAATTAAAACCTACGATTTAAGAAAAGGTATCTTACACCGCAAAATTCAAAGAAACAGTGGAACACGTTGTCTGCCTGTGGTGCCCCGAACATTTAGATGGTCGGTGGTAAATCAAGTACACGAGTCTATTATGCACCTTGGATGGCAGAAGACCCTTGACAAAGTTTACCAATATTATTGGTTTGATAAAATGAACAAGTATGTTCGCAAGTTTGTAAACAATTGCATAACTTGTAGGACTGCCAAGTCGCCTTCTGGGAAAATAAAGGGTGATTTTTTTAAAAGCTTGAGAAATTTTTAAAAAAAAAAACGCATAAAATTTGCAAAATCTCATCGGTTCTTTATTTGAAACGTTAGATTGGTCCATGACCTTTACTTTTTGAAGATAATTTCATTTAAATGTTGACCGCGGCTGCGTCTTAGGTGGTCCATTCGGAAAGTCCAATTTTGGGCAACTTTTTCGAGCAACTCGGCCGGAATAGCCCGAATTTCTTCGGAAATGTTGTCTTCCAAAGCTGGAATAGTTGCTGGCTTATTTCTGTAGACTTTAGACTTGACGTAGCCCCACAAAAAATAGTCTAAAGGCGTCAAATCGCATGATCTTGGTGGCCAACTTACCGGTCCATTTCTTGAGATGAATTGTTCTCCGAAGTTTTCCCTCAAAATGGCCATAGAATCGCGAGCTGTGTGGCATGTAGCGCCATCTTGTTGAAACCACATGTCAACCAAGTTCAGTTCTTCCATTTTTGGCAACAAAAAGTTTGTTAGCATCGAACGATAGCGATCGCCATTCACCGTAACGTTGCGTCCAACAGCATCTTTGAAAAAATACGGTCCAATGATTCCACCAGCGTACAAACCACACCAAACAGTGCATTTTTCGGGATGCATGGGCAGTTCTTGAACGGCTTCTGGTTGCTCTTCACTCCAAATGCTGCAATTTTGCTTATTTACGTAGCCATCCAACCAGAAATGAGCCTCATCGCTGAACAAAATTTGTCGATAAAAAAGCGGATTTTCACATTTCGAACCGAACACTGATTTTGGTAATAAAATTCAATGATTTGCAAGCGTTGCTCGTTAGTAAGTCTATTCATGATGAAATGTCAAAGTATACTGAGCATCTTTCTCTTTGACACCTTGTCTGAATCCCGCGTGATCTGTCAAATACTAATGCATGAAAATCCTAACCTCAAAAAAAATCACCCGTTACAAGCAGAGCTCCATTCAATCGCGAAAGTGATTTGTTCTGATTGATGGCTTCACGAAATTTGTACACCTCTATCACACCCTTAAAATAGATACGGAAAACTGTGTTAAGGCCTTGAATTGCCCTATTCGGGATACCAAGTCGTGTCAAAGCTGATCAAAGAAGATGTTTTTCAAGTTCTTGGTTTTCTGAATTTTGTTCCACACAAAAGATAAAACTTCATCTAATTGCATCTGGGGCAAGTCGTGTAAACGGACAAGTTGAGCGTGTCATGAGTACGCTCAAAAATCTGTTAACTGCTGTCGAATCGAGCCAAAAATCCTGGCAAGATGCACTTGGCGAGGTTCAGCTTGCATTAAATTGCACAGTTAGTCGTGCAACTGAAGCAAGTCTCTTGGAAATGCTGATAGGAAAAGAGGCTCAACCGATAGGGTTAATTCCACCTGTGGACACAGAAATGGAGGTTGATCTAAACAGTGTCCGGACTCGTGCTAGTGACAAAATGAAGAGTTTGGCTGCTCATGATAAGCAACGTTTTGACAAAACTAAGGCCATGGTTGTAAGGCATTGTGTTGGTGACTACGTTCTGCTAAGAAACGAGGAGAGACACCAAACGAAATTAGACCCGAAATTTAAGGGCCCAGTTTTAGTTGTTGAAGTCCTGGATAAGGACAGGTGTGTGCTAAAGTCGCTAACAAGTAAACTACTGTACAAATATTGTCATGAAGACATTAGAAAAATTCCAGATGGTAAAATTCCCGATGAATTGGATATTGATGAGCAGAAGAGTCTAGTTGTGACTGAGAGTGTTCCGTCCAAGAAGGACGAAGGTTATCCGTCCAGGAGGGACGAATGTTATCCGTCCAGGAGGGACGAAGGTAATCCGTCCAAGTGAGACGATGAGTTAAATTTAAAATTTTGTTTAAAAAAAAAAAATATATTGGAGGGTTATGTTGTGGCGAATGTTTATTTGAAAGTAAAAGCATTTTGTTGGCTTGTTGAAATCGTATGGTGCGGGAGCAATGATGAATTGGTTTGCTAAAATTATATAATTTAGGTGAATTTATGAACTTTGTTAATTTGGTACTAAAAAGAAAAAAATATGTTATCGTTAAGAAAAAAAGTTAAGAATCTGTATGGAATACAAAAGATGTCTTTGAATTTGATATTTAATATTTGGTTATTACACGAGGACATTTAAATGTCAGAATGGTTATCCGTCTAAGAGAGACGATGGTTATCCGTCTAAGAGAGACGATGGTTATCCGTCTAAGAGAGACGATGGTTATCTGTCTGAGATAGACGATGAATTAAAAATATTAAAATAAAAAATAGAAAATTTGAAATTGTGTTAATATTAAAATTATTACACGAGGACGTGTTAAGGTCAGGATGGCCGTGTCGAAGCGTACTGCATAAACGCACTGTATGCGCGTGTTGCTGCGTACTGCATGAACGCACTGTATGCGCGTGTTGCTGCGTAATTGCATGTGTGAGTGTATGGGTATTCTGTAATATGAGCCGCAATTGTAATATGAGGCTGATATTGCATCATCCAATTTATGCGTTGTGATTGGTCGCCGTGTTTTGTAGTTTGGTAAAGTCCCGTTTTAGCGAGACGACAGCATTGTAGCGCTGTCGTCGAGTGTGGTTCGGAGCCATGCTTGGAAGAAGGAATTGCGTTGCCGGCGGTGTAAAAGAAAACATTGAAGCATAAGCAACGAAACTCGCTGCGCTAAAGTTAATAACAATAATGGATGAAGTTAACGACGTTCTGACATATACTTTATGGGGTCTCCGATGCCTCCTTTAATGCGTTACAAACTTTCTGACAAACTGATTGTACCCTTCACACTATGTGTGTCGGGTTTAAAAACGTCAAATTTTTCAGGTACTTTGTATATTATTTCCCCCCCCCAATATTTACTAAAAATTTTCGTTTCAAAAAAATTTACGAAAGGACTTAAATTTATTGTTTCCTTTTTCAAAAATGCATTTTTATACCTGTTACACATAGTGTAAACAGGTATATTCAGTTTGTCGGAAAGTTGTAACGCATTAAAGGAGGCATCGGAGAACCCATAAAGTATATATATTATTGATCGGCTGGATGAGACGAATCGATTTAGCCATGTCCGTCTGTCTGTTTGTTGCTGCGCGATTTATACGCTTAGTTTTAAAGATATTAAGCTGAAATTTTAAACTTCAGCTTTTCTAGGTCCTGTGTACTTTCTTTATTAAAATCAATGTGCCACGCCCACTTTTAGGTATAGCTCTCATACAAAAGTACAACATTTTGTCAAGTTCTTATAAGAAAAAAATGTATTTATAAAGCGAATGGCTTAAAATATGGTACAAATGCTTCGTATACCATGCCAAATCTTTTGTTTAAAATTGGTTCAAATCGAACCGCGAATTTCTAAATTTTGAAGAATATTTTTAATATGATTACTATTCTAAAATAAAATTTAATACAAATGCTACACACGAAGGTCTATCAACGTCAATTGATGTGTAACAGGTATATGTATAAGCTTCGGTCCAACCAAAGTTAACTTTTTTTTCTTGTTGGTAATTTTTTACGTGAAATTCGTCATCAAAAGTGAACGAAAACACAATGTTTCAACTTTGGCGTCGTAAATCAGGGTTTCTATTAGACATAGACATGATTTTTTCACTCCCTAATGCAGTATTTTATCTACTTTCACCACATATTGATTTGATTCCACAACTCCAAACTCTATATATAAGATTAATCGTCAATGCAACCTCCAGGACTTTCACCCGATGTTGCTATCATTCAAACTTGATATGCGTTGCTAGACAATACCATCTGTAAACCCATGATATCTAGCCAGGATTAGTTAAAATGTGAATTATTATGGGGGTAAATCGGTTCTAAATTACATAGGCTATCATACTAAACCATAAAAACAACTAAATATATTAAAATTCAAGTTTATTTTTTTTAAAGGCTGGAGATAATGCATCAAATAAGCTGTGACATAAATTTGGGCACAATGTTTTGTTTTCTAATTTTAATAATTAATAAAACAAATTGAGACTCCTTGGTTAACTAGAAAAATATATCTAAAAATGGCGTTTCACGATTTTGAATATAGAGAACCTAATAATAAAAGGGTTGAAAAAAAGTAAGCTTTTGCTATTATTTTCGTTCTGAGGTTCAAAAATGATTGTGTTCAAGGTCTTTCCAACTGCACAGTTTATGTGATTTTTTTTTTTTTTTAATGATTTTTAAATGTTCAATTTTGTATTGTCTTCGTCAACATATTTTATAGATATGCCATTGAGTTCGAGCATTGGTATAGAGCTTGTGTTTACTGTTTTTTTTAAAGACAACCAGACACTTGCACTTTGTAGGATTAAGGCACAGGTTATTCCTATCAGAACATTGGCATATGGAAAATAAATCTTTATTGATTTTTTTAACTACGCTAACTAGATTATAGAATGAAATACTGGTATATAATTGCATCGTCCGCGTACATGTGTACATTGCACCATTTTAATAAATTAGGAAGATCATTGGCATAAACTGCAAAAAATGAGGACCACGAATAGAGCCTTGATACTCCTCTTTTTTTAGTAACAGAACTTTTGATGCCCTGGTTTTGCGTTACAATAGCTTGAGATCTATTTGAATGAAAGAAGAAAACGGTAGTTCGGTGGAACCAAGAAACCTTACCCGTCACACGAATCTTGAATTGTTTATGTGTAATCATCAGTGGCTTATATACATTCATAAATATATGTTTGAAAATAACTTTCACATCGCATAAAAGCAGACAGACAGGTAGACGAACGGACAGACGGACATGGCTATATCGACTCGTCTCGTCGTGCTGATTAAGAATATATATACTTTATAGGGTCTACGACGTCGCCCTTTAATGCGTTACAAACTTTCTGACAAAATGATAATGCCCTCCAAATGTTTTTAGTGTCGGAGTCGGCTCTCCAAAAATCTAAAAGATTTTTGACCTAATGTCTTAGCTAACCTTACGATAGCAGATATGATTCTGTTGATGGATCGATACCAAGACTGTTTACTGTGTAGCAAACTATTATAGTTAAGGAAACTATTGATTTGGTTTGCTAAAATAGTTTCAAATGCTTTTAACAAACATGACAAAAAAGGTATTAATCTGTACTCTGGATTGGATTTCAAGATGGCGTTACTTTCGTTTTCCAACATTTGGAATAAACAGAATATATTATTACTGTGTTACAAAGGTAATGTACGGCATTATTTTAGGTATTAAAATCTTAAAAAACTTTGGATTTATATCATCCAGTCCGTTTGCGTTAGATTTTTATACCCTTTACACATAGTGTAAACGGGTATATTCAGTTTGTCCGAAAGTTTGCAAAGCATTGAAGGAGGCATCGGAGACCCCATAAAGTGTATATATTATTGATCAGCTCGACGAGACGAATCGACTTAGCCATGTCCGTCTGTCTGTCTGTAGCGATGCGTTTAACTCGGAAAGTTTTTAAAGATATTGACCTGAAATTTGGAGCTTAAGCTTTTTGTGCTCCTAGTTGTTTGTATGTCAGAACCATTTTTAGATATAGCCCCCATACAAACTTGCCACTTTTCGATTTTTTTGTATGAAAATAGTTATTATTTATGAATGCTTTTACTACAATGTGGGGTAAAAATACTTCTAATGGCATCCAATATCAAAAGAATGTTGCCACGCCCATTTTTAGATATAGCCCCCATGCAAACTTACCACTTTTTTTCGATTTTTTGTATGAAAATTCGTTGTTTAACATATTCACTCCAAATAGGGTAAGAACACTTCTTATGTCATCTAATGTCAAATCTAAGGCGCCACGCCCATTTTTAGGCAGAGCATCCATACAAACTTACCGCCCATTTTCGAGTCTTGAATGAAAACATATATTATTTCTAAATGAATCCAATTAAAATTTGGTAAAATCAATGTTAATCTCCACCTAAGTGTACACTATCGATGTGGTAAGGATCGAGCTAATATAACATAAAATTTGACCAAATTCATTAAACTTGACCAAATTCATCGTGAAATTTAATCTAAGCACCTGGTGAACATATTAACTATTAAAAGTGTTGTGTAACGGGTATTTCAACTTCGGTGGAACCGAGCACCTGGTGAACATATTAACTATTAAAAGTGTTGTGTAACGGGTATTTCAACTTCGGTGGAACCGAAGCTGAAATATCCGTTACACAACACTTTTAATAGTTAATATGTTCACCAGGTGCTTAGAATAAATTTCACGATGAATTTGGTCAAATTTAATGAATTTGGTCAAATTTTATGTTATATTAGCTCGATCCTTACCACATCGATAGTGTACACTTAGGTGGAGATTAACATTGATTTTACCAAATTTTAATTGAATTCATTTAGAAATAATATATGTTTTCATTCAAGACTCGAAAATGGGCGGTAAGTTTGTATGGATGCTCTGCCTAAAAATGGGCGTGGCGCCTTAGATTTGACATTAGATGACATAAGAAGTGTTCTTACCCTATTTGGAGTGAATATGTTCATAAAAACACGAATTTTCATACAAAAAATCGAAAAAGTGGTAAGTTTGCATGGGGGCTATATCTAAAAATGGGCGTGGCAACATTCTTTTGATATTGGATGCCATTAGAAGTATTTTTACCCCACATTGTAGTAAAAGCATTCATAAATAATAACTATTTTCATACAAAAAAATCGAAAAAAGTGGTAAGTTTGTATGGGGGCTATATCTAAAAATGGTTCTGACATACAAACTAACTAGGAGCACAAAAAGCTTAAGCTCCAAATTTCAGGTCAATATCTTTAAAACTTTCCGAGTTAAACGCATCGCTACAGACAGACAGACGGACATGGCTAAGTCGATTCGTCTCGTCGAGCTGATCAATAATATATACACTTTATGGGGTCTCCGATGCCTCCTTCAATGCTTTGCAAACTTTCGGACAAACTGAATATACCCGTTTACACTATGTGTAAAGGGTATAAAAATCTAACGCAAACGGACTGGATGATATAAATCCAAAGTTTTTTAAGATTTTAATACCTAAAATAATGCCGTACATTACCTTTGTGTGTAACACAGTAATAATATATTCTGTTTATTCCAAATGTTGGAAAACGAAAGTAACGCCAATTTTGAAATCCAATCCAGAGTACAGACTAATACCTTTTTTTGTCATATTTGTTAAAAGCATTTGAAACTATTTTAGCAAACCAAATCAATAGTTTCCTTAACTATAATAGTCTGCTACACAGTAAACAGTCTTGGTATCGATCCATCAACAGAATCATATCTGCTATCGTAAAGGTTAGCTAAGACATTAGGTCAAAAAATCTTTTAGATTTTGGAAAGCCTCGACTCTGACAATAAAAACATTTGGAGGGCATTATCATTTTGTCAGAGAGTTTGTAACGCATTAAAGGAGACGTCGTAGACCCTATAAAGTATATATATTCTTAATCAGCACGACGAGACGAGTCGATATAGCCATGTCCGTCTGTCCGTTCGTCTATCTGTCTGTCTGTTTTTATGCGATGTGAAAAAGTTATTATTTTCAAACATATATTTATGAATGTATATAAGCCACTGATAATTACACATAAACAATTCAAAAGATTCGTGTGACGGGTAGTTAAGCTTCGGTTCCACCGAAGTTACCGTTTTCCTTGTTTTTGTTTAGCATATCAGCCTCAAACTTAATATAAAAGCATTCAAATAGATCTCAAGCTATTGTAACGCAAACCAGGGCATCAAAAGTTCTGTTACTAAAAAGAGGAGTATCAAGGCTCTATTCGTGGTCCTCTATTTTTTGCAGTTTATGCCAATGATCTTCCTAATTTATTAAAATGGTGCAATGTACACATGTACGCGGACGATGTGCAATTATATACCAGTATTTCATTCTTTAATCTAGTTAGCGTAGTTAAAAAAATCAATAAAGATTTATTTTCCATATGCCAATGTTCTGATAGGAATAACCTGTGCCTTAATCCTACAAAGTGCAAGTGTCTGGTTGTCTTTAAAAAAAACAGTAAACACAAGCTCTATACCAATGCTCGAACTCAATGGCATATCTATAAAATATGTTGACGAAGACAATACAAAATTGAACATTACTCAATTCCATAACGCGAAACACGATAAAGAACTGAACGATCTTGATCCTCAACCCTGCATCATAAAAAAAAAGATTAAACTGAAGACGAGTTAGTTTCAATTGGAGAAATATTTAAAGTTTGTCAATACTGCAATGCTTATAAATATAAATGCAAACCTCAAGCAATTTGCTGAGCAAATGATAAAATTGTTTTGACCGAACTACTTCCACCACCAGAACCAGTACTATCATTATTTTCGGGTATGACAAATCCAATATTTTACACTTAAAGATATTTATTCAAACCAATACTATAATATTAGACTGTACAGGAACAACAGTGGATTTTTGTGTCATTTTAACCAACAAAAGAAATATTGAATATCCAAAAGCTTTGCAACCACTAAATGAATATGAACAAGAAAAAACTATAACTTTGAACACAAATCTTGGAATGGTTTATTTATTATTATTAATGGATTAGGTAAAATTTGGAGGAGGGATGAGTGGTAGTCAATATCCAAAAACAAAATTTTAAAAAAAAAAAAAAAATTTTTAAAACAAAATAATTTTTGGGGGGGGTATATTTTTAAAGTGGCCCGTTCTTTAAAATTTTGGGGGGTGTTAATATAAAAAATTTAGGGAATTGATTTGGTGTGAATACATTCATAAATAATACATATCTTCATACAAATTGTCTGAAATGGGCAATAAGTTTGTGTGGTGGCTACAAATAAAACTGGGCGTGGCACTTATTTTCGAACTTAATTTAGTCGTTGCCGGGAAAAGCTTAAGTCCCCAATTCTTTCATCGGGTTAAGAAAAAATATATTTTTTTTGTGGGGTCCACGGCGTCCCCTTGAAAGGGTTGGCAACCCTCCAGACAAACTGAATATACCCTTCACACTATGTGTGACTGGTATAAAAATACTTTTTATTTCATTTCAAAATGGCGGCGGACGTAGCGAAGCACACCGGGTTCAGCTAGTTATTATAGCCCGTTACACATAGTGTGAAGGGTATATTCAGTTTGTCTGAAAGTTTGTAACACATTAATGGAGGGATCGGAGACCCCATAAAGCATATATTCTTGATCAGATCTTCGATGAGAAGGAATAGCCATGTCCGTCTGTCTGCCCGTCTGTCTGTTTGCGCTATGCCATTTATTCGCTTAGTTTTAAAGATATATAACTGAAACTTAAACTAAGCTTTCCTCCATAACGACTAGGCTAAGTTCGAGAATAGAGTGCCATGCCCGTTTTTAGACACCCCATTCAAACTTACCGCCCATTTTCGCATTTTTGTATGAAAATACATAGATATTATTTATGAATATATTCACTCAGACAGACGCACAGACAGAACAACATCGCTAGATCGATTCCTCTTTATACTTTTTAGAGTCTAAGATATCTACTTTTAACTTTCATTCAGACAGACTATTTGTAAATTTTGCACGTATTCGGACAAACAAATAAGCCATGATACGAATGTCAAAAAAATGAGTCGAATCGGGTGTCATTCGTGTTTCTCAAACCCGTCTGCCTTTCCACATTTCTCTCCTCATAATAGAATCCTGATAATTATAATTTCTCAGCGCTTTTTAAACTTACCTACAGACAAAAACATAATGTAAGAGTTAAGTTTTTCAATATTTAAATATGTAGTTTAATTTTTTATGGTTTGCCTTCTTCTTTAAGTGATTAAAATTAAAATGAGTACATTTGTAAAAAGCTAATTTATACGCATATATAGTAAGCACAATCATGTTTACATACGTGTGCAAGTCAAAGATACGAATTGTGCTTGTACCTACCGCAGCCTCATAAAGATGTCCAAATGCTCTTGCCGCACATCTTAAAGCGGGTATAGCACAAGAAAGCTTACATAACAAACGCCAACAAGCGATTCGAAGTCAATCGTTGAACTTAAGCACAAACAGCTCTGCTCTGCAAAACCGAGATGCCAAGGACCAGACTGTAAGGCCAGGCCAGGCCTAGTCTTACCTTACTATGCCACACCATCTCTGATAAGCGCCACTGCACCTATGTACATACCTACAGCACATACACTGAGCTCATTTCCGATTGGCGTCAAGATGGGAAACTACAATTTGGTTTCATTTCAATTTTATAAAGTTTTTTCGCGCAGTGCATGATTGTCTTATCAATAATTTGTTTTTTTGCCCTCTGCGCGTTTAAGAAAAGATCAGTCTGCGATAGGAAACGAAGCGGAGTGTCACACGCCCACATTTTTGGAGCAGTCGTTTCTTGGCCGCAGATGAGATGCGCACTAAAGCTAAAGTTAAAGCTGAGCCAATATTGGCTCTGCTCGCTCTTAAATACCAGCAATATTCGGGCTAAAATAAAGAAGAAGAATATCAAAGTGGACGGACAAATGCTTTAATCCTCCGCAGCGGTGGCGCGTGCATCTTTACCAATGAGTGAGGTGAGCGTATATAAATCCAATGTCTCGATTGCCGCGGGCCAGTGCAATCTGAATGCGATAAACAAATATTTTGCATCTAACCCAAGGCCTTCTACATTGACTCATTCGCAAAAAGAATCTGCGATCAACGACCACCGCTTAATTATGAAATGCACTTTTTGACCGACCGAATGAACGAACGAACGAAGAGATTACTTGTGCCATATGAATTTTGAAGTTATGTGTAGGGGGCTGGGCTTGGCGACGATGCAAGAATAGTGCAACATGCAAAATTATTACTTTTTTTTATTTAAATACTAAGTTTAATTTTGTTTACAAGTTTGTAATGTAAATTATCAAAGTGGAACGTGTGGAGTTAGGATTTAATTAGTCAAGTAATACACTTTTACAATTAATTCAAAGACATTATTGTTTTTTGCTTCAAAAGTATCATTGAACTTTTAATTAAACTATGATCAGCAATCATTTGCTATTAGCAATCAATTGATATCATGATTGCTGATCATAGCGTTCTGCATGAAGTAATCACTAATCGACGATCAAAATTCTCTATTATTTGATCCGTGTCATGTTTTGTATGAAACGGTTGCAATATTAGTGCAATATTGACTACCCAGTACCTGTGAAGGCTATGGAGAAACTGGCTGGAAATTAGACATTTAAATATTATATATTATAAGTACAAAACGAGATTTATGGCCAAACTATACAATTTTAGGATCGGGTCAAGTTATAAACTTAACATTTTATTAACCGTAGCACAGAATCTTCAATTTCTTCAACAGTTTATATTGTCATGCATACAAAAAAAGTTCTTCTGTGGATGGGGCTGTATGATCAGTGGTCAGGCAAATTTCAAGCTGTGAAACTTCCGATGAAAGAAAGTGTTGCTTGAGAATTGAATGATCAGTTTATAATAGTCCTATTTAAATAATAAACCAAATTTATATTTTAGACACATGTAATTTCTTGTTGAATTTTGCATAGTTTTCGTTTCAATATGCACATTTTTTCGTGATAAAATGTTTTCAAATAACAAAAAATGTTTACTTCGGTGGGACTGAAGCTTAAATACCCGTCACATGTGATCATCAGTGGATAGATAGAACTTGGATATTGGTTAGGGAAGGGGTCAATGGTCTGATCAAACTCAAGTTTAGGCAATCAAATTTTAAGCTGATAATACAGAATGAATGTATTATTAGCTTACGGTTAATAAAAAATTTGAAAGAAATCGGTAAGTTAATGTGGGGACTATGCCTATGCCTGGACTTGGTACCTTGATTTTGACACTGGATGATATTAGAACTGTTTTTACCCAATTCGGAGTAAATACATTCATAAATAATACCTAATTTCGTACAAAAATTCGAAAGAAGGCGGTATTTTTGTATGGGGGCTATACCTTAAAATGGGCGTGGCACTTTCAGTTTCGAACTTGGCCTAGTCGTTGCAAAGAAAATCGTAAGTTTTGAATTTTAATTAAATATCTCTAGTAGTCTTCGAGTAAATCGCGTTGAAATAAATAGATGGACAGACATCCGTTAGTGCGTTACAATCTTTCGGACAAACTGTATATACCCGTTTACACTAATTGTTACGGGTATAAAAATATCCACTATTTCTTCTGTACTTGTTCAACTCTCTACTATGAACTATAGTTTTGTGTATAAATAGAGCCATTTTTTTTTCATGAAATTCGATATTCGCTATATATTTGTATGTGTGTCAAACGGATACTATCAGTTTGTCTGATAATTTTTGTCTCATTAAAGAAGATATTGGAGACCCTATAAAGTATTAGAGCGACGAGACGAACTGATTTAACCATATCCTCTGTTTGCTGCAGCTTGAATCATTCGCTCAGTTTTAAAGATATTAACCAGAAATTTCAAACTTTAGCTTTGTTCGACCAAGACCACTTTATATGTCAACATCAGAGTGCTTCACCCACTTTAAACCTTAGTCGCCATTCAAACTTACTATCTATGTCAACACATATATACAGTAAAAATTTGGATAAGATTGAACCACAATATTTTCTTACCCCTCATTCAAAATCTTCCACCATTTTGGAGTTTTTATTAAGAAAAAATGGTTCATTTTATATTTTAATCTTAAAATGTAAAACATGTTTTTTATACGTACACTGCCCAAATTATGGCCCGACACGAACAAGTGGTGTAGACACAGGTGTGTAAGGTAAATTTTTTTTTTTTTTTGATACTACTGATTTTCGGCTCTACCGAAGTTAAATATTTTTTTTTTTTTATACAAAAACAATCACTTTTCATTATGCTCAATTGCAATTTTATCTATTTTTTGAATACTGTGTCTCATGTACAATTACCATTAAACATTACCATTTATAAATATTTCGATAATAGTTTTACCAAATTTTAAACATTAACGACCACTTTCAGAATGCTTGTCAATATAATTTCTTGTTCTCAATGTTTGGTGAGAGCCTAACGAGTGTTAGCCACTAACCAGAGCCATTAAATATTCAACAAGCGTTAAGGTAGAATTTTTGATTGCTCTAAAAAATATGTCAAGTCTCAGTAATATTAAACTAAACATTCCCAATTTATTATTCCTAACCGTCCATTTTACCAGTTGTTATATTGTATATAATTTTTGGTTAACTAAAAGCCTAATTAGCAAGATGTCTGAAAATGCATATATAGTAGTTTAACATAAGATCTTTGTTAATTCTTACACATTTATCACAAATATATTGTCACTTTAATCGCTATAACACAATTTCAAATGAATTTGGGAAGTAATATTATAATACGTATATGTATTTACTTCATTACTTTTCATTTTTTTGAACAAGTTCCTATCAAGAGTAAGTACCTACTTATTTTAATATACATATATATGATATTTTCTTCTATTTTGCATGCGATAGAGGAAATGGAGCTAAGATCCAAGAGCGAGAGTGCTCGTGACATCTCCGATTAGCATGTATTTGTGTAAAATAAAAAAACCCATACAGACGATAAACGTTAAAAATGAAATGAAACATGTGCGTCGTAGCTAGCTCAGCTCCACCAATAGCAACTATCCAATGCGAAGCTCCCACAACAAATGAGAACTGGTTTCACTGTTGGAGCTTAAATTGAGTTTGCACTCCGCACCCCGCGCCCTACCTTGAATTTCAGATACTATTTAAAAATGTAAATAGCGAGCAGTACGAATATTAATCATTAGCAGCAGCAGCAGCAAAACAAACATCGCATTGCGTTGCACTCCCAAGAACTCGGTCAGGCCAGTTTAACTAAGCTTAGTCTTAGGCACAGCTTGACGTGACTCTTTTAGTTGTTCTCTGTGTCACGCTCTACGGAACTCTCGGGTCAATTCGGTTTTTGGTTCGGGACTTCGTTTCGGTTTTTCTCTCTAGCTTATTTTCTAGCTTGTTATTTAGTTCTCTGCTTTTATTTTATGCGGTTGTCGGACTTGTAAAAAATGAAAGCCTTAAAGGGTGTTTCATTTCTAACATTGTAAGTTTCTCAGTTTATAATATACATATATATTAATTCATTTTATAAGGAAATTTTTATATTTTGAGCTAGAGTAATTCTACTCGAATATTTCAACAAAATCATTTGAAATAAATGTTACTCTATCACAACTCAAAATCAAGAAAACTTAGAAAGTTGCTAGATTTTTAGTGGCACCTATTTAAATGTGGGATGTAGTCTTAAACAATAGTAAGGAGGATCAAATACGAATTTGTTTCCGTAAAATTTTGATTGTTTGAGTCAAAATGAGTCAAAATAAGGAGCAGTTATATTTGGTATTGAGGAAAACCTTTACTTTTCTTTAAAAAAAATTGTGAAAATGTTTTTTTTTTTTTTTTGTGAGAATTAATAAAATGATATCTTAAGAAAAGAGAACGTTAAAATTTGAATTCAGAAGATCTTTTAAACTAGATATTAAGACGAAAATACCTATAATTGTAGTTGTTACACCTTTTTGTATTACCTATTTCTAGAACACTGCAATTTAAATACTTAAAAAAAAAATCTCACACAGAAAATTAAAGACTGGGAGAACTGACTTTCATATTACTCCTATCAGAATTGGACAATTGTATCTAGAACTAATTGTTCTAGGACTGTTGAAAATATTTTTACATTGAATAGGTCCAAAATTTTGTATGAATATGTATACTTGCTTATTATAAAGGCCAGATTTTGTATTTCTGTTACAACAACAAAAGCAACCTCTACAAAAGGAATTATTATTATACCCGCCACATAGTGTAAAGGGTATATTCAGTTTGTCTGAAAGTTTGTAACGCATTAAAGGAGACGTCGTAGACTCCATAAAGTATATATATATTCTTGATCAGCTCGGTGAGGCGAGTTGATTTACCTATGTCCGTCAGTCTGCCCGTCTGTCTGTTTATTTCAACGCGATTTACTCGGAGAGAACTGGAGATATTTAGCTGAAATTTGAAAGTTAAGATTAAGCTAAGAAAACCCCTCTAAAACACATTTTAGAACTATTTTTTTTATATTACAATCTAGACTTTCTTGATAGAAGACCCTTTATATTAACGTGAGAATATTTTTGTAGCAATAAGAAACAAAAACTAACTTAAATGTCAAACTTTTGCTCATCGTTCTCTCTTTCTTGTTATTGTTGTTGTTGCGCTTTTAATGCTTGAAGACTGGCTTTATGCACTTGTATCACGAAGACGTCAAAAGAGAGAGAGAGAGAGAGAGAGAGCGCGCAACCAAGCTCACACATACACTCAAATATTTTCTATATGATTGTCATCTTAGTATGTAAAACTTAAAGCCCTTGATTTTCCGCAACAACACAAAAGCAGCAACAGCAGCAGCCGCATTCATTAGTCGCTTGACTGTTCAAGATCGGTAACGTGTTTCTCTCAGCCTGATTTTTCGTGGGAGTTTAGAGTGGCCATCGGTTCGAGTTGCCCGCTTTCGATTGCTCGACTGAGTGAAGCGTTTCATTTCTCGTTGCGATACACAGTGTGGTTTTTTTCGCAGTTTTCGATTTACGGATATTTTTACTAAAGTGTGTTCAATTTAAATGTCAAAAAATTACGATACAATTGAAATACAATTTTTCGAATAATAAAAAGTGTTAAATAAAAATTTTGGTCTGAAATACCTCAAAAATATTTTGAAATAAAAATGTAGCATGAAAAATCAATTGAAAATTTAATATATTTTAAAAGTGTTTGATAAAGTTGAAAAATAATTTACTTCAAAGTGCATACTTATTGTTTATTCAAATACATTGAGTGTTTCAAAGTGTTTTGCAAAAGAAAAGAAAAATTAACGTATTTTTAAGAAGAGAAATTAAATTAAAGTGCATGCATTTTTTTCAAAAGATGCTGAGAAAAATAATCAGGCAAATTCTATTGCATTAAAAAAAGCATTTATACAACAAATAATTATTTCAAAATATTTCCAAACTGGGTTAGTGCTAAACTACTAAGTAGCTAGTAGAGTCTGCTTGCTTGCCCAACGACTACGACGACAACGACGACATATTTGTGTTTGTGTATGTTTCATGTTAAATTTTACATACATATATAAATATATATATACATATGTACATGCATACGACGTTGTCTATATAATACTTTCGTATCTTTGTGTACGTAAATGTGTGAACGCAAAATTTTCAAGTTGGCAATAAGAAAAATGGTACCACGGTTAACAGCAACAGCAGCCGCCGCCGCAAACGTCGTCGCCGTTGTTATCATCATCAAAGCTAAGGGAAAAACTAACGGAATAATGCAACATTAAGCAAAATACTTTTGGCCCTGCTAAAACGCAAACAACGACGACGTCTAACACTACCAAGAAACAAGATACAAACAGAAAGAAAAAAATACAACCGCCTTAACTGCCACCGTCACAAGAAGCAGCAGCAGCAGCAGATAGCAGCAGATACGTTTCATTTCCCTGCATTCCGACGTTCGCCCTCTACTCTCCATATCGACACAAGCCGTTCCGACCGCCCGTGCCCGTTACTGGACTAAATTGAAGTGGAGTGGTGAAGTGAAGTAGTATCTACCGCAGGGCAGGCATATTCGTTCCCTGCCGCTTGCCATAAAATGGAACCCTCATATGATCACGAACATCCACATCATATACTAACAAATTACAAGTAATATTTACATTTTTCCCATGCTTGATTTTTTACATCTATTTTTTTATTTCTATAGTTTTTCATGTTGTTGTTGTTATTATTATTATTATTCTCTGCTGCTTTTCGCTGTTTAATTATATCCAAGCGAAGCTAAGATACATATCTTCAAGATAATAACCATAATGAAAAATCAAAATGTGCAAGTAGTGGTGAAGAAATGCGCTGTATATAAGCACACACAAAAACAACAACAACACATACATATAGCTATATACACAGATACTCTCAAACATTACTCAGTAATACGTATAGTTAATATGGGGATTTTAGATCGTACTGAGTCATACAATTACAACAAAAGATACAAAAACACACACAATACAAGTGCAGCATATATACGCGCGTATATATTGTATACTATATAATATATACATATAATATATACACGAGTATAATAATCGTAAATAAAATCAAGTAAGAGGGCAGCAGTAAATCAGCATTTGCTAAAAATGTGAGTAGCCCCAGTTTTTTGTCTTTTGGTTTGGTTTCTTTTACCGTGTTAGTCCCCATAGCAATGTTTAACCATCCCTCTCCCGTTTTCTCTGGCAGTGTTTTTGTTTTTGTGTATATTTGTGTATGTGTGTTTGTATTTGTGATGTCTTGTACATATCTTAAGGTATAAATATGTAAATACACCCGCGAATAATTCAGAACTGTCTTGCTGTGGGTAAAAAAAAACAGAAAAAGAAACAAAAATCGTCTACATTCAGCTGTTGAATTGGTCAAGTGGAAAGTAAACCGCTCGAGTCTCGCTATAGTCTTAGATCATCTTTGTTGCTTGAAAATCAAAGGAAAATACTCTAAAAGAAAGAAGATAATAATGCTGCCCTCTTTCTCGAGGTCACCAAGTGTGAATTTTGTGTTTCATTTAGAATTTCTAGTGAAACCCGCAACAGTGTACGCAGAGAATTTTGAATTTTCTATGTGCTGCATTCACACACATAAAAATATCTAGACATGCAACTTTGAGTTTATTTAAGTTAATATTTGAATCGGTTAAAAACCTTTATATTAGCCTAGTTCACTGGACAACGGTACATTTGCATCCGCATAATTTTGAATTCATAAAAGTGATTTTTTAAATTAATATCTATATACATATACGATATGAATCTTCAGTTTTGAGATACTGACTCACAAACTAATTACAATCGTTAAACGGTTGTTAACTCAAATATTTTAATATATTTCAAAGTTTTATGTCGCTAGTTCACATGTACTATATAGCATCTGTTGTTTGTGAAAATCATGGCTGGATCAATTTGTTTTATTGTGCAATTAATGGTGTATGGACACCACTTGAATAGAAAGTTACTATGTTATATGTGGATACAAAAACCATGACTAGAATTTATCTTATGATGGTGTAAAGTGAGACACTTATAATAAAAATAATTTTTTTCTATTGGTGCTCTTTTGTCTACGTTTTTTGTAAGGAATTTTTAGTTGTTAGATTTATGCTTAAAACAGGGGTGGACCCGAAATTCTCATGACAGTGCAAACTGTAATACATATAAAAGAAAACATCAATACATCGCACATTTGTTTTTGCAAAGCATCAAGTGTATTCAAACATATTTACAGTTTACACAACGTTGAATATCAAGTTGTACCAACAAAATACATGAATGTGTTGTTGCTTTGTAGTCAAAGAAGAAAGATAAGAAATGAAGAAAGCAAAATTGTTTGTGTAACTCATCAGTTTTTTTTGTGTGCTGCGGGAAATGCACGGGGATGTGGTTAGGTGCTTTACTAACACAAATGTGTACTATGTTTAAAGGGAGTGCCTTCCATTGGTATTGCCTTCCGTTCAAAAACAAACTTCTAGTTACGGAAATGTCTTCGTCGAGTTTGAAACCAATTAATAGGCGCATTGTAACATCATATTTTTCAAAAATATATTGTATAATTAAAAAATGTGAATTTAGCACTTTTTTCAAATTGGACTTGAGTAACTCAGGCAGCCCAAGTTTCACCAATCGGAACTGTTTGATTAAGTTTTTCAACACATCAAAATTTTCTTTCCTTTTTCCAGAAATCAATCTTTTGTGTACCTCGCCCTATTTCGAAAGTTTATTGTTTAATACAAAGCATAAACTTAGATAAGGACTCTCCCTCTAACCGGGACTGTTTTTGCACTTTGGAATAATACGTTCAATCAACTTTGCATTTTGCGTCAGAAAGATTTCTAGATTAGGCATCCTTCAATTTTTAAATAATGTTTTTTGTAATCAGCCTTGACAGATAATACAGCCAACTTTGCTGCTTTTACTGTAAAATATACGTGTTTTTTTGTATTCTGTTAAAAAAAGAATATAACAATCACGAGAGATTGATATCGAAATCAACTGATGACTTTTACCTGGAAAACGACTGATGGACTCACAGTATCACTTGTTCCAGTTCATCCCATATCATTTGACTGGGCTTCATCAGGATAATAACGAAAAGTAAAAATATGATTTTCGTAATAACGGAAAACATTTGTAGATTTTCGATATGCAAAACTTTGAATAGTGTAAATACCGATTTTTGGACAGTAAAATTCATATTTTTATAGTTAGGTTACATTTTTTTCTGATTGAAAAGATGTGTATGGAGATGCCGCATTGCATTGGATTGATGGTAGGAGACAAATCTACTTGAGAAACCAGTTAAAAACCATTATTTTTTTCTCGCCAAACAATTTATATGGAACGCAAATTGTAAATTTCCACAAACTGAGCGTGCAAAACTCAATTACATACAATCCGGGAAGTTACCACGACTCAAAAGATTTAAAAAAGCTGCACAATTGTTACAGCCATGCTTAAAAGTAAACATAACCTAACTTAATATTTAAACGAAATATTTTATCTTGCTGTACTCACAATATACGTTTTTATCGAGTTAATTTCAATTTCAGTTCTAATTCCAAACGAAATAGCCAATTTTGGCTCAAGTTCGGATTTTTTCAACTCGATCTCACTTTGAATTTAATCCTTCGCAATGAAAATTTTTAATTTTAGAATTTTTATACCCGCCACATTTTTTTATTCACTTTAAGAAAATCTAATATCATCCTTTATTTACTATACTAATTTTTTAAGGATCAGCCGACTATAACATATAGCCCCCAAACAAAGTCACAACCCATTTTTAAATTTTTTGTCAAGAAACTGTTTATTATTCTGTACTTAGGTTAAAATTTGACCCCATTATTGTGTCTACACTTTGGTTGTATCGGACTATTGACTCCAAGACATCTGTTAACTAAATTTTACCTATGCCACTGATGATCATAAATAAACTTAACCAAGATGTGGTGGGTATTTGAGCTTCGGTTCCACCGAAGATGACGTTTTTCCTTGTTTCAGTAAAAGTTTTTGTTGTTTGAGCACAATTTGACCTCACAAACGGCTAAACGACCAAAGTAACTGACTATTGAAACATCTTAAGTGTGAACGGATATTATCAGTTAACAGGAAAGTTACAGGAGGCATCGTAAACCTCATAAACTATGCCCCCTCATGTCTGTCTTTCCATCTGTCGAATTGAAACCAACCGCCCATTTTTGAGTTTTTATATGAAATAATTGGACAAAAGCACTATACACTACTCGATGTTATAAGCCACTATAACATATAACACTTCTATAAACTGACCTCCAATTTTCTGATTTTTTTCACGAAAATTTTTACTATTATTGTTTATTAGATCTAGTCTTTGTTGTGTGTAATAATGTGTTCGTTGCAACAAAACAGACTGGCAGATTGTAGATCTTGGGTGTAGTTTCTCTATGCATAAGCTTTTTTTGACCTGTGTTAATGACAAGCAATGCAAATATTGAATCGCATTTAATGATTTCAATGTCACTTGTATATATTCCAGAGAGATTTACATTTGTTGAAACTGAGTAAAGAAATTTTTGAACACATACTATCTAGCTTGACCGATTTTATGAAATGTGTTTATAAGACTTATCAAACTTTAACAGTATATTATGGTCGATCAGGAGAGTTCATGAAGCCATCGGGGCCCTTTAAAACAAAAAAAAAAAAAAAAAAAACAAAACAAAAACTATTGGTTTGGAGTGGTTTGGAGTATAAAAATTTAAGAACTGAACTTTTTCAACCTCCCCTATCAGAATATCAGTTTTGTTGCCAAAATACACCACTTCGGAAAAATTACAATTTTAAAAAGTGACCTAGGATTCCGGACTGAACTACTGCAAATAAAAAAAAAAAAATCATATAAAAACACTTAAGTTTCGATTGTTTCAGTTCAATATCTATCTAATAACCCAACAGAGCAAATAAACACAATGTGTGACGGGTTTCAAATAAAAAAAAATTAAACCGAGCAAATAAACACAATGTGTGAGTTTCCAAAAAAATAAAACGGGTTTCAAAAAAAAAAATAGCAATCTTATTACAATGCATATTTAAAAAAAAATTGCTTTTTTCCTATCCTTAAAAAAAAATTCCCGCAAGATGGGACTGGCGGTGAACGAAAATAAGACGAAGTACTTTGTATCCTCTCGAAAATCAATAACACGACTTAAGGATTCTGTGACTACGGGGAATTCCACCTTCGACGTTGTAGAAAACTTCGTCTACTTGGGCTCTCAAAAAAAAAACAAGAGCAATAACACCAGCCTAGAAATAGGACGAAGAATTACTCTGGCTAACCGATTGCTGCTTTGCAGTCGGTGGGCAAATGAGGAGTAGAGTTTTAGCCAGAAAAACGAAAATCAAACTTTACAAGACGCTGATTATCCCAGTCCTGATGTATGGCGCAGAAACATGGGTCATGTCAGAGGCTGACAAATCGGCGTTGGGTACATTTGAGAGAAAAATTCTTCGTAAAATCCTTGGCCCTGTCATAGTGGACAACGATTACCGTACTTGCATGAATCACGAGCTGCACCAGCTATATAATGACATCGATATAGTCGGGCGCATCAGGTATAAACGATTGCACTGATGATGAAGACGCTCCGGCGAGAAAGGTACACGATAAAAACGTGGACGAAATCAGAGGGGCACGACAGCGGGGAAGACCGCCACTGCTTCGAAAGGATCAGGTTCTGGAGGACGTCCGGAAGATCGGGATCCAGTATTGGTATCGAGTGGCACTGAACTATAACATCTGGGTTAAAACCCTTCGTGATGCCCAGGCTGACCAAAAGCTGTAAAGGCAATATATATAAATATATCCTTAAAAAAACAATTTTTAGCGAAATTTTAAATAGATGGTAATTTAAAAGACGAGAGTGAACGATGTTTGCTGAAATCAGATCATGAGTTAAAATTAGAAAGAAATAGGTGATACATTTTCAACCGCTTTAACTTTGTAACCACTCCCATACAAAACCAACTCAAATTTTTAAATCGTTGAATGGAAAAGTTTTTTGTTATATATTCTAGATAAGCTTTATAGACATTGATCCGAAGTTTGAAAATCAAGGGTTGTAACACTTTATAAGTCAAATTCAGTGTTCCCCGCCCATTTTAAGTCACAGACCCCATATAAACCTACTGCTCACTTTCGAGCTTATATAAGTATTACATTTAATTGTATGGTAAAGACATTTTATCTAATATTGTATTTTGTCTCTGTATTTTTATACCTGCAACACATAGTCTGAACGGGTATTATCAGTTTATCGAAAAGTTTTTGAAGCATTAAAGAAGGCCTCGTAGACCCAATTAAGTATATATATTCCTGATCAACTCGATGAGACGAAACAAAAATGTCCATCTGTCTGTCTGTCTGTTGCGTTTTGCTCAGAAAGTTATAGACCTGAAATTTTAAACTTGAGCTTTTTTTAGTCGATGGTAGTTTTTATATCAGAACCAAGATAACACTCCAATTTTTATTCATAGCTTCTATACAAAACAATTGACCATTTTTGAGTATCTATATGAAAACACTTCTAATGTAGACCCAAGTATACACAACCGATATGATAAGGATTAGGCTAATATAACATCCTCCCATTTTTCAAGATATTAATTGTTTTTCATGAAAATAATTACTGATTTTGTAAACCTCAATGTAGTGTTTTAACTTAGGTTAAACAAGACCATTGACCCCACCTAACCATTTCGAGATAATCAAAAATCCACTGGTGAACAGGTAAGCTATTAAAAGTTTCATGTTACGAGTATTTTGAGTATTTTTCCTTGTTTAATTATTCTTTGTGATTTGGTGAAAAATTGTCTGTTATTAGTTTTTTTAACAAAGAAGGGGGCAATAGCTTCGGTTTGGCGAAGTTTACATTTTTCTTTTTTTTCTTAGTTCGTTATTTTTTGCTTCACATTTTCTTACGTGTGTGAACTGGGTCTGGGCTTAATGCTTTATATGAAAATATAAATGTCAAACGGAAATTCATAAAAGCCAAAGGCAAATGATATACGGAGTGAGTGAAAAAGAGTAGCATTTGCATATTATACGTGTTTATGCACATTCACAAACATGTATGTACATAAGTGTGATCCAAAAAAAAAAAAAAATTGTACGCACTCACCTCCTAGAACTGTTCTACATCGAAATTATATATTTTTTAAGCTCCTGAAGATTCCCATGTATATTACATGGGGAAAAAACCCTTTTTCGTAGATTTATGAGTTGTGCATCGTAGACCCCATAAAGTGTATTCTTGATTAGCTGTAAGTTTGGCTGTTTGTCTGTCTGTCCGTCCATATGTACGTCTGTCTGCTTGCCGTTGCGCGATTCATTCGAAGTTTGAAGAACTTTTTTTTCATTCCAAATTAGGTAAAAAGGTTCTAATGTCAACCTCTGCAATTTTTAACAAAACGTGTCACTAGCTCCAATGAATTATGTTTTCTAAAAATTACACTTTGTTGTCGCACTATGCGATGTTTTTTGCCATTCACAAAATTAGCAATCCGTAATATTAACTATCGTAATGTTAGGTATATTTAAAAGTTTATATATGTATTGGTTAACTAACAGCCATTTAGCAAGACATTCTAAAAATGGTCTTAAGTATTTGTTTTTAACTTTCACGAAACAAGATTTTTAAAATAAAGTTTCACATTAGCCTTGATCTCAATATAAAATCGTTTAAAATGTAAATCAAAAGAAAAATCGAATTTTTTCATATTAATTTATACAAAGACTGATTTTTTTGGGCCCAAATGCATGCAATAATGTATTTGAATGCGTCTAGATCATTCAGCACTCTTTATTCTGTCGATCGGAATGACGTTATTTTTGTACCTTAAAACGGAATCACTTTTGTTTCGCATCATTTTTTTGAATCAAACTTATTTTCTTTTAGAAGAACAGCTTCAGTACACATTTCGAAGCAGGCACTGTTGTTCGGTTCAAAACCTGTTTGCAGCATTGAAATTTTCGGAATTGATTTATTCTTAATTCAGGCTTCATAAGCAAATATGAAAATCTTGCCAATATATTTTAGCCATCCTGAGTAAGCCATAATTCGCTTATATGGAATAAAAACCAGGCCAAAAAAGTTTTGTTTGTAATATTTGCCAAATCCATTTGCTAAATCCCTTTTGTAAGATATAAATTAGACCATTATTTTCTCTTGCGCTGCGCTCTTGGTAGCAAACTTACTTTTTAAATTTAAATTGTCAAATTCCTTTAAATTTATTTAATGAACATGTTTACTGAGGAACAAGAAAATCGCAAGTCACTACTTTCAGTCGCAGTGCGAAATTGAATATTGCATTATTTCATTGGGATTTTCAAAGACTTAATTTATACTAAACTTAAAGTACCTAGAGTAAAAAATGGAGTTTTTAAGCAAAAATCTAAAATGTTGTATGAGGATACCCATACTCCTTTACACCATAACACCAAACTTCGAAACGATTATTTTCAATTACTCTGACAATTTCGTCTGAGTAATGCTTAAAAAAGCCCTTAAAATTATTTTTAGTAAAAATAAAAAAAGCATTTGGCATGTTAAGTTTATTAAATTATTTTAATGAAAACACTTATTAAAACACAGGCACATAAAACGTCCAATGCTTCAATGTTGCCATCTGTTACATTTTGAATAGAGTTGCAAGGTTTCGTTTTCAGTTTGGCGGGTCGCAAATTTAATTTTTTTTGTATTGAAATATAACAAATTAAAAAATTGGCAATCCTATGCAATCAATGAAACACTCGAAGTATCGGTGCCTTGGTGTAAATTTTCTTTCAAAACACTTACACCAAAACTCTAAAATAAATGAAAAGTTTAGGGCAAGTAGAAATGGAGCGTTACACGATAGAACACAAAAGAACACGATAGAATTTTGTTAGGGTTGCCAGCACTTGATTGCAAATATTGCGTTAATTCTGGGATACCCTTTACGTTATAGGGTCTATCATGTCTCCTTCTACCGGCTACATACATTTACACAAACTTACTTAATATACCCTTGTACCCTTCGGATACAGGGCATAAAAATGTATTTATTTTTCTCGTACGTTTTGAAATCACACTTTTGGTCAATTTTTTGAATCGGACAATCATACCTTGCTAAGTCAGTACATCGGGCCCCATTTTATGTATGCTTTTCAAACTAATTAATTATTTATCAGCAATTTTAACCGTTATAGAGTAAAATAGGTGTATATGTATACTTACCGAAGTAGTCTCTATATTAATAAAAGTAGTTTCTTAATTAACAATAATTTTTCAAAAAAGGAAAAATTCTTTTTAGAGCTAGTTTTCATACTTGTGGAGTAATGGTTTCAATACTCAATATCAATTTGGAATGTGTTGGTTTCTTTTAAATTGATAGTATAAATCAATTCTGAAGACTTAAAGTAAACACGTCATAATTTTATTATTTAATTGAATTTGTTCCAGTTACAAAAATTGATTGAGGCAAAAACGCAAACCAGATTTTTTATTTTTGTCAATCTTTTGCTTATATAAATATTCATTCATACCATTGTATAGATACATATATGATGTGTATGTATATAAAAGTAGTATATACTTCATTCAGCTGTGTGTAATTTTTGATCGTGTTTTGTACGCAATTTTCTCGTATCTTTTTTTAAATCTGTTGATTTGTTTTAATAAGATGGCGGGCGGATGCTGTGCTGTTTATGCTTATTGGTCAACTTATTATACATAAATACAATCACACAATTTACACATTTAAACGCACACACAGGCATAACCATACACACAAACACACACACACACACACACACACGTTTTCTCTTGTATGGCGCTGTGCTGAGCTGCGTTAAGTTATTCAAGTACATCACACCTGGGTATGGTATGGGAGCTCAGCTCATTCTGTGCTGCATTAGCACTCATTCAGCTCGTGCTCGAATCTACCTCATCCGCTACCGCCATCGTCGATTCGACATAAAGACTGGTTTTGTAAACAAAATAAAACAAAAACAAAAAAAAGAAAATATTGAAAAAGAAGTGCACAGTAAAATATTCAAGATTGGGCGCCTGCGAAGCAACTTAAATGCCGCACAGCCAATGAATCGAGCAGTTGCAGTTTGAAGATGCTGCGTTGTGCAGTGCCGTTTTGCTCTGCTAGCCACACCTACTCAAAAATTCAAAATGGCTCTTTACCATAGCTATAAGAACTGTACTGACCAAAGTATTACATTCGTATTTAAAATAACTGAATTTAATAATTATCTGACTTGTACGTCGAATGTTTGTCACCAATCTTATATTTTTAAACTCTCTTTTCATATATCAAATTTGTCTGGGAGTATTGTATAAAAATTTAGATGAATAATTTGTATTACCCGGATGGAGAGTTCAGATATACGATAAATTAAAAGAAGGTTTTATTTAGTTGGTTAGGATTTTACTAGACGATGCTTTATTTTTAGGGAATATTATCTGGCATGGGTTTCATGCTACTGCTGCGAAAACCGGTTTGAATTAAACCAAATTTTAACTACAAAATGTTCCAGTGGAAGGATTTGTATTGAGAATTTCAAATATATCCAAGCGTTGTATTTAAATTTATATAAATTGAGTTTATTTTGGTCCATTTCTTTGTTAAACTATTACTCATTGAGATAATTACAAGTATAATGGCTTGTTGTTTAAAACTTGTAACTAGTTACGAGTGCTTTCATTTAGTGTTCATTAAGAGCTAGTCTTTGCCCACTAATAAAGGGAGCAACAGAATAAACTAAATAATCAATCTGTCGCTCTTTCTACAATTTCGAGAACTGTACAAAGAAAATTATAAACTAGCTGAACTACTCGTACTTGCTCGGGTTTAAATGATGCCACGCTCATCGCCCATTTTTTGAATGCACTATACTTCTTTTGTGTAGTAAAAAATATACCGAATTTTATTTAACAATACTTTGAATCTCTGTATTTATCCTATATTCTTAAACTACATATGTTTATCTTTTAAGTTGGACCAAGATTGGCACATCTACAAAATTTTATTGAAATTGGTTGAGTTGAATGAATTTATGATCTATTCTATGGTGGCCACGCCTTTCAAAATTTCGACTTAATATCTTCAAAGCTGCATTAGTTTTCAATATGCAGGCTGTAAACATTGCTATATCTATTCGATTCGTTGGTAAAAAAGATTTTTTTTCGATTTTTTTACTTTAAAAAAACGTAATTTTTAAGTTAACAATAGATTGTTCTTTGCACAATATCGTTTTATATTAAGTGTGTCAAACAGACAGACATGACTAGAACAATTCGTCTCCTTGAGTTGAAATATAATTTATTTGGACTTAATTGCGATCATAACAATTTGACAAAAGCACACAAAAAATAAAAAAATATATGTTAAATAACCGCTATGAAATTTATATTTATCAAAAAAACAGTAAAACTCTTTATTTTGTACATATTATACCCGTCACATTGAGTGTAAACGGGTAATATTAGTTTATCGGGACAAATCGATTCGGCAATGTCTGTCAGTTTTACCGTCTGTTTCCTGCTATGCTATTTAAATGAAGGTAATCACTTCAAATTGAGTAAAAACAATTCTAATGATATCCTATGATATGATAAGGAGCGAGCAACTGTAGTATATATCGCTATTTTTAGTTTAAAATTTGACATATGTATATGCTTCTTACGTATATGAACCCCACTATAATCTCTAAAGAGCTTGGCAAAAAAATGCCAGTCTTCGGTCAATAGTTACATATTTAGAATTTCGGAAAATTGACTTCAAATTCGTAATCATCGATCCCGAAAACCGCCGAGTATCAAGGTAAAAAAAAACAAGCAAAAACGTTAACTTCGGTAGCACCGAAGCTCAAATACCCGTCACACGGGACTGGAAAAGGGAATGAGGCGTGGTACATTCGGTCTTTTGATATATGGCCCGATGCTTGTCATTCGAAGTGTTTTTACCCAATTAGTAGTAAACACATTCATAAATAATAACTATTTTCATATCTATATCTAAAAATGGGCGTGGTACCTTGGTTCTGACATACAAACTGCCATAGACACAAAAAGGGCTTAAGTCTAAAGTTTCTTTTAATACGTTACTAACTTTCCGACAAACTGATAATACCCTTCACACTATGTATGGAGGGTATAAAAAACAATAAATTTGAAAGGGTCTGCCATATTAGATCTGCCATTTTGAATTTTGTCAAAATGATTTCTGATTTGTAATCAACAGTCAAAAAACATAAGATATCTATGTTATTTTGCCTAAATTTATTACTTTTTTATTGTTCGTCTTTAAATGCAAAATTGACACACTTTGTGTCGTGGTCAACTGTAACCCTCTGTATTTCCTAAACGAGACATATGCTCATCTCATCATGAAATTATTGTGCATAAAAAAATTATAAAAATCGGTGTACCGAATTTTTGGGCTGCTCTATGGGTTGTATCAGACCACTGACCCTCAACCATCACATTCATATGTGTGTGATCGGGACCTAAGCTTCGGCTCTACCGAACTTAACGTTTTTCCTTGTTTTTGTGTAACTTTGAGCAATTATACAAAAACCAATGCTCAAAAGTAAATCGTATTAAACCGTAAAGTTTTTTGAGATTTAAGATTTATAGAATAATAATTCTATTTTTTAATATTAATAGCTTTAAAAACTATTTTTATATTGTTATTGCATTCAAAAGTTTAACAAAAAAAAATTTTTTTGAGTAATCGCCAGATCGTCTTTAGTATATTTTTTTCTTGTTCAAAAGAAGATCAGTAAACAACAATTTTGTATCATTATATTTACGATCCTTGAAGTTTATATTCTTATATCCTACTTGTATTTATTTATGTATGCCTACAGCAAAGTGTGTGTATGTCTATTTTACTTTTACTTTTAATTTCGACTTCGTCGGCACATTTCAATATCAATTCAAATTCAATTCGCTTTGAGATTCAACTTCCTTGAATATATATGTATGTATGTATGTATTTATGTATGGATATATGTATGTATAACTAGTACGTTTCAAAGTATCGCATCGACGGAGGTAGAAATAAGAGGTTGCAAGAATAAAACGAAAGGCGCAGTCATGTCTCATGAATCACAATATGCTAAAACCGTGAAAGCAATGCGCGGCTCCTGAATAAGGCTAGTTGGCACAGTTGGAGGAGCTTGTTAAATGCAGTGCTTCGTATGTGAGCAAAAAATTATTAAAATCATTGCCAAAAAAAAAAAAAAAAAATTTGCCTTCAAATGAAAAAAAAAAAACAATTATAAACAAAAATATAACCAACACACCCTGTGGTTGCTTTATGAACATTTCTGTACCCTGTTTCTTTTGTATAGGGTGATTTTTAAGAGCTTGAGAACTTTTTAAAAAAAAAACGCATAAAATTTGCAAAATCTCATCGGTTCTTTATTTGAAACGTTAGATTGGTCCATGACATTTACTTTTTGAAGATTATTTTATTTAAATGTTGACCGCGGCTGCGTCTTAGGGTGGTCCATTCGGAAAGTCCAACTTTGGGCAACTTTTTCGAGCATTTCGGCCGGAATAGCCCGAATTTCTTCGGAAATGTTGTCTTCCAAAGCTGGAATAGTTGCTGGCTTATTTCTGTAGACTTTAGACTTGACGTAACCCCACAAAAAATAGTCTAAAGGCGTCAAATCGCATGATCTTGGTGGCCAACTTACCGGTCCATTTCTTGAGATGAATTGTTCTCCGAAGTTTTCCCTCAAAATGGCCATAGAATCGCGAGCTGTGTGGCATGTAGCGCCATCTTGTTGAAACCACATGTCAACCAAGTTCAGTTCTTTCATTTTTGGCAACAAAAAGTTTGTTAGCATCGAACGATAGCGATCGCCATTCACCGTAACGTTGCGTCCAACAGCATCTTTGAAAAAATACGGTCCAATGATTCCACCAGCGTACAAACCACACCAAACAGTGCATTTTTCGGGATGCTGGGCAGTTCTTGAACGGCTTCTGGTTGCTCTTCACTCCAAATGCGGCAATTTTGCTTATTTACGTAGCCATCCAACCAGAAATGAGCCTCATCGCTGAACAAAATTTGTCGATAAAAAAGCGGATTTTCTACATTTCGAACCGAACACTGATTTTGGTAATAAAATTCAATGATTTGCAAGCGTTGCTCGTTAGTAAGTCTATTCATGATGAAATGTCAAAGTATACTGAGCATCTTTCTCTTTGACACCTTGTCTGAATCCCGCGTGATCTGTCAAATACTAATGCATGAAAATCCTAACCTCAAAAAAATCACCCGTTATAAACCACACTTTCTGAACTTATTTAAATAAAGTGTAAGTATGAATGTCGAACTTTAAGAACTAGAATGATTTACTTATTCGTGATCGCGTTCGAATAAGGTTTTCGAAATTCACAAGAGATTATATGAGTCAAATAATGGTTTTACAAGTATTGAACTATTTTTTTGATTTATATATTTTTTCTCAAACTTGTTAAACTCTTCCATACTTAGATTATTTTAACATTTTGAATTTCATTATATATTTTTTTGCTATTGAAACACTGTGCAGTACTTCTAGTTGGCTGTTAGCGCAGCCTGCCAAGCGAGCTGCTCGCAGGCAGTCGTAAACAAAACAGAAACGACAACGAAACAGTAAACGGACATTCGAACGAACCAAGATATGGACGGACGGACGACGATGGACGGATCGATGGACAGACCGATCGGCCGCAATGCAGAATATGTGGCATTTTCCAAACATGTTGACATTTTGCGCGCATAAAAATGCCAACTTACCGGCCACTGTATATTGGTTGTGTCCTATTTTAAAATCAGAATTGAGGCTGCCAATGTTGCAGCAGCGACGGCTGCTGTCCTCGCTCTTGCATCGTGAGTTAAACTAAGTTGCGCAAAGGATAAATCGAACAGACCGACTACGACGACGACGACGACAACGCGATGGTATAATTTTGTGTAGTGTAGCGTAGCGTAGCATCATGCATTGATAGTATTTAGCGGCTGCCGCAACCGAATATCAAAAGCGTAAGACGTCACATGGACCCGCCATAAATTATCAAAAAGCAGCAGCAGCAGCTTCAACGACAACGAGCGAGCGAGCGATCGATGCTACCAACTAGCGCTAAGTATAAAGTAGCTAAGTTAAGCTAACCAAAGCAGATAGGCGAAACTTCATGGTGAACTTAAATTTGTAACTATGTATCTTTTTGGTGGACTATTAGAGACATGTATACACATATATGTTTGCATGTATGTATGTATTTAGGTACTTAGAAGCTAAAACTGAAGCTGGCGCTCACACGCGGTAGCATAAATATGTATGTAGATCGTGATGCGATCGCGTTCTAAGCCAGTTTGAAGCAATTAGGTCGGTCGCTTGTATTGAATCTGACTTTGCTACGTTCGGCCTGGCCTGGGTTAAACAATAGAAAATGGTGCAGTGGGCTGCAATAAATTCAAACGGCCAAACCAATCGAGCGTCCAACAAGCTACAGAAGGTAAAAAGACCTCAGTTAAGCTCGTTCTGCATGTATGAACGCTGCGCTGCATAAACCCTATCCTACCCGACCATACCCTACCGATTGCTTCCGATCATCGATGACTTGGTGGTGTACTATATGTTTGCCTGTCTGGTCTGGCCTGGTCTTTGGTGAATTCTTGGAAAGCGAATTACTTTGAAATGTGTCGATATGTCGCACAACTTTAAAAAGTTATGCATAAAGCTCGGACGTCGCAGACTGCCAGTTCCCCTGTTCCTTTGCACCATTGATCCTTGAATTGACGCTCGGTCGCAGCATACAGCAAACAGCATACAGCTTCTGCTTATTCTTATGCGCGACATTGTCAGCGGCTTTTGTGCGGCCTTCTTTGATAGTACAATAGCTGCACGCGCCCAATTTACATTTATGTCTGCCGAGATATTAACCAGAACCAGCTCACCGCATTCAGCCAAAGAAGCTTCAAGCTCAGTGCTGCTTCAGTGCTGCAGCGTGTAAATGCGTTATATGTTTGCTGGTTTGGTTTTATTCTTGCGCTTTAATCCAGACCATACTATTTAGGCAGTTACTGTCATTGGCATTGCAAGCGCATATATACGTACATAAGTATGCATTTAACAAACTTATAAATATCTCTTGTCGGCATCCAGTCGAAGTTTGCAAACAAACTTAAGACCAGTTAAAACGATATACTTATGCTAAAAGAAATTTACTTCTTAAAAATATTTAACATGAAATTTACTGAAAAACATTTATTTAATTTATTTTAAATAATACAGCCTTAAGTTTTTTACATATAACTTTTAATAAAAAAGGAATAGCATCAAAAAATAATATTAAATAACCGTAAACATAATCCTATAGTTTCGCATAATCCTATAGTTTACAACAAATATAGATAGTACCTCACTGAAAGAGCGCATAGTACGCTTCTTGCATGGGACTATCCCATAGTCACATCTATCTATCTATCTATCTATAGGTAATACCTATTAAATTTATTTATTACCATAATCGTTTTAAAAGACTCCACACATAAGAATGTGCGTAAAACGACAAGTTATAAATACGCTTAACATTAACAGATATTTCGATCTATCTCTTTAGTATTTTATGTTAAATTTCGAAAATTGTCAGTTACATTTTGATTACTGATTAAACAATCAAAACTTTCAACGGGAAACTAATAACTATCTGAGTTAATAAAGTGCAGTTGCCGACAAAATTATTCGAAATCAGAATGTAGAACAAAATTTTTTGGAACAATTATGCCCACAATAAACATCGCTGTTTTTACCATAGATGGTCATCTCATAATGCTCAACTCGATACTTTCTCTTCGATGCCAAAAACAACGCAGCAGTATATATATTGTACAGATCGAAAAAACGCTTTTTATTATTTTACGTGGATCCTTGTGTAGATTGGAGTTGCGGTACAGAACACTAGTGAGATATGTAGTTCGGCGGAGATTAGTCTTATGTCGCTACCCCAATTGTGATATAAAAACTAGTTATTGTATCGCCCATACAGTTGCATTGCAAATTATTTTATTAAATATAAAATATTTTAGTTCCCGCAATTATTTTTTATATTATTTTGTACTTATAGAAAATAATAGAAAATCTAGCTAACATTTTTATAAATTTCCCTTTATTATTTAAAAAGCTTAAAACTAAACAGTGAATTGTTATACTATAATTTATAAATATTTGCAGTTTCGTGCTTAAAAGTAATCGGGAACCAGCGGGGCCCACTGGATTCCCATCGCAACGTCCATCTCTAATAAGGATTGTTCTCAGACTATAAATAAAGCGTAAAGTGTTGAATTTAATCTTGGCGTTATTGGACTGTGCTTGATGAAAGAACCGAACGTAACATTTATGCTTGATATCCTATGTTATGTTCTTAAATCACGTAAAGTCGTTTTTAATTTTCCAACAGCGTTTTTCTCTCTGTGCACGTTAACAGTTTTTCCCAGAGGGAAAGTCATCAACGCGGCATCAATGCTGCGTTAATGGCTAGTCTCGTTTCTCGATGACATATCGACGATAGCCCCATACATTTCATACAAATGTCGCTTTTGTCTTGGATGACATGTCTTATTAGATTTCTTGGATGACCAGTCTGCAAAACCAAGAATATCGGACGATCCCTCGTTTTTGAAATCACAGAAACTTTGCGTTTGCACATTGCACAATTTTTACAATTTCGAAAACGGGAGCATGTTAGTATTGTATGTGATCTAAATTTGAAATATTATATGAATCTAATTAAATTTTATACTGATTTCAAAAAGAAAGTTTGAGCGTTGTAATTTGAAAAGGCGAATACCAATATACAATATATCTTGTATGTTTTTTTTTCAAATTCATGTTTATCTGACCAGAAAGGTGCTCAAGTCAATTACGAAGACCATTTTATAACACAATAATTCAAATAATTTTTTCAAGCTTTCCACAGAGTTTGAACCCATTCAAAAGTACTTTTATGTTTAAAATATTAATTTCATTTCGGTAATATGAGCATTTTTTTATTCTAGTGCAAAAAAGTACACGCACGTACCGCAAAACTCGGACTTCAATCAGTCTCCTATCGACTACCAGGAGCATATTGGCGTATATCTTACGGACGGTCGCATTCCTCAAACGCATGAGTGTACAACTGGCGCAAACGAAGTCTACCACATGAGACAAGGCAGCGAACACTCATCATCTAGTTTACATTCGCCAGCCATTCAGTCATCGAACACCTACGAAACAGATCATCTGGCTGGTGACAATAGTCAACTGACAGCGCATGGTCACTCGTCGCCTATGATCTCCAGTGTATATGTTGGTGCATCTTCACCGCTTATGACTTCGAATGTACCGCTACTGACGAGCAATCCCTCAGTAATAAACAAATTTTTATCGCATCCCAGTATGGTGTCCGTTGCACTATCACCGGGCTTAGAAAGCTGTGCCTCGCCTATTGATGCAACCATGTGGAGTTATGATTTTAAGGCCAACGATATATGCGCAGCAAATTGCTCATATCTGGAACGGCACAAGTTGCCAAATGAGTTGAAATATCGTGCCGGTAGTAGTGGTGTTGGAAATGGAGGTAGTCATTCAAAAAGTGCCAAAGAGTCACGCATACGACGACCGATGAACGCATTTATGGTGTGGGCGAAAATTGAACGCAAGAAGCTGGCCGATGAAAATCCTGATTTGCACAATGCAGATCTTAGTAAAATGTTAGGTAAGTGCAAATATATGTAAATCGTTTTATCTTTTAGCATTGTACAATTACTGAATAAATTATTTTTCTGAGATACTATCATAGCCATCTGACATACTCGTACCTAATTCAGAAGAAAATAAAGAATTTATGGAGTTACTTAATATTTAATTATTAATATTTGAATTTCAGAATATATTTTTTTAAATATTGTTCACGTTTCAGGTAAGAAGTGGCGTTCGTTGACTCCACAAGATAGACGACCCTACGTTGAGGAGGCTGAGCGACTACGAGTCATACATATGACTGAGCATCCTAACTACAAATATCGTCCCCGACGGCGAAAGCAATCTAAATTGCGCACTGTACCACCATCACAGGCCAAAGACCAGAATACGGAGATGCAATCGGGCAATGTTACCGCTGGAAGTGTATCAAAAATACACAGAGTAGAGCTTCTCCTGCAACGGGCAGCTATCATATTCCGACAGATGATAGTGCTTCGCCACATCGCCCAACAAGTGTCGGGGTCTCACAACATAATGTGGGAGGTGCCTACGAACAACCGCTTAAATCCACTTATTCACCGAGTTCAGCAGATTGCTTTAGCAATCCGGACACCTCTACAGATCAACAAGAAGTCGCTATATCGCAGACTTCTGTTGCAGCGAGTGAAGGAAGTGTCAACAACTATGACAACTCACTGCTTTTGAAGAAACTTACAAAACCGATTACCAATTCGGTTAATAGCCGAGCTACAAAACAGCGCATGCAAGCGAATCAGAATAACATTAAAGTTGAAAAGGATTCAAAATCTGATGAAAAATGTAAAACTTCACAGGCGAATCAATATCAGTCATATCCATTGGCGCCATCAACAGTTGCTGTGGTATCAGCACGTGGCATGTACGTGACATGCAGCAATCGCGGACTACTCGATCACGGACATTCAGTCAAGGGCACATTCTATCCTCCAGTATCAACCTTAGACGACTCCGATCATCAGCTGCGCAGTAATTGCACTGCAGTTTCGAGAAACGAGTTACTACACTACTCCTCCCATAATTCTGTAGCTCATCATGCACACGAAAGCAGCAATACGCCCGATAATTTTTCCTCCTCTTCCTCCTCAGCCATTACAAGTCTTCGCATGGGCCTGGGTGAAATGGGTGGCAGCGGCAGTGAATATATTACTGCCACAAACAGTCCATATGCAGCAAATTTGCAATATGAAGATTTTTTACGTTATTCAACAAATGAAAATGATTACGCATGCGACACTTTAGTCGATTCGAATAGCAAACATGAAGCCGGTGGCAGTGCAAAATGTACAAAATATCCCGACACAAATCAAAATTATGACAATTATGAAGCATACAATAATGCCATGGTTGTCTCAACGCCCAGTACAGCCAATTATTATACACAACTTCCGTATTCTATTGCCGGCAGTTCCTGTACACCTGCGCTTGCAGCATTTTCATTAGCCGTGCCCTTTCAGCAGTCTCATACGACAGCTGCAACTGTATATGCACCACATCCTTCGCCACATCAACATCAATTACAGAGTGGCACCGGCGGTTATATACACTACAATAACTATTCAGGTTCGTACAGCGCCAGCAGCTCGCCTAGTCATGTACAACAACAGCTAATTACCGCAGTTCCATCAGCGGCAATAATGCAAACTCCACATTTACCGGCTATGAATTATGCGGCATCTGCTGCCTCAGCATCAGCGAATGGTGGTCCCGCGACCATTGGTATGCCCATTAGTGAGATTTTTGAACCACGGAAAGATGATGAGATTAGCAATATTCTGGCAGGAGTTCGTAAGACGTGCTATAGTAATTGATATAGAAAATATTAATAATACACGGTGGGCAAAAAGCAACGATATGTAGCACAAAAATGTATCACAAATCTGTGAATGGTGGTTGATAATAATAAAAATAATATCAGCTTCCATTCAAAAGTAGTCCATGTTTTCCTGATAGAATTAACCGTTTTTTGATCGAATAGAAATAGACAAAGTTAATGCTTAGTTTCTATAAAGCGTTATACTGTTTGAAATGTCTATTTTTTCTCTTTTAAAGTCTTATAAAAAGACAAAATTAGATTTGAAATTGCATGAGTAATTACAATAATGTACAAAAATCAAGTTAACCAAAGCAAAAACGGTCGATTCTATCGGGAAAATATTGATAAGTTCTGAGAAGTAGCTGATATGATTTCACTTTAAACGGGGTTTTTACCTAATATCAACAACAAATCAGTTCCCATTCACAAATTTGTAAGCCATTTTTGTACTACCCTCGTTTGTTTCTGCCCACCGTGAATAGTATGGTATTTGCTTGGAACTGGCAAGAAAACAAATGGAAAGCGTTCTATTTAAGATTAGCATATATGAAATTATAATATGTATTGTCAATTGAGTTAGTAAATTTTGTATTTAGAACTTTCAAATAATTAAAAATTTGTAATCGATTAAATATTTTGTAATTGTGTTTAAATATTGAAATGTAGCGAAAGATGTAAAATAATAGTAAACAGACAATTGTAAAAATAAATAAAAATATCATAAATAAAAAATTAAATGTATGAATTTATAAATGTGTAGCCTAAAAAATGTAAATTTTTAATAAGTCCTTTAAGAAAAATATTGTTTTGATCATTGTTTTTCAAACTCTGTTCAGAAATCAGACTGTTGTGTTCGTTAGACCCTTTTGGGCCACTCTAGTACAGAAACTACAATGTGTGATATTTTAAAAAACTAGATATGTCATACCAAAATAGCAATCTCCTTTTTTTATTTTTTTTTTTTTTTTGTCTAACTCTTTTAAATTAGATTCTTAATTCTTTTCTGTTTTTTTTCCCATCGCTTTTACGTGGTTTCGCAGACTTGACATGGTGTTCACGGTATTCTTTGCTCATCAATACTCACGATTAATTCAATGTTTTCCTGTCCCCGCTCCTGTAACGGAGGGTTCAAGCGTGATGGAAAATTTTTAAGGCCAGATTCGCATTCAGCGAAAAATCTACATTATAGGCCTAGTCCAATGCTTGAATCAAAAAAAGTTAATTTTTTATCGATCTGTGTAGTTCGTATGTCGGCTAAAATTTGTTTTATATCCTGTTATAACATAAAAAAATCAAAACAAAATGGCGTGCATTTCAAATTAAAGGGCTACCATACAACGGACACCCTCGAATACACGATTTCTAAATGTATGTTTTGGTACTATATGTATATGTTTGTATGTGTGGAACATGAGTACAGCATCCATTTACTCATTCACACATTGCAGGAGCGTTCCGTACGGTACCATATGATAATCCAATTCGCTTCCACACTCAATACACAGCTTCACAGAGACATGCGCATTGTCTCGAGAAATTTTTCATTTAGTTTCGAAAGATTGCTGAGCGCACAATACATTTGTTATATAAATTTTCGCGTAATTTCCTTTTTGCACAATTATTATTTTCTAAATTCATGGATTAAAAAGAAGTACTTAGGCGCACAACGTAAGGGATTAAACAGTGCAGTGAGTCGCAGTAGTTTTATTTGGATCATTTCCACCGGTACGAAAAATTTCTCTACAGTTCATGAGTACAAAAATCGTGTTACATTTTTCAACTGAAATCATGATGAAGTCGAATAAAAGCGATTCAAATTTGGTAATAAAAAATTCAAAATCTTTTTTAAAAGTAATTCGAATTGATTTTTTTATTTATTTTATTATTATTTGAATTTTTTTTTTTTTCGTTTGTTTTGTAAATTGTTTCAGTAAAACACAAGCACAAAAATTTACATTTAGTGCGCCTGACATTCCAACAATAGGCCGTAGTCGTAGTAGTAAAATCAATAACCTTCAGCACATTAAGCGTCTGCCTTGACAAAATCACCACCCACCGCCACATTCGCCTAAAACGAAACGCCGTCGTCGTCATTTAAAAAAAACATCAACGTCAGCCGCAACAGTAAGTGCAACGCATCTGGTTAAGTCACTTCTCGTACTCGTTCTACTTTTCGTTTTCGTTGTCATTCGCAATTCACTGCCATCAACTCGTCCCGTTTCGTTTCGTCTCGTCTCACCTCGTTAGTCATAATGTCACTCGTAACAAAGTTAAAGTCAGCACCATTACCACCGCTCAAGAACATATTAAATGTCGCAGCACAAGCAGCACGACAGGTCATGCCGGACCGCAAGGACTACGAACAGCCAGCAGGCAGTAGCAATCCTCAGCAGAATTTCGATCATAATCAAGCAGCAACACTTAATGCAGAAACTGATGGCTATTCAAATGGTAATTAACATATTAAATTATGGTTTTAAATAATAATAAAAACTTAACTTAATAATCATAATAATTTATTTTCTTTTATTCCAATAGTTAATTCTGCTGAACGTCCTACAGAGTTGAATCCATTTCGTAATCCGAATAACTGGACAGATGAAGAACCCGGTGAATATAAGACAGAATATCAGAGCACTTCGTTTGCAAATGAGTACGACGGCAGATATCAGCAAGCAGATGGTTTCAGGTAAATTCATTATCGGAAAACTGTTTAAGAGAATTAAAACTAATTCCTTAAAAAAACAGATATTTACCGTACACATCATAGACATAGCCTTAAAATATTTGAATTTCGGTTAGTACGATATTTGCTATTAGCTATTCAAATTTATCCGCATAATTTATCCGCATGAAACCGTTAATTTTTTTGTCATTTTTAAAATTCGACTAAATTGGGAATAAAGTAGTAAAAAACTGTTTTAACGCAGTTTTTGAACCACTAAAACAAAGTAACGTCATGTGACAAAAAAAACCTGTAAAAGAGCTTAAATGGAAGCTTGAACCGTAAACTTAACTGTTTAGAAAGAAAGTTCAAAAGCAAAAATCTACATAACATTTATGATGGGAAACATTCGATGATCAACTAAATAATTTGTTTTTATAATTCACAATTAGTTAAAAGAGTTTATGGAAAAAAATCGTTTGGTATTTTTCATTTTCGTCAATCTTAATGCAAAAATGAAGTATACCACTATTGGGTGAACTTTATTTACTTACTACTCCGCGGATGTAGTTTTACTTTTTAATGATCAATAAGATACCCCAAACATTGTTTAACAGGAATAATTGAAGAGATACAACTGGAGGATTTAAATATTTTACAGACTTCCATAGAGATATCAGACGATGTAGTATGATATGCCAACTATCAGTGAGTTTGCGATTTATGTTGAGCAAAAACGCTACCGGTGATTGTGATTAACTGTGATTCAAAATAGCTACTCAAATTGCTCGTGTATAAGCAAATGATTGGTAGCTCGTCATTCATCATTCATCATTCATTTATTTGAACACTGCGAATTGACAAACAGCCATTTAGAATCACATCGATTTTGAATCACAGTCACTATAATCACTTTCTTTTTGACTAATTACAACCAGAGTTGTAATTTTATATGAATTTTGGGTCGCTCCAAATCCAAATCTGAAGTCAGAATGAAAAACGCGAAGTAACTTTAACTTCAGATTCGGATTCAGCCACCATACATTTAAAATGACTCCTCTGGTTCGCCGCACATGACATGACTTTTGTTTGTGTGGCTGTGTTATCGATGTGAATATCCCTGTTTGCGATTGTTGATGCTTGAAATCATAAATCCAATGATCTAACAGTTCTTTATGTCAATCTCAAATTAAATGGACAATTATTAGAATTACATTTAACTAGACTGTTTCCTTTTGCGGCTACTATGTCGTATACAGCTCACTGAAACAATGTCAAGTAAGACGAAAATGTTTTTTTTTTTTGGTATGGAGTTCACATTTTATCTGAAAGATACCAAAATTTTATAGTCACAATTAGTACATGTCTATAATCGGGAGTACATGATTATGATTATTTTAGAAATTAAATAAAAATAGAATATTTTTAATAAAACATTCCATTTTCTTCATTTTGCAGACAAGGCAGTGTCGCATCGGAAGGAAGCTCGTTTGTTTGCGAAGGCGAAGGTGGCGGTGGTTGTAAAATCGACGAATTTCAAGCGGCTTGGAACGTAACAAATGCTATTCAGGGCATGTTCATTGTTTCGTTGCCATTTGCAGTGCTCCATGGTGGCTACTGGGCGATTATTGCAATGGTAGGCATTGCTCACATTTGCTGCTATACAGGAAAAGTACTGGTACAGTGTCTATACGAGCCAGATCCTAGTACTGGTCAAATGGTGCGTGTGCGTGATAGCTATGTGTCAATTGCCAAAGTCTGCTTTGGTCCAAAGTTAGGCGCACGTGCTGTCAGTATTGCTCAGCTAATTGAGTTATTGATGACTTGCATTCTATATGTGGTAGTCTGTGGCGATCTTTTGGCTGGTACGTATCCACAGGGTTCATTCGACTCCCGCTCCTGGATGCTGTTTGTTGGAATATTTTTGCTGCCAATGGGATTTCTTAAGTCGCTAAAAATGGTATCAACATTATCTTTCTGGTGCACCATGTCACATATTGTCATCAATGCCGTCATTCTCGGTTATTGTATCTTACAAATCGGTGACTGGGGTTGGTCTAAAGTGCGATGGAGTATTGATATGGAAAACTTTCCAATTTCGCTTGGCGTTATTGTATTTTCGTACACATCGCAAATTTTTTTGCCTACACTCGAGGGCAATATGATCGATCGCACCAAGTTCAACTGGATGCTGGACTGGTCGCACATTGCAGCGGCTATTTTTAAAGCTGGATTCGGTTATATATGCTTTCTAACATTCCAAAATGATACACAACAGGTGATTACCAACAATCTGCACTCACAGGGCTTTAAGGGAATGGTCAATTTTTTCCTTGTCATAAAAGCCTTGCTAAGCTACCCGCTGCCATATTATGCCGCCTGCGAATTACTTGAGCGAAACTTCTTTCGTGGCCCACCGAAGACCCGGTTTCCGACTATCTGGCATTTGGATGGTGGATTAAAAGTTTGGGGATTGGGCTTCCGGGTTGGCGTCATTGTGTCAACCGTTCTCATGGCCATTTTTATACCGCACTTTTCGATATTGATGGGCTTTATTGGCAGCTTCACAGGCACTATGCTTAGCTTTATATGGCCATGTTATTTCCATATAAAGATCAAGGGTCATCTGTTAGATCAAAAAGAAATTGCGAAAGACTACCTCATCATCGGCTTGGGTGTTCTGTTCGGCGTTATTGGTATCTACGATTCGGGTAATGCGCTCGTCAATGCTTTTGAAATCGGTCTTCCATTTTAAACGATTTATTTATAACTCAGCATAGACTTTTATTTTGAATGTATGTATTGAACTTAGCATAATTTTTTATTAATTTTTATTTTAGCTAAATCGTTCCCTTGTCATATATATAATATTTAAAAGCACATTCGAGTTTGATTTACAAAATAAGTTAATTAAATAAGTAAATATATATAATAAGATTTGTGCAATATCATAAAAATATTGCATTACATTGTCTTCCAAAAGAACCGAAACGAAAAATGTCTTCCAAAACAAACTTTTTGAATAATTATTACAAAAAAAAAAAAAAAAAAAACGAAAAAAACTAAAATTATTTATAATAATAAAACAAATAATAATGAACAAAGTCTTCCATATAAAATTTATAAAAATAAATATATAAAATAATTTTAATAATGTTACATAATGTATTGTATTTAATGTAAACAGTATATTATTTAATACTATATATAATAGATAGAAATTATTTATAGCCAAATCGATTTTTTAAATGTTCAAATATATATTTATTATTAGCCTTGATAAACACTGCTATAATATTCTACTATATACGAAATGGTAATACTTTAAATGTTATTAAATTTTTTTACTAGTAAGAGCAATCACAAAAGTCAACTAGGTTAAATCCTCAATCTAGCGCTTTGTTGGTTTGGGTCAAAATGTGCTCAGTTAACACAAATTGAGCTTAAAATTAAAATAATTTAAAACTATGGAACTGAAAGTTTATTACAAAGATTGAGCCCCTTGCTGATATGTAGACCAATGGTCATAGTTATTGCCAAACTAACAGTTAACTCACAATATCTAGCTGTAAAGCAATCCGAACGGGAAACACAACAAAAATAATAATAATTATTAAAATAATAAGAATTTTTAGTCCGTTTGTCCATCCGCCTGACCGAAGAAGTATATTTGATATGTCAATCAAAGGTTCGTTGACGATATTTTTGGAAGCAGGTTTCTAAGAAATTCTCGTAGGCCATTCTTTTTATACCCGCCACACATAGTGTGGAGGGTATTATCATTTTGTCAGAAAGATTGTAACGCATTAAAGGAAACGTCGTAGACCCTATAAAGTATATATATTCTTGATCAGCTCGACGAGACGAGTCGATCTAGCCATGTCCGTCTGTCTGTCCGTCCGTCCGTCTGTCTGTCTGTATTTATGCGATTCATTCGCTCAGTTTTAAAGATATTGACCTGAAACTCGGAACTTAAGCTTTTCTCAGTCCTAAGCATCTCAAGTGTTAAAATCAAAGTGCCACGCCCATTTTAAGGTATAGCCCCCATACAAACTTACCGTTTTTTTCGGATTTTTGTATGAAAATAGCTATTATTTATGAATGTAGTTACTCCAAGTTGGGTAAAAATACTTCTAATGTCATCCAATAATAAATCCAAGCTGCCACGCCCATTTTTAGATATAGCTCCCATACAAACTTACCGCCCATTCTCGAATTTTTGTATTAAAATAGGTATTATTTTTGAAACAATTCACTCAAATTTGGGTAAAAACACTTCTAATGAAATCAAATATTATAACCAAGGTGCCACGCCCATTTTTAGATAAAGCCCCCTATACAAACTTACCGTCCATTCTCGAATTTTTGTGTTAAAATAGGTATTATTTTTTGAAACTATTCACTCAAATTTGGGTAAAAACACTTCTTATGACATCCAATATCAAAACCAAGGTGCCACGCCCATTTTTAGCTATAGCACCCATACAAACTTATAGATTATTTTCGAACATTTCTATGAAAAAGTAATTATTTTGAAATATATATTTATAAATGTATATAAGCCACTTATGATCACACATAAACTATTCAAAGATTCGTGTGACGGGTATTTAAGCTTCGGTTCCACCGAAGTTAACGTTCTTTCTTGTTTGTATAGTGATTCTTCCTATTTCTACTATCCTAATCGCACTGTTGTCCTAGAATAATGAAACCGATTTTCAGATCACCACAGGCTTTTAATTTTATTTTTTCTTATTCAGCGAAATCTTCATGTTCTTATAGAAAACATTGAAGAAAGCCGAGAAAAACATATGTTCCAAATTTCAGCTTAATATTTTTAAAACTAAACGAATGAATCGCATTTCGGAAAACAGTCAGATGGACAGACAGTCGGATACAGCTAGATCGACTCCGTCTCATCGATCTGATCCAGAGTATATATACTATATGACAATACCCGTTTATACTATGTGTTCCTGGGATGCAAATACATGCGAACCTCTGCATGTATTTGCATCATGCAGTATGGGGCGATACAATACTCTACAGGTCAAAATATATTGTGTAACAGGGGCCTAATAGAGCTGCTGGTAGTTCAAAAATGCAAATACAGTAGTATCTCGATTCTTGCACATGCTTGATACTTGCACACCTCTATTCTTCCAACAAATCATTTTTTTTAATTACGTACCTACTTTGTACTTGCTACATCTGGAAATTTTTTTTACTCGATACTTGCGACATTTTTGTCTTGCTCTTCCATGCTGTTTTTGTTTACGTTTCCCCATGCCATCCTAAAGTACGGGAATTTCCAGAGTAATGATGGTGGTATAGTGGTAATGTGCTTGCCTCCAAACTGTACAGCTCTTATACAGCCCCATGGACCAGAACGTTATAAGGCTTACGAAAATGATCTACAAAAAAGCCCCTTAAGTCATATTGTTCATCGTGGAAAAACAATAGACGATTCTCTGCGTAATATCAACTTGAAAGACACAATATGCTTTCGAGCGAATGCTTGGAATGTCGTAAATACATCTTTAATTCGGTCATCATTTCAAAAACTTTTTGATAAATCATCCGACTGACGACGCATTAAATATTCAATCCAAAATGCAATGGATCGTTGAATTTAATTTGGCGCCCACAGCATAAAAAGAAGAACACACCGATGATGACCTAACCGACGATGTTGATAAAGGAAACCGACGACGTGACACACAATACAAAGGAAAGTTACACCGGAGGAGACTATATCATCTTTTAATATTTGCTTAGAATGGGCGGAGCAAAGCAATGTTTGCTTAGAGGATATTATCACGCTCCAGAGACTCAGAAGCAGTGTGGTGCTGAAAAGCAAGTTTGCACAAAACAAACAAAAATATATTAATTTTTCAGTTCCACGTAAAATGTATACTTAATTTTTTTGAATTGAAATATTAAGCATATAATAATAATGCTAAGCAGATATGGACGTTAAATTGTATGGAAAATAATATCGGGTGTGCAACTAAATAATTTCGTATTTTTTGTTTAAAAAAACCATTTATTTTGAAAAAAAATTTTATTCAAAATATTGTCCATCGGAAGCGGTAACTTTTTCCCATCTTTCAGGCAATTTATGGATTCCATCCCAAAAAAAACTTCTCATCTTTTGCGCCGAGAAAATCATCAAGCCATTTTTTAATACCTTCAACATTGGTGAACCGTATTCCAGAAAGGTGATTCTGCATCGACCGAAACAAGTGGTAATCAGAAGGGGCTATGTCTGGGCTATAAGGCGGGTGAGGTAGAATTTCCCATCCAGCATATTCCAAATAATTTTTAACGGTAACTGCAACAATGGCCGAGCAGTTTGTCATGATGGAAAATCAATATTTCGGGTCTGGTCGCCCATTCTCGACTTTACGGCTAGTCGTTGCCGATAAAAGCTATCAATTGTTGCCTGTTTAGCTCAATCCCGTGATTGTCTGGCCCGAATTTAACATCGCATAGCAACAAACAGACGGATCAGACGAATGGACAGAGCATTACCTTCAAACCATGAAGGCTTTGGCTGATCGATTTGGCTGGTTGAGCCTGGCTCAAGAATATGATCTTCTTTACGCTTAGGGTCGTCGTAATGAATCCACTTGTCAATCGCCAGTGACAATACGATGCAAAAACGAATACTTTGTACCCGTTTAGCAGCATGTGTAACAGGCATAAATCGTCTCTCAACGTCTCTCTGCTTTAATTCGTGTGGCACCCAATTTCCGATTCTTTGTGAATATATCCAGCTGCTTTTAAACGTTTAGAATATGGCTTGTCGAGTGAATGCTTCCAATGTTGTTTCCAAGTTCTTCTTGAGTTTGGTCATCATTTCAAAATCTTTTTGATTAATGCCTCCAATCTTCGACGCTTCAAAATTTTTGATGGACCTGGATCGCTCTTTGTCTTCTGTGTGAAAATCACCACTTTTAAAATCAAGTGCAAACCACTGCTGACCTAACTCTAACCTCTTGAGCATATTCAGGATAAGCATTCTGAGAGTAAACGATGTGCTTCTGTTGCACTTTGCTTTAGAATTGAAGAACAAAAGCAAACCTCCCCGCTTAAATGCTATTTCAATATACGCTGGAACGTAACTTGACATTTTGACTGCTAAAAAAAAAATTTGTGTGTTTACAAATATTCACTGTGACATATCAAATGTTCTTGATTTCTTGGCGCGCTTTAACATAGAATAGCTGTCACTGTCAAAATATTGACTACATAAATAGATATGAGGTTAGTAACAAATACGAAATTATTTAGTTGCGCACCTAATAACTCGGTTCCTGCGACAACCTCGAAACGTGCACCAAACCTGGTTTGCATTACGTGCAAGAATCGAGATACTACTGTACCAACATTTAATTACATCTGTGGTAAAATGGAAAAACTGCTTAAGTTTTGATTTTACCGTTTTAAATTTAAAATTGAAATTGTACGCAAAAATTACTTTGTCTATAACTTCCTGAAAATCGTAAAAAATAATTCAACTTTTATTAGAGATCAGCGTAGTACTCTTATCTCAATTTTTGCTTATTTGCATGCCTAGATTTTTTTCCGCTAAAAGTTGCAAGAGATCCATGAAAAAATAAAATAAATATAAAAAAATTCAGTTTTTTTCGGTATTATGTTCACACTTCATGGGGTCGCCGAAGCGATAGTATAACTCACTTGCATACATATAATTTTAATAATTTTAAGAAAAGCCAAAAGTCCAATGGTGTTGCAAAATAAGTTTCGTCGCATCTCTGAAAAGAAATTACTTAAATCGCTTGACTAGTCCATTCCAGTAGAAAGTATCGGCCACATTATTATTGAACGGATAAACTATTGAAACATATTAAACTCTAAGCTCTATTCTATTCAGTAATTATTTTTAAGTATTTGTACAAAACATTTGTTCAGTGATATGAACAACACGTGCTGGTTTACATAGATATTCTTTTTAAAACTTAATCGTTTCCTTCGTGTAAAGGCAGCCTTGTTACGGTCACTTACTGCTAATATAAATGCTACTAAATGTAAATGTATAAACATTTATAAATTAAAAACAGTATAATATTTTCTGTTGATATTAGTTTTATTTGTCGATATGTAAAAATTGGCAATTTTTACGTATTATTTTCGAGAGTTCTTATGTGGTATACATGAGTAAATGTATATAAATGTGTATAAAAATATTGTCATAACATATATAAAATTTTCACCGTATATAAATTAATCTCTAATGATTAGTTGGATGTCTTAAAGAACTTGTGTTCTTGAGTACTTCTAGTGTGTTGGAATGCACCTTGTTTAATTTTATGTACAGCACATTTTGTGTTCGGAGCAGTGATGAACTCGCTTTTGTATGAACTGGACGAAATAGAACTATCATTGCCCAGTAAGATGGAAGACTGGTTGCCACGGTTTCGACTTATAACACGATTAGTTTGAGTGTGGGTATGGCCATATGAAGGAAAATCTACTTGACCCGAAATTACCCGTGACCGTTCAGTGCAGACATGACCATGTCCGAGGGAGTGGGTATGCTCGGAACCGCCTATTATATTTCGTGAAACGGTTGACTTTGTAGAGGAAGAGTTCAGTTTATTTTCCCGTGACTCCTTGTGCGTATTGCTATATGTGCGACGTTCGCTGGTTAAAGTTGAACTAATTTCGGACTCCCTATTCTGGCGATGTAAGCTGCTAAGTGAGCCTTGACGTTCATTCGCATAACTGGTACTCGAGGGCTGTTCATGCAGGTTAAGTATACTTTTTCTATGAATTTTACCATTTGAACTGAGACTTGCCATATTGTTAGACTCAGTGGAAATATTCTTTCTGTGGAATATACTATTCGAGACATCCGCTTCTGAGGAAAACTCGCTCTTTCTGTGATGAAAATGTTTGGAAGCTGACGTGCCATTGAATCCATGACTTATGCTGCTGTTAGCTTTGTCACGATTTAACGTCGTTGTGGAGTTTTCTTGTGCAGTTCTATCGGTTTTTGTCAGGGCAGTGTTTCCGGTGAGTTGTTTGTTAGTCACATTGACATTTCTCGTAATTGATGTGCTCTCGTCATGTACATTTTGTGATTTTTCAATGTTCGTCGTAGTTGTACTCTTAGCAACATTTTCGATAACGTTCACTTTAGCTTGACGCTTAACATACTCCGTTTCGGGCTCCTTTTTACCACGACCTCCTACGACAGTGGTGACCTTTTTGGTTGACACCACAATAAGCCCATCTGTTGGTTTCTGCGTGTTTCCGTCGACCTGCTTGACTGCGTCTTTACCTGATACAAAGTTCATCTGGTTCGTTGTTTTTAGAATAGCGCTATCACTTCCCAAGCTAATAGACGAGCTGTTATGTTTGTATTTCTGTGTCTTCTGAACCACTGTTGCTTTTTTCTTGTACGGTTTTGTAATCATTTCTTCTTGTTACCGTCATTGATCCTTCTAGTTTAAGATTGTCGACTGGCCGCTTGGGAGTCTGTTTTTGAACCGATTCTACTACAGTTTTGGTATCGGTCTCAGTGGATCTGTAAAATTCACCTTCAGGTTTAAGGTTATCTCGCGGCTTTTTTTTGAGTTGGTCTTTCTACTGTTCTGAATGTCGTATCTTTTGTGTAAAGTTCATTTCACCTTCCATCCTTAGATTGTCTTTTTTGCACGATTTTAGTAACCTTTTCAGATGGTTGATATGATAATTTATCTGGTATTAATATATTACCTTCTGGCTTAAGATTGTCGTTGTATCTTTTTTGGACTGGCCTCTCGCCTGGTTGATAAGGCGATTTTTCTGGTGTATACCTGTCTCCTTCCAACTTCAAGTTATCATGAGGTTTAACTGGTTTAGGCCTGTCACCACCAATCAAATCTGGTTTTTCGGGAACATAGAATTTTCCAGTAGTTTTAAGATTGTCTTCAGGTTTTATAGGTGAAGCTTTCGAAACGTATTGATAATCTTTCTTTTTTGTAAATGTCATTTCACCTTCAACTTTAAGGTTATCGGTTTGAATAACTTTCTTTACTTTTTCTGCAGACTTAAAGTATGTTTTTTCAGGAAGAGTAAACTGTCCTTCTGGCTTCAAGTTATCCTGAGGCCTTTTTTGCTTGGGCCGTTCAGAAGGCACAAAGTCGACTTTGTCAGGGACGAAAAATTCCCCTTCAACTTTTAAATTGTCACTATGCTTAATAATATTCACTCGCTCTCCCGAAACATATTTAGTTTTTTCTGGACCATAGAACTCGCCTTCAGGCTTCAAATTGTCGCTATGCTTTATTTGTTCTGGACGAATAACATATTTGTATTCATCCTTTTTAATGAAAGTCATTTCACCCTCAGTCGTTAAATTATCCTTCCTAATAATCTGTTTTGACTTCTCAGCTGGTCGAAAAACAGTTTTGGCAGGAACAATTATTTCACCCTCTGGTTTCAAGTTGTCCTCCGGTTTCTTCTGCACTGGCCGTTCAGCTGGTCTATATCCTGGCTTATCGGGAGTGTAGAAATCGCCCTCTGTCTTAAGGTTATCCTCTGGCCTGACTTGTGTTGGTCTCTCGCCCGGACGGTATTTTGGCTTTTCAGGGCTGTAAAAGTCTCCTTCTGGTTTAAGATTATCCTCTGGTTTCTTCTGCACTGGACGCTCTGCTGGTCTGTACCCTTGCTTCTCTGGAGTGTAGAAATCGCCTTCTGGTTTCAAATTGTCTTCCGGCCTCACCTGGGTTGGGCGTGTTCCCGGCAAATACTTCGTCTTTTTCGGGACCGTAGAACTCACCTTCAGGTTTCAAATTGTCAAGCGGCTTAACCTGATCAGGACGCACTACATATTGGTATTCTTTCCTTTCAGTAAAAGTCATTTCACCTTCAGTTCGTAGATTGTCTTTGCGAATTATCTTTTCAGTTCTCTCAGCGGGAGTAAATGAAGGTCTCTGGGGTACTACAAACTCACCTTCCGGCTTGAGATTGTCTTCGGGCTTCTTTTGTTTTGGTCTTTCTGCTGGCCTGTATCCAGGTTTTTCTGGAGTATAGAAGTCACCTTCAGGTTTCAAATTATCTTCATGTCTAACCTGTGATGGCCTTTCTCCAGGACGATAAACTGGCTTTTCTGGACTATAGAAGTTGCCTTCTGGCTTAAGATTGTCTTCTGGTTTTTTCTGTACTGGACGTTCAGATGGTCTGTACCCTGGTTTTTCTGGAGTGTAGAAATCGCCTTCGGGTTTCAAATTATCTTCCGGTCTCACCTGGGTTGGCCTTTCTCCTGGCAAATACTTTACTTTATCTGGACTGTAGAACTCTCCTTCTGGTTTCAGATTGTCCAGGGGCTTAACTTGACCAGGGCGTACTACGTATTGGTATTCTTCCCTTTCAGTAAAAGTCATTTCACCTTCAGTTCGCAGATTATCTTTACGAATTATCTTCTCGGTTCGCTCAGCGGGAGTAAATGAAGGTCTCTCGTGTACTACAAACTCTCCTTCCGGTTTGAGATTGTCTTCAGGTTTCTTTTGTTTTGGCCTTTCGGCTGGCCTGTATCCAGGTTTTTCTGGAGTGTAGAAGTCACCTTCAGGTTTCAAATTATCTTCAGGTTTAACCTGCGTTGGTCTTTCTCCAGGACGATAAGCTGGCTTCTCTGGACTGTAAAAATCGCCTTCTGGTTTTAGATTGTCTTCCGGCTTTTTCTGAACTGGTCGTTCAGCTGGTCTATAACCTGGTTTATCAGGGGTATAGAAATCTCCCTCTGGTTTTAAATTATCTTCTGGCCTGACTTGTGTTGGTCTCTCGCCCGGACGGTATTTAGGCTTTTCTGGGCTATAAAAATCACCCTCTGGCCTAAGATTATCCTGTGGTTTTTTCTGCACTGGACGTTCAGCTGGTCTATAGCCTGGCTTATCGGGAGTATAGAAATCACCCTCTGGTCTTAAATTATCCTCAGGCCTGACTTGTGTTGGTCTCTCGCCTGGGCGGTATTTAGGTTTTTCTGGGCTATAGAAGTCACCTTCTGGTTTAAGATTATCCTCTGGTTTTTTCTGCACTGGACGCTCTGCTGGTCTGTACCCTGGTTTTTCTGGAGTGTAAAAATCGCCTTCTGGTTTCAAATTGTCTTCTGGCCTCACCTGGGTTGGCCGTTCTCCTGGCAAATACTTTACTTTTTCTGGACTGTAGAACTCTCCTTCTGGTTTCAGATTGTCCAGTGGTTTAACCTGATCAGGACGCACTACGTATTGGTATTCTTCCCTTTCAGTAAAAGTCATTTCTCCTTCAGTTCGCAGATTATCTTTACGAATTATCTTCTCGGTTCGCTCAGCGGGAGTAAATGAAGGTCTCTCGCGTACTACAAACTCTCCTTCCGGCTTCAGATTGTCTTCAGGCTTCTTTTGTTTTGGTCTTTCTGCTGGCCTGTATCCAGGTTTTTCTGGAGTATAGAAGTCACCTTCAGGTTTTAAATTATCTTCAGGTCTAACTTGCGTTGGTCTTTCACCTGGTTGATAAACTTGTTTTTCTGGACTGTAGAATTCGCCTTCTGGTTTTAGATTGTCTTCTGGCTTTTTCTGTACTGGACGTTCAGCTGGTCTATAGCCTGGCTTATCGGGAGTATAGAAATCACCCTCTGGTTTTAAATTATCCTCAGGCCTGACTTGTGTTGGTCTCTCGCCTGGACGGTATTTAGGCTTTTCTGGGCTATAGAAGTCACCTTCTGGTTTAAGATTATCCTCTGGTTTTTTCTGCACTGGACGCTCTGCTGGTCTGTACCCTGGTTTTTCTGGAGTGTAAAAATCGCCTTCTGGTTTCAAATTGTCTTCTGGCCTCACCTGGGTTGGCCGTTCTCCTGGCAAATACTTTACTTTTTCTGGACTGTAGAACTCTCCTTCTGGTTTCAGATTGTCCAGTGGTTTAACCTGATCAGGACGCACTACGTATTGGTATTCTTCCCTTTCAGTAAAAGTCATTTCGCCTTCAGTTCGCAGATTATCTTTACGAATTATCTTTTCAGTTCGCTCTGCGGGAGTAAATGAAGGTCTCTCGCGTACTACAAACTCTCCTTCCGGCTTCAGATTGTCTTCAGGCTTCTTTTGTTTTGGTCTTTCTGCTGGCCTGTATCCAGGTTTTTCTGGAGTATAGAAGTCACCTTCAGGTTTTAAATTATCTTCAGGTCTAACCTGCGTTGGTCTTTCACCTGGTTGATAAACTTGTTTTTCTGGACTGTAGAATTCGCCTTCTGGTTTTAGATTGTCTTCTGGCTTTTTCTGTACTGGACGTTCAGCTGGTCTATAGCCTGGCTTATCGGGAGTATAGAAATCACCCTCCGGTTTTAAATTATCCTCAGGCCTGACTTGTGTTGGTCTCTCGCCTGGACGATATTTAGGCTTTTCTGGGGTGTAAAAATCGCCTTCTGGTTTCAAATTGTCTTCCGGTCTAACCTGGGTTGGACGTTCTCCCGGCAAATACTTTATTTTTTCTGGACTGTAGAACTCTCCTTCTGGTTTCAAATTGTCCAGTGGCTTAACCTGATCAGGACGTACTACGTATTGGTATTCTTCCCTTTCAGTAAAAGTCATTTCACCTTCAGTTCGCAGATTATCTTTACGAATTATCTTTTCAGTTCGCTCTGCGGGAGTAAATGAAGGTCTCTCGCGTACTACAAACTCTCCTTCCGGTTTGAGATTGTCTTCAGGTTTCTTTTGTTTTGGCCTTTCGGCTGGCCTGTATCCAGGTTTTTCTGGAGTGTAGAAGTCACCTTCAGGTTTCAAATTATCTTCAGGTTTAACCTGCGTTGGTCTTTCTCCAGGACGATAAGCTGGCTTCTCTGGACTGTAAAAATCGCCTTCTGGTTTTAGATTGTCTTCCGGCTTTTTTCTGAACTGGTCGTTCAGCTGGTCTATAACCTGGTTTATCAGGAGTATAGAAATCACCCTCTGGTCGTAAATTATCTTCTGGCCTGACTTGTGTTGGTCTCTCGCCGGACGGTATTTAGGCTTTTCTGGGCTATAAAAATCACCCTCTGGCCTAAGATTATCCTGTGGTTTTTTCTGCACTGGTCGTTCAGCTGGTCTATAACCTGGTTTATCAGGAGTATAGAAATCACCCTCTGGTCGTAAATTATCTTCTGGCCTGACTTGTGTTGGTCTCTCGCCTGGACGGTATTTAGGCTTTTCTGGGCTATAGAAGTCACCTTCTGGTTTAAGATTATCCTCTGGTTTTTTCTGCACTGGACGCTCTGCTGGTCTGTACCCTGGTTTTTCTGGAGTGTAAAAATCACCTTCTGGTTTCAAATTGTCTTCAGGTCTAACCTGTGATGGTCTTTCTCCGGACGATAAACTTGTTTTTCTGGACTGTAGAATTCGCCTTCTGGTTTCAAATTGTCTTCTGGCCTCACCTGGGTTGGACGTTCTCCCGGCAAATACTTTAATTTTTCTGGACTGTAGAACTGTCCTTCAGGTTTCAGATTGTCCAGTGGTTTAACTTGGTCAGGACGTACTACGTATTGGTATTCTTCCCTTTCAGTAAAAGTCATTTCACCTTCAGTCCGCAGATTATCTCTACGAATTATCTTCTCGGTTCGCTCAGCGGGAGTAAATGAAGGTCTCTCGCGAACTACAAACTCTCCTTCCGGCTTCAGATTGTCTTCAGGCTTCTTTTGTTTTGGTCTTTCTGCTGGCCTGTATCCAGGTTTTTCTGGAGTATAGAAGTCACCTTCAGGTTTTAAATTATCTTCAGGTCTAACTTGCGTTGGTCTTTCACCTGGTTGATAAACTTGTTTTTCTGGACTGTAGAATTCTCCTTCTGGTTTTAGATTGTCTTCTGGCTTTTTCTGTACTGGACGTTCAGCTGGTCTATAACCTGGCTTATCGGGAGTATAGAAATCACCCTCCGGTTTTAAATTATCCTCAGGCCTGACTTGTGTTGGTCTCTCGCCTGGACGATATTTAGGCTTTTCTGGGGTGTAAAAATCGCCTTCTGGTTTCAAATTGTCTTCCGGTCTAACCTGGGTTGGACGTTCTCCCGGCAAATACTTTATTTTTTCTGGACTGTAGAACTCTCCTTCTGGTTTCAAATTGTCCAGTGGTTTAACCTGATCAGGACGTACTACGTATTGGTATTCTTCTCTTTCAGTAAAAATCATTTCACCTTCAGTTCGCAGATTATCTTTACGAATTATCTTCTCGGTTCGCTCAGCGGGAGTAAATGAAGGTCTCTCGCGTACTACAAACTCTCCTTCCGGTTTGAGATTGTCTTCAGGCTTCTTTTGTTTTGGTCTTTCTGCTGGCCTGTATCCAGGTTTTTCTGGAGTATAGAAGTCACCTTCAGGTTTTAAATTATCTTCAGGTCTAACCTGCGTTGGTCTTTCACCTGGTTGATAAACTTGTTTTTCTGGACTGTAGAATTCGCCTTCTGGTTTTAGATTGTCTTCTGGCTTTTTCTGTACTGGACGTTCAGCTGGTCTATAGCCTGGCTTATCGGGAGTATAGAAATCACCCTCCGGTTTTAAATTATCCTCAGGCCTGACTTGTGTTGGTCTCTCGCCTGGACGATATTTAGGCTTTTCTGGGGTGTAAAAATCACCTTCTGGTTTCAAGTTATCTTCCGGTCTCACCTGGGTTGGCCGTTCTCCTGGCAAATACTTTACTTTTTCTGGACTGTAGAACTCTCCTTCTGGTTTCAGATTGTCAAGTGGTTTAACCTGATCAGGACGAACTACGTATTGGTATTCTTCCCTTTCAGTAAAAGTCATTTCGCCTTCAGTTCGCAGATTATCTTTACGAATTATCTTTTCAGTTCGCTCTGCGGGAGTAAATGAAGGTCTCTCGCGTACTACAAACTCTCCTTCCGGCTTCAGATTGTCTTCAGGCTTCTTTTGTTTTGGTCTTTCCGCTGGCCTGTATCCCGGTTTTTCTGGAGTGTAGAAATCACCTTCAGGTTTCAAATTGTCTTCAGGTCTAACCTGTGATGGTCTTTCTCCAGGACGATAAGCTTGTTTTTCTGGACTGTAGAATTCACCTTCTGGTTTTAGATTGTCTTCTGGCTTTTTCTGTACTGGACGATCAGCAGGTCTATAGCCTGGCTTATCGGGAGTATAGAAATCACCCTCTGGTTTTAAGTTATCCTCGGGCCTGACTTGTGTCGGTCTCTCGCCTGGGCGGTATTTGGGCTTTTCTGGACTATAGAAGTCACCTTCTGGTTTAAGATTATCCTCTGGTTTTTTCTGCACTGGACGCTCTGCTGGTCTGTACCCTGGTTTTTCTGGAGTGTAAAAATCACCTTCTGGTTTCAAATTGTCTTCAGGTCTAACCTGTGATGGTCTTTCTCCAGGACGATAAACTTGTTTTTCTGGACTGTAGAATTCGCCTTCTGGTTTTAGATTGTCTTCTGGCTTTTTCTGTACTGGACGCTCGGCTGACCTATACCGTGGTTTATCTGGAGTGTAAAAATCGCCTTCTGGTTTCAAATTGTCTTCCGGTCTCACCTGGGTCGGACGTTCTCCCGGCAAATACTTCACTTTTTCTGGACTGTAGAACTCTCCTTCTGGTTTCAGATTGTCAAGGGGTTTAACCTGGTCAGGACGTAGTACGTACTTGTATTCTTCCCTTTCAGTAAAAGTCATTTCACCTTCAGTTCGTAGATTATCTTTACGAATTATCTTTTCGGTTCGCTCTGCGGGAAGTAAATGAAGGTCTCTCGCGTACTACAAACTCTCCTTCTGGCTTCAGATTGTCTTCTGGCTTCTTTTGTTTTGGCCTTTCGGCTGGCCTGTATCCTGGTTTTTCTGGAGTGTAGAAGTCACCTTCAGGTTTTAAGTTATCTTCATGTCTAACCTGAGTTGGTCTCTCTCCAGGACGATAGTCTGGCTTTTGAGGACTGTAGAATTCGCCTTCTGGTTTAAGATTATCCTGTGGTTTTTTCTGCACTGGACGTTCAGCTGGTCTATAGCCTGGCCTATCGGGAGTATAGAAATCACCCTCTGGTCTTAAATTATCTTCTGGCCTGACTTGTGTTGGTTTTTCGCCAGGACGGTATTTAGGCTTTTCTGGGCTATAAAAATCACCCTCTGGCTTAAGATTATCCTCTGGTTTTTTCTGAACTGGACGTTCAGCTGGCCTATAGCCGGGCTTATCGGGAGTATAGAAATCACCCTCTGGTCTTAAATTATCTTCTGGCCTGACTTGCGTTGGTCTCTCGCCCGGACGGTATTTAGGCTTTTCTGGGCTATAAAAATCACCCTCTGGCTTAAGATTATCCTCTGGTTTTTTCTGCACTGGACGTTCAGCTGGTCTATAGCCTGGCTTATCAGGAGTATAGAAATCACCCTCTGGTCGTAAATTATCTTCTGGCCTGACTTGTGTTGGTCTCTCGCCTGGACGATATTTAGGTTTTTCTGGGCTATAGAAATCGCCTTCTGGTTTAAGATTATCCTCTGGTTTTTTCTGCACTGGACGCTCTGAGGGTCTGTACCCTGGCTTTTCTGGAGTATAAAAATCGCCTTCTGGTTTCAAATTGTCTTCCGGTCTCACCTGGGTTGAACGTTCTCCCGGCGAATACTTTACTTTTTCTGGACTGTAGAACTCTCCTTCAGGTTTCAGATTGTCAAGCGGTTTTACCTGATCAGGACGCACTACGTATTGGTATTCTTTCCTTTCAGTAAAAGTCATTTCACCTTCAGTTCGCAGATTGTCTTTCCTAATAATTTGTTCGGTCCGTTCTGCTGGTTTGAAGTTAAGTTTCTCAGGTACAGTAAATTCTCCTTCCGGCTTTAAGTTGTCTTTAGGTTTCTTTTGTGTGAGCCGTTCTGCAGGGGTATATTCTTGCTTCTCTGGTGTGTAAAAATCTCCTTCCGGACGTAAATTGTCTTCTGGCTTAACTTGCGTTGAAGTTTTACCAGGCTGATATTTAGGTTTCTCTGGACTATAAAATTTACCCTCGGGTTTAAGGTTGTCCACTGGTTTGATTGGTTCTGGACGATTTATGTACATGTATTCTTCCTTCGATGTGAATGTCATTTCACCCTCTGTTTTAATATTGTCCTTCTGAACAATTTTTTCCCTTCGCTCTACGGGTCTATATGGTTCTTTATCTGGGATGAAGAATTCACCCTCCGGTTTTAAGTTATCGACTGGCTTTTTGATGACGACATAATCGACTAGAATTTCTTCATTGGGATTTGGAATGTTTGTGTCTTTTTTGTTAGTTTTATGCTTTTCAATATCTTCTTTGGACCAAGTATTTGTACGAATTCTCGTATAACTTTCATCGACATAATCTGCGTAATTTTAATACAATACAAGAAAAATTAAATTAACCTTTAAATTTCAAAACTGAATTTCAGCATCTGCTATACTTACCCTCAGTGTTTGTGATGACTGTAGTATTCTCGGTCGCTTTTGTTGTGCTAGTTGAGCAATGATGACGCCTTGAATAGTTAAAATAATATTTTAGCATATACATATGTTTGCATAAGTAAATTTAATCAGGTGTTTACTTACCCGCAAGTGCATATTTCGCAAATGCATTTCTCACTGTGTATCGATTGCTTAGTCTCTTTGCCGTTCGCTTTAACGACTCCCAACTGCAATGTGGATTTAAATGTTTTATATAAGAACTTATGTATTATTTCATAGGTGATTTTGATTTATTCTTACTTTTTTGGAGTCTCCTGAGCGCACATTTTTAGTTTGAATATTATCAATTTCGTCATAAACATTTTCGGTTATATTTTTGTGCTTTGAAGTCTTATTTAAATTGATTTTCATATTCTCATTGTTCTCTGAAATGTTTGTATTCTTCTCGATTTCAACAAATTCATCAATATAAATTGTTTTCTTTGGCGTCTCAACGATTTTTTCTATAACATCGGTATGCACTTTTTCATCAAGTACGCGCCAATCGTTTATACATGCATCAAAAATCTAAAAATTTATATACATACATATTATAAAATAAATATTGTTAAAGCACGTAGACTTAATATGGTTCTAAATCAGAAATTTTATCGAAAGTGGAAATTATAAAAATCCTTGTATTTCTCGTAAACTCGATTGTAGTACAAAAATGTTTTTCAGTTTTTGATATTAATTAGTTCCTCTTAAGATAAATGTTTTAGGAAGTGAAATAAAAAAACAAGACTGATAATATTATTAACTTAAAGTCGTTATTTAAGTATGCGATTTTGACCTGGTTAACCCAACAAATATTATATGAAAACATTGAAAGCTGACAATTTTTAATTCAATTCGAATTCAATTCGATTTTGGTATGAGTTTGTGTAGAAGCATAGTTTGGTGTTTTGATGAAATTTGGAGTATTTATAGTATATGATGTGTACAAATACCTGTCACACGAAACTTCAACAGGTTTCATAGCTTTTAGATCAATTCAACTACATATGTTCGACTGTCCACAGCAAATGTTTTTTATTCTGACTTAAAGGGCTGACTAAGTTATTTTTATGTTTCGAAAGATTTTAACGTTAAATCTGAAGTCTTTGTTGAAAATTAGACGTAAGTATCTAAAATTTAAAATTTCTACGTCAAATTATAATCTGGGGTCTTCTTTTGTGAAAGAATGCCTCATAAATATGTATATATAAAAAAAAATCATTAATTTAAGGTCAAAGGCGATAATTTCGGTAATTGAAATATTTGACATACTTGTACAATCAGATAGTCTCCACATCGTTTTGTAAATCGAAGCTCATTATAAACAGTTTTGCAGATAATAAACAGATTGTACGGTTATCAGAATTGGTGACTTGAAACATTTTTTTTTTTTTTTTGATCCAGAAAGTTTCTATGCTGTTTGTGATTAGTGACCACAATTAAAATTTTGTTTAACAAAAACCTTGAATTTAAATTTGTACAGAGGTAATTTACAAAATCGTATATTTAAATAATATCATAAAAGTCTACACTGAGTCTAGACAAATGTACAAAACGCTAGCAGCTATTGCTGACATTAGCCAAGGTCTTGCTTCACGTACGTTTGTATGACCATGGCAGAAATTTATAAAAATGTTTAAGTATCTAAAAGATACCTCGCAACATGAAAAGATAATTAAGTTCTTTAAATATTTGAATGTATGTTTACGTTTGCGTTTTCGTTTGCATTATACTATATGTTATGTATTTACCTTCGTTACTTCAGTTGTTGTCGTTATGTTTGCGACGTCGGTGTTATCTTTTTCGATTTCACGAGCAATGTCATTGGGCACAAAAGCTTTTGAATCGGTAAATGATTTCTCATCAACAACTGTCCACCTGCCCAATTTCGTATCGTAGACCTTTGTTGTGTACGTTGTTGTTGTCGTATTTATGACGTCATCCATAATTTCGGGATAGTCAGAGTCACGACCGACCGTACGCTCGTCGACAACACGCCATTTATTATTGTTACGGTCGTAGATTTTTTTCTTGTATGTAACTTTATAGGTGCCATCGGTGTCCTTGCTAACGTAACGCTCAAAAGTTGGCTGACGCTTATTAACATTAGCTTCGCCTTTCTCACTAAACTCACTCCAGGTCTTTGTCTTGACATCGTAAACTTCCTTTTTCGAGCTTGAAATCGATTGCTTTGATGAACTTTGCTCTGTGGTATGTTCGCTGATTTCCTTTTGCTAACATTACGATTACGATTGCTGCTCATTTGGTTCGTATCCGAAGTTTGGACTACGTCATTATCGGACGTTGTTGTGTTTTTGCTGCTTACAGTAAGTTTTTGTTGTTGTTTTTGCTTCGATGATGACGTACTCGTGGATGTGTCGGCTTGTTGCGATTCAACAGTGGAACCAGTAAGCTTTTTTGGCACGTTCGTTTGAGATTCGTAGCTTGAACTAATTGCTTTGTCGCTGCTTTTGCTAGTAACGACATTGCCGCTCTCGCCAACTTGTTCGGCGACATATTTGCTGCTACTGCTGCTGCTGTTTGTGCTCTTCGATGATGTCATGCCGGTGTTGCTGCTTGACGATCGCTGTTCGTTTTCTATAAGCGTTGTGCTTGTGCTTTGCATCGATTTTTTTTGCTCATAATAACTTGAGCTGGCAGCTTGCATTTGCGTTTGCGTTTGAGATTGTCTTAAACTATCGACAGCAGCAGCGCCTCCGACAACTCCTCCACTGTATGAATTCGAGATCTCGACCACCTCGATGGGCACAGAGAATACCGGTTCCTTTTTTTTCGCTCTCGAGGAGATCAATTGATGAGATGATTTTCTCATTGGTAAAATCATTCGAGATCTTTGCGCTGTCGCTAATATATTGAGATTGTGATTTCGTAGAGTACGATTTACTCATTGTGGAGGAGCTAGTCGCAGCGTGCATTGTGGAGGTGGAGGAGGAGGACATAGCCTCCAACTTACTCCCAAGTAACTGCTGTTCGCTTGCTGTTGCTTTTGCTGATGTTGATTTTGATGTTGATGATGATGACGCCTTCACTTGCTTGTTTGTTGTTTGCGCCGGCGTACCTGTTGCGCTTTTGCTTGTGGAGGCGGCCACAACCGGCGGCAGCTCAACAAACTTGCTTTGACTTGTTATGGTATTCGTTGTCTCAGTTGTGTCAGCAGTTGTCGTGTCGGAATCGGGTCGCAGACTTTTTATTGATTTTGTCGACGTAGACGTAGCCAATATGGTTGATGATGATGATGATGATGTTGTTGATGTTTTAGCTACTTCTGCAGTTGTTGTTGTTGATGATGTTGCAGCAACATTTTGGGACGTCTGTTTCTTTTTATTGTTTTTCGATAACATTTTGCTTGTCAAACACTTTAAACGATGAGGTAATCACTTAATATAGTTTAAAAATAAGGCACAGCTTTTGTTTTATTTGCAAAAAGAAAAGGCTTTGATTAAATAAAAAAAAAAAAAATATTGTTACACTTGTATGCTTTTTGATTTATTAAAAATAATTATTATTTATTTCTTGAAAACACTTTTGTGATTTAAATAGTTTGTTTGATGTTTTGTGCTGTCACAGTTATGGAATGTCGAAAAGCTTATTTTTAAATATTATTCACGCACAGCCAGCAAGTACAAAAGTTCAAGAAAAATGTTTTAAAAATTATAATAAAAAACAACAAAACGCGCACGCATACAACGAAAACGTTTGCGAGCGTTTGCGAGCGAGCGAGAGAGCGCGAGTTTTTTATTATTTATTTTATTTTGGCTTATGGGTATTTTAGACGACTAGTGTTTTAGCAAAATTTACACAGCACACGGTGTATTTGTAGTAAAGACAACAATTATTATAACACAGATAGAAAAAATAGACACACACGCATACGCAGATACGCAGATACAGATACTTTTTTGTTTTTGCTTTATAATTTTTTATTAACTTTTTCGTTCGTTCGCTTGATTGTTCGTTGTCTCGTTTGGAATACTTTTAGCTTAATTTATTTTAATTTATTATTTTTTAATTTATTTTTTTTTTTTTATTTTGTAAGATCACCACAACCGTCGCGTAGCACAACTCGACACGTACTGATCGTCAATTGCAAAAGTATCTGAAACTGAACTGAACTGGAGCTGCTGCTGCTGCTGCTGTGTTGCGCCGTTGTGAGGTTGTCGAGCAAGTATGTTTTTTGTTTCGTTGGCGTTATTTGGCTACGACGATTCATAAGCTTCGTTAATACTGTATGGGCGACAGCGTATGAATTTTCAGTTTCAGTTTCTCTGCTGGCAACGTACAACCCGCGCAAAAAGGTAAAAACGCTGATAAGTAAGTGTGGGCTGTGTTTGGAGACAGTTAAAGATAGATAGATACATGCATATGTACATACAAAAGTATGGTATTTATTTAAATGCGTAGGCTTTGCTGCGTTTCGTGAAAAACTTCAACTTAAAATGAATACATAGACTTTGACTGTTCCCAATTATTATTATTAAACATTGTACTAGGTTATACTAAGACCCACTCTCATCTATAGTTCATGTACTGCTGCCAATATAAAACAATTAAATTTTATTGCAGTTACTTTATATCGTACACGCATGCGCGCACTTTACGCAAAAGGCCAAAACGAACCAAGTTTAAATCATTTGCAGTCATAACAGTTCAAGTGGCTAAAAATGGTGCTCTGTCTGAGATACACATTGCCTTTTGCAATTAATATACACGTTTTCACGTAGCTTCAGTCAAATTAATATTAAAAATGAATAGGTATTATTTATAAGCAATATGACGTTATGCCGATTAGTCATATACAAAATAATTTGAATTAAATTTGTTTTCTTTTTTTTTTTTATACTGTCTACTTGTCATTATGTGGGCGCCAGTGTAGACAGATAGAGAAAATATGCAAGTTGGGGGGCTCCCAATCGGAGTTTGTCTACTACGAGAATTATGTATATATTTTTATGTTTATTTTGAATGAAGCATTTTAAATTATATCTCAAGTACGTATAATATAGTATATGTAATTTATTTCTGTTGATACAATACAAAATCTAAGCGTCGTTATAACAAATAATTCGACCTTGCCACTAGTGAAAATCTTTGTCAATTTTACTCTCTATTGTACACTAATTGTAGATAGTTTACGACGGTAAATAAAAACTGTGTGCTTTATAAGAGTAGCCCGAGTCTATGTATGTACACTACATTAAAGAATTTTTGTTTATTGAAATGTGAATCTGTTTGTCGAACATAACTATCAACAGATATATTATATCAAATTGTTACGCTGACCCCATTTAAATTTTCGACGCCTTGCCTTTTGCACTTACTTGCTTTGCTCTAGATATTTATTAATACAAAAAATTTTTAAAAGTGTTTTTAATTACCTTTTAAGGTATTAAACCGAAGAGTAAAAGTTTGTACATATATTATTAGAAGAAAGAAGGGTGCATGATATCCATACAAGAGGATAGTCAATCTAGCCTTGTCTGCTAACTATCTGTCTGTCTGGCCGTCTGTCAGTCAGCCCTCGGTCTGTCGTATGAAACTGATTACCTCGGATACTATAAGAAATATATACAAACTTAGACTCTTCTGAGCTGTCAAGTCGTCACTTACAAATGGTTAGTCTAGCCCCATTTTTAACGGTACCCCCCACACAAACCCTACCCAAAATTTTAAGTTTTTCATGAAAACATCTTTGTCTAAACTCTAAATTTGGTATAAATTATGCCAGACAAATATAGACCACAGTTTTTTATTTATTTTGTTTTTTTTTTTTGATGAAAAAATAAAACTTTTTGTTTCTAAATCCAGTCTGGCATATTTTCACACAAAAATGGAATTTGTAATTTTTAAAAAAGCTTATCTTTTTCTATAGAAATTTTGGGTTAAAAAAGGCTTGTATATTACTACAATAAATGGTACAAGATTCATTATTTTCAGATATCATTATTTAAAATTTATAATAATTGAGTACAAGATAACTTCTAGTCGAGTACACTCGACTATAGCGTTCTGAATTCAGTGGAAAATTCTTTTTTGATGACTCGGTCACTAATGATACACCTTAAAGCAAGACATGTCCTGCATGAAGTCTTGCAAGAATGAAGTCTTTCAAGACATGTCATGAATGAAGTCTTGCAAGACATGTCATGTCATGAAGTCTTTCAAGATATTAATTTCAAAGACTTGTTATCCAAGAAGCAAAGCTACAAACACTTGCCTAGAAAAAGATACCACACACCTTTGTGGGTATGGGTAAAGATAATCTCCGAGTCGAGTACACTCGACTGCAGCGTTCTTTCATGTTTTTAATATTGAGTTGTGTTGTTTTCTGAAAAACACGTTCGACTTGATGTTTCGCTACTAGAATTTCAAGTTGGCATCTCTTAACTTTTTATAGAAACTTAGTAGGCAGATATACAGAAACTATTAAAGAAAAATAATAAGCAAATATAAAAACCAAATTTTCGATGGTATTTAAAAGTAAACAAGGAAAAACGTTAACTTCGGTGGAACCGAAGCTTAAATACCCGTCACACGAATCTTTGAATAGTTTATGTGTGATCATAAGCGGCTTATATACATTTATAAATATATATTTGAAAATAATTACTTTTTCATACAAATGTTCGAAAATAATCAATAAGTTTGTATGGGTGCCTTAGCTAAAAATGGGCGTGGCACCTTGGTTTTGATATTGAATGTCATTACAAGTGTTTTTACCCAAATTTAAGTGAATAGTTTCATAAATAATACCTATTTTTATACCAAAATTCGAAAATGGGCGGTAAGTTTGTATGGGGGCTATAGCTAAAAATGGGCGTGGCAGCTTGGATTTGACATTGGATGACATAAGAAGTATTTCTTTCCAACTTCGAGTGACTACATTCATAAATAATAGCTATTTTCATGCAAAAAATTAGAAAAAAATGGTAAGTTTGTATGGGGGCTATACCTTAAAATGGGCGTGGCACTTTGATTTTAACACTTGAACTGCTTAGGGCTGAGAAAAGCTTAAGTTCCGAGTTTCAGGTCAATATCTTTAAAACTGAGCGAATGAATCGCATAAATACAGACAGACGGACAGACGGACGGACAGACAGACGGACAGACAGACGGACATGGCTAGATCGACTCGTCTCGTCGTGCTGATCAAGAATATATATACTTTATAGGGTCTACGACGTCTCCTTTAATGCGTTACAAACTTTCTGACAAAATGATAATACCCTCCCCACACTATGTGTGGCGGGTATAAAAAGGGTGTTTGTTTGCGACAAAACACTGTATGCGTCTTCAGTATAAATAAAATTTAATATTCTAAGAAAAACAGTTTGAATTTTTGACTAATCAAAAATAATTAAACAAGATATACGGTTTCTACTGAATTTGTCAAAATTGTTATAAAAAATAATTTTCTATATGTGAAGTGTATGTACAAATTTATAATGACGTCAGCTCAGTTTATTCATACTTGAGATACAAGTAATCAAGGCGAATCTTAATAAATCAAGCTATGATGCTACGAATTGTATTTTTCTGTCTTTCGTTTTTTATACCCGCCACACATAGTGTGAAGGGTATATTCAGTTTGTCGGAAAGTTTGTAACGCATTGAAGGAGACGTCGTAGACCCCATAAAGTATATATATTCTTGATCAGCTCGATGAGACGAATCGATCTAGCCATGTCCGTCTGTCTGTCCGTCTGTCTGTCCGTCTGTCCGTCCGTCTGTCTGTCTGTCTGTCTGTTTACTTCTACGCATTTTTTTCGATGAAGATATATAGATATTACGCCGAAATTTGGAACTTAAGCTTTTCTCGGCAACGACTACTTTGTATGTTAAAATCAAGGTGCCACGCCCATTTTTAGGTGTAGCCCCCATACAAACTTACCTAAAATTTCTGAATTTTTGTATGAAAATATGTATTATTTAAGCATGTATTCACTCCAAATTGGGTAAAAACTCTTCTATTGTCATCCAAAGTCGAATCCAAGGTGCCACGCCTATTTTTAGGTATAGCCCCCATACAAATTTACCGCCCATTTTCCAATTTTTGAATAAAAATGTGGTATTTATATTATGAATTTATTTACTCCAAATTGGGAAAACACTCTCATATATCATCAACAACAAAAAAAAAAAGGCCCCTCCCATAATTTTATATATAGCCCCCATACAAACTCACCGATTATTTTTGAACTTTTGTATGAAAAATTAATTATTTTCATCTAAAGCAAATCAAAACTCGTTTCTAAATGCAAAAGCAAAAATTAAACAAAACTAAAAAAAATAAAAAACAAAATAAAAGCCAATGTCCAAAAAAAATTGAATAGCTTTCAGTAGATTGTCTCTCGTTTGTTTGTTTGTGTTTGTTTGAGTGTGCTAATTAGATACATTTTCTATGCTAAAACTGATATTCCAATACAAATATAGTAAATAGAGGCACATTTGGAATGCGCTTTAATTTAAAGACTTCAAAATGCTGCTAGTATCCATTTACGTATAACTTTTTAATCTAGTTTCATTTTGTGATTTAAATATTAATTTATTGAAAAGTAGCAAATATGTAAACATTTTTTTTTTATTTTATTTATTACTCATACTAAACGTTTGCAAACGACAATAATAAAGAAAGATTTATTAAGTTTGGAAACATTCTATGAGATACTTTTTTTTATGAGATACTTTTTTTTTGTAGCGCTCTCTTCGTGCGGTCATTTTTTTTTTTTTTTATTGAATGTACAATCAAGACGACTTGAATAGGAAAAGCAAAATGACAAAAAACTCGCCACAATTGAAGGTCAAACTTTAGTACAATTTATGTTTTATTGCACGCCTCACTTATAGGCAGGAATACACATAAATTTCGACCATCTGTTGCTATTTTGTATAATATTGCATGTTATCTAAATCATTTAAAAAAATTTTTTTTTGTATGCGTGTATTTTATATAATTACACTTGCATGACTAATTGCATAACGTGCTGGTCAGCAACAGTTTTCTCTCGACGTGTATCCGTCCATTCAATTGCATTTACAACTTATTCAAATGACATTTCTTTATATAGATTTAAATTATTTGCAATTAAAATTAACAACGTCCTTAAATCAAGTGAACAATCTTGTCATTACGTCAGCCAAAGTCCTAAAAAGGTGTTTTATTTAAGGTCAAAATTTTTTGGCTGAGGTTTTTTAAGTTTAACTTTCAGTTTATGGACATCAATGGCAATAAATGTACTGCAAAAATAATTGTTTTTTTCTTTTACAGTGATGCCAGTACATATACACTTCAACTCTTCTCAGAAATAAAACAACATTTTTGATCTTAAATTAATTTTTATACTATTGGAGCTGCTTTGGGCTCAAACGTGGAATATGTTGATTTGATTTATTTATAGTCCAATCTGCGTCAACTAAAAGCGATATTATGATTTTTTTTAAACTAGTTGAACCGAATCCATATGTCCGAAAACGAACGCACTTTAGTAGTTAAAAAAATATAAACGATATCTTCGGTAGAACCGATTCCAATACTCGCCACACGAAATTTTTATGACATAAACTTGGAAATTTGAGGTGACTTTATATAGGGAATACCATATATGCTATAGAGATCTGATCCTCTATACTGTACACATGGACAACGATAACAAAACTTTTCACAATATTTGAAGCTTAATAAATAACCACTATATTACATAAAAACTCAAAAATCCTTATTCCTTGCTACATTGTATAGTGACCCCGTAGGATTTTATAAGGGCTTTACATTAATATGGGCGTGGTACCTTGGTTCTGTCATTGGATGCCAAGAAAAATACTTTTTACCCAATTAAGATTAAATACATTCATTAACTATTGTTGTACAAAAATCAAAAGGTGGTAAGTTTACATATAACATATGTGGGGTCTACCTAAAAATGAGCGGGGCACCTTGGTTTTAAGAAACAAACAACTTAGGATCAAAAAAAGTAGAAATAGTAAGTATATTCATACAAAAACTGAACAATGGGCGGTACATTTACATTGGGCTACACTTTAGAGAGGGCGTATAAACTTCCTATGTCCGAGAAAAGTTAGGTTTCGAGTTTCAGCTCAATATCTTTAAATCTAAGCGATTAAATCACCTCGCATCAGACACATTCGTCTCTTCGTATACTTTATGGGGTCTAAGATGTCTCCTTTAATGCGTTACAAGGTTAGGTTAGGATTTTATGGCAACATCTGCAAAGAAGATGCTCAACGCTGTTCTCCTCGTCTGTGTCATTACAACTTATGGAGATGTTAAGTGTCGGTATCCCTATTCAATAAGGCAATTGCTTGTGGTCACTACTGTCAGCAATGGGATACTACTTCTATCCAATTTCAAAATTTCTTGTGAGACGCTACAAGTGTCGATACTGGCCCAATGTGAGTTAGCGGACCCAATGGTTTTTCCTTTAATGAGCAGTTTGCATTTCGAGAGTGGCACCCAACTGACTCCTTTTCGGAAAGGATGTCGGTCGTTGTGTCCTGCATAGTTAGTTCGTCTGCAGTACAGTTGCCCTCTTTGTCGCGGTGCCCAGGAACCCAGATGAGGTGGTTACTGCAGTGCTGGGCCATCCTGTTTTTTGATCTGCGACACTCAGTGGTGATTTTAGAATTTATCAGACAGAAGTCAAGTGCCTTAAGGGCCGCTGCACTGTCCGAATAGATGATTACTGTGTCCACTTTTGACGCGTTACAAACTTTCTACAAAAATAAATATAGGTATGACTTTTATTCAAGTGCTGTTTTGTTTCAAAAACACCGGCCCTACTTGAAAATAATTTAATGAAATATTTCTTTAACATTTTTTAGGAAATCGTTTATTTTGTAAACATTTATTTTATAGTGAGGTGAGTACCTGCTATAAAAATTATTATGTACTTCAATTTGAACTTGTTTGTATTTATATTTAGAAGCTTTACACAAATTGATTGAATAAAATTATTTGCAAAATGTTTGCGATAGCAAAAAATAGATTACTCCACGAAATAATTCAATAAATATTTCTTATCGCTGAGCAAAAACAAAAACTTTTGCAAAAGATATTTTTTTATCTATTAAACCGCGTCAACAAAAATTTTAAGGCACATTGCTAATCTTTTTTTAGACTATGAACGAATTTTTTTTTCTTCGATTAAAGTAATTTAAAGTAATTTACCAGTTGTTTTATTAAATGATAATTTTTTTGTTTGTTTAATTCTTATTTGGGCTAGCTAAGTTTATGATGCAATTATAGTAGGTGGTGTATTCATACTCTCCGTCTGTTTCAATTGTCAACACAGCTGATATAATGCTGAGAGAGTAAAAACACAGTAGAGAAATTGTCAACATAAATAGACAAGATAGAGAAAAATAGAAAGAGACAAAATACGAATACACCACCTGATATAATTGCATCGTGGCTAAGTTCACATAACTAAAATTAAGTGATAAAGCACTGCTTACCAAGGTCTTTGGTCACACCGTGTGGCTAATCTGAGTAAATACAATTATATTATATCATTAATCGATTAGTCGATTTCAGAAAACGTAGACATAGACAGAAAACGTAGACATATGACCTCCAGTGTTTCCGAAAAACGTTGTAATTACGTCAATCGAGTCAACATTCTTTGTGTGGTAATGCGACTTTTTTGTAGAGTCAAAAATTACATGGTGCTAGACAAAGTAAAGAGCCTCGGCAAGACTCATGCAAAAAATGCAAAATTTTAAGATGAGCATACGACTGGTTTAGGAATTATCTGAGGTCAAAGTGGACTGATGCCTGTAGAAAATTTTGATACTTTTTTTTTGCATTTTTGGAACTCCTGTAATTAAAAACGAATAATTATAATAAAAATTTAAAGTTTTGGTTGTTTCGTGAAGTTTCGTGTTTAAAAATAATATTGTAGAGCGTGTTTGTGACCCGAAAAAGGTATTAGCCTACTAAACTAACGTGGAGTTTACTGCATGGCTAAAAATGTGTACATTAATACGATATGTAACTTCTCGAGTCGTTTTGGGCTGGGCTTCTATTAAAAAATACTTTCTTGTCGGAAAGAGCTAACACGGACCATCCCCAACTCTGATTCACGCTATGTGTGACGAGTGTAAAATTAAACATTTTATAAGTTTAGATGAATTGCCACCGGATTATATTAATATTTGTAAAAAAAATAAAAAATTTTAATTTTTTTAAATTTGTATGAAAAAATTTATTTTTTTAAAATTTGTTTTTAGAAAAACTTTAATAACTTCGTAAATTTATGTTGGATTTGTCCCATTAAACATTCGCTTTACTCGTAATTAACCGTAAACTGTAGATGTAGCTGTTATACAAAAGAGTTTGCTTCGAAAATACACACAGATTGGATCGGAAATGTCATAACGTCATACATATTGTTCAAAAGATCGAAGTTCTTTCTTTTTAAAACATGTTTAAAAACAAAAATCGGTTTCTTATTTACTGAGTTGTAGCTTAATAAGTAAAAAAAAGGAGGGAAAAATCAGTTTTTTGACCCTAGTGTCAAATTTTAGGGGTCCCTCAAAAATTGACAATATCTTCTATAAAATTTAACGCCGCAATTTACTTGGGCACATGCGTACGTGTTTATGTCACGAAAATGAAACGAGAACCGCACATTTTTAGTTGATACTGTAATTAGTTAATTCTGTAATCTGGCTACAATTCTTTTACTCTCTCTTTTAGTTTTGAAGCTATACACAAATTTCTGGAAGCAGCCGAAGAAATATACTGTTTTCTAATTTTTCTTTATCATTATTCCAAGAAATGTCTGTAACTTAAAAACTATAAAAGATAATGCTTTGAGTTATTGGTAAATATTTTAGCCCATGCATTTGGCTACAATTCTTCTGAAGTCCGCAACGCTCTATCTCTTTTAGTTTTTTTTTTAATACTTACCTCAAATCTCACAAGTACGGCTTTAATCTTCTTTAGCATTTATATTAGTATTTTAAGCTATGCAAGTACGTTCGATGTTTACCTTCTGAAATACTCTATCGCTTCCGTTTTTGTATTGTTGGTCCATCAATATATTGATATAGTACAAATTAGCTATCGTTATATATATATATATCTTTATTACATTTTATTATATTAAAGCTTATACATAATTATTAAAATATATGCTTAATATACATAATCGAATATTTTTGCTCTTTTAATTTTTATTATTATTTTTTTCTTTTTAACATTTACTTAAAATATAAGTAGTATTTATTTTTACAAGTTTAGAGTTACAGATATTTTTTATTTTTTTTTTTTTTTTGCAATATCCTACTTTAAATTTTTCTGTGTCGGTGTTACAAGATGTAGTAGCTTTTATTTCAATTTTTTGTCTTTTTTTTATAACTTTATCAGTTGCATTTCTTTTTTTTTTTTAGTTCATTGACTCATTGAAATACGCATCAATTTATTTTTGTATACATTATAAATCTTATAAATATAAAGTAATGCAACTTTATATATGTATATATATATATATATATATATATATTTTTTTTTTTTTAACTTTATACAATACAATTAAATGAAATAATATAAGTATTTTTTTGTTTTTCATCAAACAAAATTTTCTTAATGCAACGCATTCAAACAAAAGCTTAGCATGGGAATTTCAAAATATTGCATTTAAAATTTACATTAATGTTTATACTAATCGATTGATATATTACTAGATATATTTCTATATTATTGTATCTAAAAGCAATTCATTTACAAGATAAATCGAAAGAAAGAAAAATAATTTTTTAAACATTTATGCAAATCTGTCAAATGTTTAAACAATTTAAAGAAAATTTTTGCATATCTGAAATCATTAGAATATATATTTTAAAATGTATGGGTTTAGTTTTACATGCGACCAAGACACATCAGCATTGAAACATCACAAAGTGTTTTAGTTACACGGTGAACGAGAAAGATAATCATGGAGTGGTGTCATACAAAATCTCTTTGGATTGGTTTTAAATCTCTCATATTTTTGCTAGAAGTGTAAGAGGAGATTTGGCGTCGCGTTCTTTACACATTTACATATATTTCTTTTAAAGAACGCAATGCCCTAACTCTTCTACTTTTTTTAAAAATCTCTACAAACAAAAAAAAACGAGATATTTGAAACCAATCCAAAGAAATTTTGAGTGACATCGCTGTATGTTTGAATCGAAATTAAATTTAATAAAAGTTTGCCTTAAAAACAAGAAAAAAAATTTACTCTACAATAAGCAGCAACCGTAGCTATTATACTCTACACACATGTTTCCAGAACGATTTTTTATTTTGATATTAGTAATATTCTATTCATAGTTGTTGATTTTACAGACAGACATACACATATGTTTAGATCAAGCCCATTGCACATAGTTCAAATTTGTTTTTGTAAATAATTGTATACAGTGTAATTTTTCTTACAACTTGTTTTATAAACTTCTTTTCCTATAAAGCAACAACACTTTCGTATGCTTTGTTTTTAGCTTTTCTAAACGAAATTATTAGCAAAATTATAATGATCTATTGTACAAAGTGTATAAGAGTATAATAAAACTTAAACATCATGGCGTACTCTAAGAGATGACGACGACGTTTATGTATTGTTGTATCTGCAAATTGTAAATAATTTTAATTAAAGCGCTGCACACATTACTACAAAATTTTCTTTTTTTATATACAAGCTTAGTAGCAAAATGTTACATTTAATTATAATAATATTGTATTTGTTTGTATAGTAAAAGTACCTAATTAAAACTATTGTAAAATAACTCAACTTAAAAATAATAATAATAAAAATAATTGCAGCATTTCTTTAACAAAGAATACCATATATAATATTGTTGTACATACAATATTTATACGTCATTAAATGTGAACGAACTTCTTGACTTTTTACTCCGTTTGCAAATTTTGTTGACGCTCCTGCGGCATATTAATCTCGTATTTGATGACTTGTGCCTGATTTGATGATGGCAACACTTGTACATGTACAGCCTGATTACCAATAATCACTTCACGAGTATTTAATTGCTGCTGTTGTTGATGCTGCGTCTGTGTGTCATCCTAAAGAGCAAAAATGCGGTTAATTATGTTAATAGAATTTAAGTGTAAAAAAATCTTTAATAGACTACAAAATTAAAAAAAAAAAAATAAATAAATAAATAAAGCTCTTTAATAATTATTAAAATTTATTTTAAAAATTCAAATTAAAAAGCGAAAATCAATCGAAAGCTGATCACATCTAGAAAACGTAGGTATGTATATTTAAATTAAATAAAAAATATAAAAAAAACTAAGAAAATCAAAGCAAAAAAAGTTTTTAACTTCGGTGGAACCGAACTTTAAATACCCGTCACATTTTTTTAGATAAAAGTTTGGGGCATATAGCTTCATAAATAAAAATTGTTTTACTAGAAAAACTCTAAAATGAAATGTTTTCAAAAAAATGCGATATGTTTGTATCGAGGCTATACCCAAAAGAGGTTGGAACAATTTGTTTTTGATATAAAAAATATTTGTTGCCGTAAAACGAATAAGTTTTGAGATCCATTTCTTTAAAAAGACAGACAGACTTGACTGAACCGACTAGTGCTGTCGAGCATATCACTACTCACACCATGTGTGACGGGTATATATAAAATCGTATGCCAATGCACTCAAATATTTTCATACACACCCATGATCTATAATGCAGTCAATTGCAGAAATGCAGAAATAAACTAGTTTCAATTTTTATTATTTTTTGCTCTAAAATATCAGCGATCGTATTTATTTATATATAGTATGTACATCCACGCGCAAGATCCGGCTTTGCCCACTCAAATCGCGTCTTAAGATTGGAAAGGCAGACAAATTGTAATTTACAACTAGTTAGTTACAGTGAAGCTATCTGGTCTACATAAGCAGCGGTGACGATGACGACACATATACCATATTAAGACATATTTATATACACACACAGGAGACAGGCATGCCCCTTTTATATAGATTAACGCGGCTTATGTCTCGAGAATGAAGTGCGTATTTTAATTTTTGTGTTATTAGTAAGAAGTTGTTGGAACAACAACCTGCAATTATAAGTATGTATATGAAGAAGACTTAATTAAAAATGTTTTTAAAATAGTTTTTTTTTTTTTTTTTTTTTTATTAAAAAAAAGATTTGTTAAAACGGAACGTTTTAGATTTAAAAATGTTCAAACAAAATAAACAATCGGTATAGTAATTTCCAATTCATACATTGCTCTATTATATATAGCGCATGGAACCATAGAATGTAACTATTTATCATAATGCATATTGGCGCATTGTATGAATATATTCAAATCAAAAAATTAATCAATCACATTAAAAAGAATGAAAATATTTATTAAATTAATTTAAATTGAATGAATAGTTTTTAATTTTGATATTAATATTCAATAATTCATAATCAATGAGAATCTTATTGAATTATTTGAATGTAGCTGCCATAAGTGTACTACATTTTAAAATTTAATGCGCATGAATGAAAATTTGATAAATGAATACATTCATGCAGGGCTATAATGCATAGTTTTTACTCTCTGAACAAGACTTTTTTTTTAAAATTTTTTTAAAATTAAATTTAAAAAATTGTAATATGATCTGATTCAGATTTGAAATACTTTTCTGGGGTTAAGTATACTACTCACTTGAAATGTTCGGATTAGGAAATAAAACTATCTACACAAAAATGTAATTTCTATATTTCTAATTTAAAATTAAAGAACACTGCCAACAAATGAAACAAAATTAAAAAGAAAAAAGGCAATTTTAATTTTCCTTTTTTTTTTTTTAAATTAAAAATATACTTGCGCTGATCGTTTAATAGTTTTATTTTATGACCCGAACTTTTCAAGTAGATTTTTCTTATAATAACTTAACATTTTGAGTTAGGTTTGTATGGGGCCTACCCTCATAATAATTCTATCGATAATTTTCAAAATTGGTTCTATAATTTTAGAAGTAGTCCGTTTCACGTGGTTTTACATTACGCCATGTACGGGGTATAACTCTAAACAATTCTATAAAGTTTTTGGTACTGTCTTTTGTTTTAGTTATATCATTTTATTTTTAGTAGATGTAAAGGTAAAATAATAAGCTGTATAAATAGAAAGCGTTTTGTTTTGTGATTTTTAATGCGCGCTGCTTTATTTGATAGTGTAGAATTGTACAACACGTATTTTTTTTTTTTTTGTATTTTAGTTTTGTGTATCTATATACTTAGTTACTCTATTTTGAAAGTAGATTAAAGCTCTTAGCAAAAATCTATTTTTTTTTTTTTTTTTAGATAAATGTCTAAAGTTTCTTATTTAATTTTTTGTTTTTTAATTATTAAATTGTAAAATAGTTGCATTGCAAACTATTTTTCGGTAAACTGTTGCATGTAGATATTAACTAAAACTACGGCTTAAATGTAAAACGTAAAGATCTACAGTAAACGTGTAGAACAGCGTATATATGTTTGTATGTATATATGTATATATATATATATATTTATATATTTATATATATATATAGGTAGTAGATATTAGGTCGGTTGAAGGCTTAGCGGAAAGTTGCCAGCAAAGCAAAAACGCAACAAACCAATAACAACTCTAATAGCAAAATTACTGCCTTGCTTGCACTTATTAAATAGTACCAAAATAGCAGCAGTTCTATTAGCACTAGTAGAGGAATTGGTGATGCATGTGGTGGCTGAATCATATGCGGAGGTTGGAAGCCTAGCCTACCTGTTGTTGTGAAATGGCAGGTTTCGTTTCCAAATGTTGACGCTGATGCAACATTAGATGATTCTTCTGGAAGAATGCCTTGCCACATTCGCAAACGTGAGTGCGCACCGTACAACCGCCATTCGGATGTCGACGATTGTGTTGCATAAGACCATGCTTAGCGGCAAAGCCTTTACCACAGCTGGCACAGAAATGTGATTTCGGTTTATTTTGAGCTTGTTGCTGTTGTGCTGTCTGGTGCTGCTGCTGTTGTTGATGCTGTTGCTGCTGCTGTTGTGTCGCATTATGTTGGATATGCGTCTGCTGATGTTGTGTTTGTATAGGCATTGTCGGCACTGTGGTTACCACCGTTTGCGGATGCGTTGAATTGGCGGCCTGCACCAGTGTGGTCTGTGACATCAATTGTCCACTTGATGATATGATTTGCACAGGCACTGGGCTCTGTCCCACCAAATTTGGATTAGTGGTTACTACCGTGCCAGGATTCAAACTAGCCGTGCTCAGAAAATGTCCTGGCAGTGCTGCTGTCAAAGCGCATAAATCGGTCATCAGACTTTTTGTCCCCGGTGTGTAGTCGTAAATGTAATGCTAGCGCTTCACGGCTGTTAAAGGCACTTCCGCATTCACTGCAAGTAAATTCAATAATTAATTACACATAGTAAAGTATAGAAATAAAATTTATATTGTATATTTTTTTACTTACCGGCAGACAAACTGTGGGCGCGCTACGCCGTTGGCATCTGTGGCGCTCACTGTAAGCAGTGCCGAGTTACCCGGATTACTAACGACAGTTATGGTCTGTGGATGGGTTGATTGCGCATGAGGCTGTGCCTGTGTGTGATGGTGTGGCTGTTGTAGCTGGAAGTTATCGATAGCGTTAAAACTCAGTTCAGCTGCGTGTGAATGAGTCTCCCGCATTACCTGCTGATTTGCTATGATCGTTGTATTTGAGTTGGTGGCATTGGTGCCACTGTGTGCACTACGTACATGTTGATGTAGCTCCGCTTTAGTGGCAAAACTTTCACCGCAAGTAACGCAAGGATGTCCCTGATCACCAGTATGTATACGACTAGTGTGTTGCAAACGGAGAAAATATGAATGTTGAATTTATAACAAATTAATTTAGTAAATAAAAGAATATATTTAAAATTTTTTTGTTACGTACCGCATATGTGATACGAGCGTGCGTTTTTGTAAGAACTCCTTGCCGCAGATAGTGCAGGCGTGTGGAATCTTTCCATGAATGCGTCCGTGGTTGACCAACTGGAATTTACGTGGGAAAGTGGCGCCACAGTCAGGACAAACAAACGGATTAACCGATCCATGAAAACTGTTAATAATATCAGACAAAAAGAAAAAAAAAAAAAAAAAAAACATATTCCAATATAAAATGGTTTCACTATATTTCATGAAAATTACCGCGAATGCATAATCAGGTGATTTTCTTGTGCAAAACTTTCACCACACTCCTCACAGACAAAGGGTCGTTCACCAGCATGGAATTTGCTGTGAGTGACCAAATGCCGTTTTAATGGAAAAGAACGTCCACATTCCTGGCAAACAAACGGACGGTCACGACTATGTACACGTGAGTGTGTCAGCAGGTGGTGTTTGAGCGTAAAGCTCTTTTTTGCACTCAGAACATTGATACGGTCGATCGGTGGAGTGCAATAAAAGATGTGTATTCAGGCAATGTTTGTGCGCAAAGCTCTTGCCGCAGTGCGAACAGATGTGAGGACGTTCTCCTAAAAAAAACATTAAAAGAAAAATAATGCGTATAAATTTAGTTACAACAACGCGTATAGAGATTCTAAATGAATACCTGTACCTGTGTGGACGCGTGCGTGTGTTGTCAAATGATGTTTTAGCAGAAACGATTTGCCACACTCGTCGCAGCTATATGGTCGCTCCTTTTTAATTGTCGCATCACCCTGAAAATTAAAACCAAACCGACATGTAGATTTTTATAATGGTTTAAATTTTTCTGAAAAGTATTTTTTTCTTTGTCTTAAAAGAACGTCGCTTACTTCGTTATAATGCATAGATTCCTGTAGTTCGGTCTTTGGGGACAATTCTAGTGTGCCTGGCTCCAACTTTAAATTGGGCGCATCACCCTGTGAGTCCTCATTGTCTTCGAGTCCTTGTATTACTTTCTGTACTTGAACTGAAATACCAGGAAGTATGTCACCTAAGAGTGTACCACCAACAGAATCGAAACAAAAAGAAAAAACGAAAAATTGCAAAAATAAAACAATAAAAACAAATACGAAAATATAAAAAGAAAAACGTAAAAATACTAAATTCTAAAAAGACCATAAAAAAAAAAAACAATTTTAAAGCAAATAACTTCAACTTAAAACATTCAAAAAAAAAAAAAAAATCTAAAAACATTTTGCTGTGTTTGATGCTTACTTGCTGTCGTCGGGTGTCCTTCGGCCGTGGTGATTGTGTGCGTCTGATGTGTTGCAGCAAGAGCGCGTTTCATCAAAATCTCATTGCATTCCTCGGGTGTAAGATGCAACGGTCCAATTGGACTAAAATGTGTCTTCTGGGCGGCTGACGATGTCAGTACGGTCTGTCCCTTTGCGTCGATCAGGCCGTTTGTCAGTGCATGGGAATGATCTGCTGCCGCTGCTGCAGCCGCTGTTGCCTGATCGACCAATAGATCTATATATGTGGACACATTTGAAACAAGAGAAAAAGATGTGTGTTTAAAATGACTATGTAGCTAGTGCCATTAACTAAACCCGTCGTCAGCATCCCACAATAAACTGAGATCGAACGAGCAAACGAGTCGAGTTGTCGAGATCAAGATTTGAAAAAAGCGAACTTACAGTTCTTATCGCAATTTATGCTCAACACCTGTTGTTCCGGTTTCTTGACTACGGTCGATGTGCCACCAGTTGTTATGACTCTGTGAACGAGGATGTATGAATTTTTGATTCATTTAATTGTATTTAAGGGATTTCTTGCGCTTTTTTTTTTTTTTTTTTTTTTTTTGCATGAAACATTTAATTTCTTAATTTTTTTTTTTGACGCACCTTTGTGTCCCTGGCGCGAAACTGTCATTGACAACGAACATGCGACGTACAACGTTGCCCTTATTGGAGGCGGACAGTGCGCCTTTTACATCCTTTTGTACAGCAGTTAGTGACCCATCCGTGGATAGCAGATATGGCATCTAAAAGGGAACGGAACGATTCGTTTGAAGAAATACAGTTTCAATAAAAAATAAACAAAACAAAAGAAATAATGAATATTTGTGTGAATATGAATGTTGGTTGATGTTTGTTAGTCTTCGTTAAATAATTTTTTTTTTTATTATTAAGAAATACTTTGTAGTAAGAACGCGTATTGTACCCCAAAAACCGTTATAAACTACAGGAATTGAAAGAGAGAGAGAAAGCTTCAAAGTGATTTCATAAATCATTAATATGGTTAAATGCATAAAATATGTAAGTAAGGTTTTTTTTTTTTTTTTTTTAAATTTATTATTAATGTAAATGATTGTTAGTGTAAATTTATCGAATTGCAAAGAAATGCGCTCAAAAAACCTATTGCAACATGTTGCTCTCGTCCTTTCCAATTGCACTTGTGCAACAGACACAACAAACAGAGAGAAATCAAAATAAACAAAGAGGGTGGAAAGGTGCAGTTGTAGTAGTTTTCATTTTGCCGCGCATTTTATTCATAACACGAGATTTCGTTCGCAAGTTCGGCGCCAAAACGCAATGCAATGTAATCAAAACACACAAACACGCACGCATACATAACATTAAACAAACACACGTTTACACATTCGCTACGTATGAGTGTGATGTCAGCAGCGGCGAAATGTGTGACGCACACAAGGGCGCGCGCATATATTAAGACGAAGCTGTGCGCAAATGTATGCGTATGCGGCGAATTAAACAAAAAAATATTATAGCTGCACAGGTGCATCTGTACAGCTGTAGTTTAGCATGTGAGCGACTAATATAATTTATATAGAGTATTGTACAGATGAGCAAAGAAGTTGTGTAAGTGCAACAATACATAGACATATTAGATAGCGCCATATAAGCAGAGTTGTATGGCAACGAAATACAATTTTTTTTTGTTAAATAATTGAAAAAAAAATTTTTTTAACAAAACGTTGAAAATTTGCCTTTTTCCTAAAATTGTACTAGATTTTTTTTTTTTTATATTTCAAACTAATTGCCAAACGATTTCTTTTTTCTAGTCTTTGTTGCTTTCTTTATGCTTCTGTAAACATGCTAATTGCGTCTGTAAGTGCGTAATTTGAATAGATATTAGTTTCTTATTGCAGCATGTATTTTTTCTCAGTTATGTCAGAACGTACACGACTACACAAATTATGAATGTTTACGAATGAAATGGAAACGTATAAAAAACATTCAAAACACAAAATAAACGCGTATTTTGTCATATGTATGCTCTGCTCTGCTGTGCTGCTGCTGCTTTTGTTGTAGTGTTGTTGAGCGAGTAATATTCTAATACAACGTTGTCATCAACAAAAACAACAACACACTACATTGACTTGGACGTATGCGTTACATAAAGTGTGATATACATGCATGTACATATTTACGCCAATACACATGTAACAACATACATGCATACATACATACATATATATTCATATGATAATACATACATACATATATATTCATATGATAATACATACATACATATATAAACGATGCGCACACATTTATAAACGTGTATGCGGGGTGCAGAAAAAAAATAGGACACAACAGGAATTGAGGTGGGAAAGCGCATAGACGACGAAAAATTCTTGTAATATGTGTAAGAGGCAGTGAGACAGAGAGAAGACCGCGCGCGCGGCAACAATAACAAAAGTTTGCGTAGGTTTGAATTCGTATAAAATAGTGCAACATTTCTTTGCAAAGGTGCGCGCTCTGTAATATTTCGTAAATATTTAAATAATTTTAGATTTTCTACTTACAGATTCACCCGCAACGGTGTAGTTTAATATTCGGTGATATTTCCAAAACAGAATCGCCCCGTGTATTATCCGCAAAACCCCAAGTGTAGGTGCCAAAGCTTGGCTGCGGATTACTTTGCGCTGCACACATTTTCGTTGTTTTTTTGTTTTCTTTGCTCTTATTGCCGCGTTAAATATATTTTGTAATAAAAACGTTTTTATATATTTGTATGGTTAAATTTTTTTGGGCGCGAATATCGAATCGATTTTTAGGCACTTTATTTATTATTTCTTTCAAGCAAAACAAATAAATATTGAAATATTTATTATATCGAATATACAATTTTCTTTTAAAATATTATAATAAATTCCAATCATACTATTTGATGCCATTCAATTCAGTCAGACACGATTTGATTTGACTTTTGCTTGCTAGCGCTGCGACTGACTGCTGCCTGCTGTACGTGCAGCGGTTGTTTGAACGGCGCAGCGCAGAGGTGACGGCGACGTTAAATCAAGTGTATAATTTATAATTTTCACTTTACGTGCGCACAACTTTAACACAATTTTATTGTAAAATATATTTTCTTAATGAGCAAATGTTGAAAACAACAACTTTAGAATTTTTGTGTTATTTTGAATTTTGAAAACGACGACAACGACATTATTAGCACAACGAAAAAGAAAGTCAAGTTGCTTTTGTGGCTGCTGCTGCTGCGGGCGCCATTTTTTTCCATTTGCACTCGTCCGCTTGCTCTCGTTCGATTTGAGATTCACAACACAAAATTTTTGATATTTTTTCCACTTGCTTTTTATGTTATGTTGTTTCTATCTGCGTTTGTATTATTATTGTATTGATAACTCGCGGCGGTACAAAATTTGCATTGGTGTGCATGTATAATTTTCTTTAATGTGTGTATGTGTAACTGTACAATTTTAACAAATTTTCTGCGCGAAAAAAAGTCCACAGTTCTTCGCTGTACGGCAGCAGCGTTAAACTCGCCGAAGCTACTCTACCACGCAGAGTTGCATTCGGCTGCCATTTCCGGTGCGATGTCTGTTCTGCGCTAGAGTTGTATTCTTAAAAAATTTTACTTTTGTGGTATCGCACATCTCTAAGATTACTCTTGGCTAGTTAGCGAATGTAGTTTAAAATATTTGCGTTTATATACCACACTATATAAAATATTATCATACTTTAAATAATAAAAATAGTACATTTTTATATATTTTTGCGCTAAGTAACTCTTAACAACCCTTGAAACCAGCTAATTAGTATTAAGAGTGGTAGACATGCGAAATTAATTACATTAAGATTATTTTTAATATTCTGTCTCTGCCATTTGATGGATTTCACAATAGTTTAATGACAAAATATATTTTTCAAAATAGCATCCGCAAGGTGGCACGCAATACATCGTCATGTATTAGTTCAACTATTGCGCCGAATAAAGTTCTGCTTAAATATGTATCTCCGAATCACTTGGAGATCCTAAGATGAAACTTACAGGACATGTAAACCACGTTTGCCAAATATTTAGAAAATGTTTGAAAAAAATTCTTAATATTTTTTAAAAAACGATTTTCAAATTAAAAAATAAATTTTTTTATTGACTTATTATACCCTGTACCCAAGGGTAAAAGGGTATATTAAGTTTGTGCGAATGTATGTAACAGATAGAAGGCGGCAAGATAGACCCTATAAAGTATATATATTCTTGATCAGCATTGGAAGGGAGTCGAAGTATGTCCGTCCGTCTGTTCTGCTGTCTGCCGCATGCGAGAGATTATTTCGGAGACTATAAGAGACACGGCCACCATATTTGAAACTTAGACTCTCCTGAGCCGTCAAGTGTTCACTTGCAAACGGTTTTTCTCTAGACCCATTTTAAAGGGTACCCCCATACAAATTTACCCCAAAAGTTCAAATTCAATATAAATTATATCTTTGTTAGTCCCAATAAAATATTTCAATATGGGTAGAATCGAAAAAAATTAAGGTATAGCCCCCATACAAATGTACCAAAAAATTTTAGGTTTTTGCATAAAAACGTCATTGTTTTCTATTCTAGGCAGTTCACATTTAGTATAAATTATGTCTTTGATAATCTCAATGAAATAGACCAATATGGGTAGGACCAATATTGGTCTATTTCATTTTAGGTATAGCCCCATACAAAGATATACCCGATTTTTTAAGTTTTTGTATACAAATTCAATTTAATGAGGTATGGTAGTAAAAAAGAACCGATCTTAAGGTTCATAAAGATTGGGTAAAGGGTATCTTGCAGTCGAGCATACTCGACTTCAGCGTTCTGTTAATTTTAAACGAAAGTATACTAAAAACCAAATCAATTTCGTTTTTTAAAATCCAAAATCGGTTAAATACAACCAAAGCTTTAACAAAACAAAGCTTTTTTTAACATTTCAATGCTTCAAAATTTGATTTAAAAAATTAAATACCGAAAAAATTCGTTCTCAAAATTTAGGTTTCATAATTTACAACTGTTTTCACTACAGCCGAAATTTTTTCTGTAGATATATATCATTGAGTAGAGAAGCCCTAAGGCGGAATTTTGACAAATTTTAACCAAGGCCCTTGAAACCGGAAAAATTTTTGACACGCGGCTTAATGGGGTCGAAAAACCATTTCTTAACAATAGTAAAATACTTAAAAAAAGTTTACGTGTTCGAAAAGTGTCCGATAATGTACAGACTTTGGGTTCACTGTTTAGCATAGCGACTATGTTATTTTTTATACGCAGACAGATGCCAAACTTGGCAACATCGACTTTTCTCTCACTTCTTATTAAGAATATATTTAGTTCACATGTAGAAACAAAAAAGAATAAACAAAAAAAAAAAAAAACCAATGCGACCAAAACCGCGGTTATTATGTTAAGCAATTGCTCATTTCATACCAATGTGCCGCGGCATAGCGCAACATAAACAACAAACATGAATTTTTCATTCATTCTCTGTTCTTCTCGTGGCCCGAACGGATGTGGCTAACGCGTGTCGTCTTGTTGTATTGTTTTTCTTGCCCTTTCGTTGTTTCGTTTGGTTTTTAGTTTACTCTTACGTCGTCGTCGTCATCGTCGTCGGTGTTGTTGTTTTGTTTGGTTTTTTTAATTGAGCGTGCACAGTTCTGTTCCCAATTGTTTTAATTAAAGAGTGGATTTTAACTGGAATAAAACCGAGGTTAGTTGCACTCATTGAAAAAATTGAACTGTAGCATAAAAAGCGTTAGATAAACTGAAGATGTTAAATACAAAATATACATATATGTGTGTGTTTATTATTTTTTATGTACAAATATTTATAAAGTTGGTCATAAAGTTTGATATACATTTACAGCAGCTCTCAAAGCTCACAGTTCTACATAATTCTTCACCTCATATACCTCACCTCTTTTTATATCTCCTCACGTACTTCGTCACTTAACACTTCTAAGTAACTCGTACCAAAACAAACCGAAAGAATTGCATTTGTTTTGCGCGTGTGTGTGTTTAGTTTTTGGCGCTCTGTTGGTGCATCTGTTTTGTACGTGTGAGTGTGTGTGTGTGTGTTTGTGCGTACATTTGTATGCAAGAGTTTCTTTTAGAATGCACCTTACGTTATTTCAAAACTCAAAATTGGCAAATAAACTTTACGCCATTGCGAAATGTTTCAGTTGAAGACGAAGGTAAAAAATTGAAATAAAAAATCAGCGATGCTTGAATATCATTACAAAAAAAAAAAAAAAACAAAAAAAAAAAAAAAATGGTTGATTTATCCCACAATTTAATGCTTTACACAATGAGAACAAAAAAAGTTAATGTTATTTTTTAAATATTATAATATTATTAAATATCGGGTGCGCAACTAAATAATTTCGTATTTTTTTGTTTAAAAAACCATTTATTTAAGTATGAAAGTGAAAAAATATTTTATTCAAAATATTGTCCATCGGAAGCGGTAACTTTTTCCCCATCTTTCAGGCAATTTATGGATTCCATCCCAAAAAAAACTTCTCATCTTTTGCGCCGAGAAAATCATCAAGCCATTTTTTAATACCTTCAACATTGGTGAACCGTATTCCAGAAAGGTGATTCTGCATCGACCGAAACAAGTGGTAATCAGAAGGAGCTATGTCTGGGCTATAAGGCGGGTGAGGTAGAATTTCCCATCCAGCATTTTCCAAATAATTTTTGACCGGTACTGCAATATGGGCCGAGCATTGTCATGATGGAAAATCAATTTTCGTGTCTGGTCGCCCATTCTGGCCGTTTTACGGCTATTGCTTGCTTCAAACGTATCAATTGTTGCCTGTATAGCTCTCCCGTGATTGTCTGGCCCGATTTTAACAGCTCATAGTACAGCACACCCTTCTGATCCCACCAAATACAGAGCATTACCTTCAAACCATGAATATTCGGCTTTGGGTCAATTTGGCTGGTTGGCCTGGCTTCACATATGATCTTTTACGCTTAGGGTTGTCGTAATGAATCCACTTTCATCGCCAGTGACAATACGATGCAAAAACGATTTCTTTTGTGGCGATTAAGCAACATTTCAGACATGCAAAATAGTCTCTCAACGTCTCTCGGCTTTAATTCGTGTGGCACCCAATTTCCTTGTTTGTGAATGTATCCAGCTGCTTTTAAACGTTTAGAAATGGCTTGTCGAGTGACTTCCAATGTTTTCCAAGTTCTTCTTGAGTTGACATGAATCTGATCGAGTAATGCCTCCAAATCTTCGTCTTCAAACTTTTTGATGGACCTGGTCGCTCTTTGTCTTCTGTGTCAAAATCACCACTTTTAAATCGTGCAAACCTCTGCTGACATACTCTAACCTCTGGAGCATATTCAGGATAAGCTTCTAAGAGTAAACGATGTGCTTCTGTTGCACTTTTCTTTAAATTGAAGAACAAAAGCAAACCTCCCCCAAATTCTGTTTTGTTGGAACGTAACTTGACATTTGACTGTAATAAAAAAAATTGTGTGTTAACTAATGTTCACTGTGACATATCAAATGTTATTGATTTTTGGCGCGCTTTAACATAGAATAGCTGTCACTGTCAAAATATTGACTACATAAATAGATATGAGGTTAGTAACAAATACGAAATTATTTAGTTGCGCACCCAATAAAAAATATATATTTTTAGTTTTAGGTAGGAAAGTGTAATAGTGGGAAAGGGGTACAGCATAATATCATCCACAGTAAATTTCATTTTTGCGGGTAACCAAAAAGGTCCAATTTTTTTTTTTATATCAGTTATACATAGTGTGACCGGGTTTTTGTTAGTTTTTCGTACAACCTATAAAGTATGCATATTTTTGATCAGTTCCACGAGAGGCATCTGAGGAGCTGAAATTCGAAACTTAAGCTTTTCTCATTTATAAGACGCTGAAATTGTAAAAAAAAAAACACTAATAATGTGAACCTATGTATTCACTATCGATTTGATAAAGATTGGGCCACTACAGCATATAGCTTCCATAAGAAGAAACCTCTCATTTTCTTTTTTTACAAAAAATTATTATTATAAACCCTAATAGAGTGTCTAAGCTTGAGTTCGATCAGATCATTAATCCCTACGCACCCTTTTTAGTATGATATTACCCTAATGATCATACATAAGCTACTCAAGAATTCATGTGACGGGTATTTGAGCTTCGCTTTCATCGAAGTTTTAGATTTTTATGGACAATATACATACAACATTTGTGTTTCTAGACAGTTAAACATAAATTTCCTGTGTGACTACAAATCCGTTGGTACTTTTTTAAACAATTTAGATGGTCACAAACGTCTAACCTGTGTTTTAAAAATTCCAAAATTTAGGCTAGGTTTGTATAAATACGAGTAACAAAATAAATCTGCCGTAAATATGACAATTAAAATGCTAAGTTTTATGGCATCATTTATACATAGAAAGAGCAATAACAATGTTACCATATATTTAAAACTGTTTGAAATACATGAATGGTAGCACTTATTGTTAGATCACAAATTAAACTAGTTGCATTTGAAAGAAATTTATATGGGTAAACAATGCATGAAGATCATTGGTGTAGAAAGCTATTCTTAAAACGGGTGGGTTCAATGTTTTGATATTAACCAAAATTATTCTGTACAATTAGCTTAAGACTATAAACTTTTTTACCAAACCACCGAAAAAAACGTTTTCCCTGTTCAAAATACACAAAATATTTTAAATTTTGAACCAGGAATGCCTAACATTTTCAGACAATTTGCTTCCCTGATTTTACGACCTTTTACAAAGCCTCAATAAATATTTAATTTTGATCTAGATACATAACATATGTATATAGGTGCAGGTATATAAATTTGGTAATTTAGTTTGATATCCGATTAGCCATTAAAATTGTTTATTATTTTCAATAGAAAATTCATACACAAATATTTTTAATTCTATATTAACTTCGATAAACGTTTACAATAATTTCTCGAAACCGAATCTATCAAGGCCGTACCCCTATCCAAGTTAAGTTATATCAACAACTTTTCAAATCCACAGAGAAGCTATTAACTCATACTCTGTAATACAAAACCACGATTCAAGCGCGTCCCACTGTGCGTTGGCCTAGTTATTTACTTGCCACGCTAAGACAAAATACTCTTACAAGGTCGATTGAATACATAAGCAGACCTACACGTACAAGTATATTCATCTATAGATATTTCTATGTGTATGTTTTTCTATGTTTGTAGATACATATATAGACAACGAATAGATAGACAGACTGATAGACAGACACACGGACAGATTCATATACCAGTTTCTAAACTCGACGCAGCCAGTTTCAATTTCTACGATACTAGGATTATCTTGGCTGTTACTGTTGTTGTAGTTTGCAGGTGGCACTGACTGCAAATGACTAGAAACGACGGCAACAATAATAATAATAACAACAACAACAAGAAATTTTGCTCTGGGATCATTATATTTTACAACGCTTTTATTTTTGTTGTTGCATGATGGTGTTGTTGGTTTTACTTAATGGTTGGAACGAATCTTATTTTTATTCACTTTACACTTCATATAATTTGGAATATGCTGAGTATATTGATTTTGTCATCAATTTTGTTTAAGATGAGTACTATAAAAGAAATACAATGCGAATAATTTGGATTATTTTTTAAATGCGATATATAGGAAAATTCAATGAAATGATATACGGAATATTACCGGGACAATATTTGCTTAAATGTTCTTTGGTGCTTATAAAAATGATCTAATTAATGTATAAGCCCAAAGCATAATTGGGGGTACCCCTGATTATTTTACTTACGTATTTCAGTGGCTACTATTCATCTAAAATATATGTACATACGTATGTGTATGTATACTAGGGCGGTCCAAAGAAATACTTTATGTTCCCCTAAGATTGTTCTATATCGAAAATAAAGAGACGCGTTTTTTTCTATTTTTAATAAGATAATATTTAATGAAACGGTGCTTGATACTTAAATATGCCGTTGCTGAAAAACTTTAGTAAAAGTCTATACTATATATTCATTTGATCCACTGTTTACGCCATCTGAATGAGAACCAATACCAAAACGACTAGTCTTGCCAAGCTGATCAAAAATATACACACTTTATGGGATCAATGATTTTCTGCGTGTTGCCAAATCGGTATGTGAGGAGACTATAAATATTGGACTTTTAATTGTTTAACTTCAACACTGGTGCCTATTTTTTGTTTATCTACCACAATGACTCATATCAATTTCTAAAAAATAAGCAATATTTCTACTTTATATTTAACTCAATTGAAATTAAAGAGTACAAACGGTTCGATGAAGCTTTCTTTTTTTTCTTATTTAGTGTTTGAACGTTTCGCATGATGTGATTGTGACACAAAAAACACAAGCTAAGAAGTATGTGGAAATAATAATAACAACAACAATAACAATAGACCAGCAAAAGGTAGCTAGAAAATGGCTAAAACATATGGCTAAATTTGAAGAGAATAGTTACAAGTTGTGAGAGCAAAAATGACGAGACACTAAGCATGAGAGAGATCACGGTAGCAAGTGCATATATGTTTCATTTGTTTCCATTTACAAAGCGACAACAGCAACAAGAACAACAAGAAAACAAAAGATACATATACACATACATATGTATGTATATGTACATATATATGTATCTAGGCCTAAAAATTATATGCGAGTACTCACACAATCACACAATTGTTGCGACCGCTCTAATTCAAGTGCAAAGTACGACAAATACTTACAAAAACATTTAATATGCACATATGTATGTATATATGTGTGTATACCCATACATATGTATAATCAAATGCATGCAGTTTTCCCCAAAAGAAACTGGGACAAGTGAAGCGAACGAACGCAATGCAACGAATACACGAATCCAATTGGATGAAATCGGGTGATTTTGCATGCATAGCTTCCACTCTCCCACTTGCAAAACGCACTCCCACACACTGCCAGCGCTGTTGCTCCCCAATGTACGTGCTCAATTTATCAAAGTTAAAAAAAACAAGGAAAAACGTTAACTTCGGTGGAACCGAAGCTGAAATACCCGTTACATGGGCGTGTTGTCTTGGTTTTGACCCTGGATGACCAAAAAAATGTTTTTACCCAATTGGGAGCGAGTACATTCATAAATAATTACTATTTTTAAACAAAAAATCGAAAAAAATCGGTAAGTTTGTATGGGGGCTATACCTAAAAATGGGCGTGGCACTCTCATTTTCGAACTTAACCTAGTCGTTGCCGAGAAAAGCTTAAGTTTAAAATTTCAGCCCAATATCTTTATATCTTCATCGAAAAGATCGCATAGCAACAAACAGACGGACAGACGGACAGACAGACGGACATGGCTAGATCGATTCGTCTCATCGAGCTGATCAAGAATATATATACTTTATGGGGTCTCCGATGCCTCCTTCAATGCGTTACAAACTTTTTTGACAAACTGAATATACCCGTTCACACTATGTGTAACGGGTATAAAAAAAACAAGAACAAGAACAACACCAACTGAACTGCAACGAGGGCGATTGCAACGCAACTAAATATTATGATCTATTCGCAACGTAACATTGTATTGCAATATATCCCCCCTCACTGTTGCACTGTGGTCGTAAAGTTGTAAATAGTGAAAATTTAATATTTACATTTTTTGTCAACAAATATATAATTGACTGTATAAGGTTTCACAATTACGATGGGACACTGTATTTTTGATCAGCTTGACGAGACTATACGATCTAGCATATGTATATCTGTAAACCACGAGACAAGCTTTTTTTATCAGCAAACTATTGATATACAATTTTTACTTGAAGAAGCTCTCTTGTTCATTGCTATTGGAATTAAACTGATGGTTATTTCGATGAGAAAATTTTGTATTTTTTTACTCTTCACACAAAGTTTGAAACGTACAAACTATAAAGTATAGAAATTCTTGATCAAATTTAATGACGAGAACCGATAATCTACATTTAAAGATATACTTTTAAAATATGGTATTTGGGTGAAATTTTAAACTTAAGTTGAAAATACGGGATTTTTTTTTTATAAATTTAAATGGTTGGCAGTAGACTTTTTTTGAGACCATAAGAAAACCAAGGGAAAGTTAGAGACCACAAAACTTTAAAACTAGGTTTAAAACTTGCAACCTCAGATTTAATATGTTTAATAGGCTTATCTTTACCATCATAGCTAGAATTAAATATTTAGTTCATATATATGGCCAAATTTTATTTAGATCGGCCCATTGATCATCACCTGTGCGAACGATGTTTGATATTTGTGATTACTTTATAAATACAACAGTTCAGAATTTTAAAAATCTAAAAATTCTTAAAAAAAAAAATGTTTACCTTTTGAGACTTAATAGAGTTAATTCTAAAAAGCTCTGCCCACTGTTCGTCTGCAATTGCTGCTGCTGGTGGTGCAATCTAAAGAATTGCGTTGGCGTTCCCCACACAAATCGGAAACGAAGTACAAGAGAACGGGAGGCGTACGGAGGAAGCACACCATAAGTAATGGTAAATGTTGACAGCTCCGGAGACGGCAAGATGTCGAAGGCAAAAAGGCCAGGCCACAAAACAACAATTGCAATATGTACAAGTAAGCGACCAACTATTGGAGGCGGTGGCAGCGGATTCAGGCGTCGACAACGGCGTTGTCGCAAAAATATACATAGCAGCAAGCCAAATAAAAATGAAAAAAAAAAAAAAAACCATCACTCTAAACCTGTTGACCTAATTTCAATTTCAACGTCGCCGTCGTCGTCGTCTTCTGCTGCCCGCTCTCTCAATGAGCAAGGTATTGCCAAATCTCTTGCCATGTGGAGCACATGCTCTACTCTTTCTAGCTTTGCATTCGTTTCTGTGTGGTGTACTTCGACACTGCATGACAGTGTGCTGTATGCGCAGCATACAGTTCTCTTTCTCGGTCACTCTCTCGTGCCGATTGTTTTATTGTTGTTGCTCTTGTTTGTTTGTTGGGGAAGCAGACATTCATTCACCAATTGTTGTGGCATCATACACACTGTGTCTCTCTTCATACTACATGGTGTACTGTGGTCCGAAATTTATAAAAGTATAATGAAATCATTTTTATACGTAATTTTTAAAAATACAATGAAATCATATGTACAATTTTTTAAAAAAATTTCAATGGTAGATGTTTACCATTGACATCGAAGATAGGTTTGTTCTGCGGCTTCTGCGGCAGCCTAGTTTTTCAATTTCACTTCCGAAAATTTGATCGAAAGTGGCAATGGTAAAAATTATTATAATAATTTTTTTATAATAATAATTAACTGAAAGAGTTTCTGATTAACTAAACTGTATTGATGTTGTATTTTTCGAATATTATTCGCTATTGTTTAAGCGCAAGTTCATGTAGACGTTTGTTATACAGTATGTCTGTGTCTAGAATCCATAAAACAATGGTATACATAATCAAGAAAGTATAAAAAAAAACGGTATAGGATATTGATCTTATATAAAAATTTCAGATTTATGCAGCACATAATGTTTGGTCATCCCAAGATAAAGCGTCTAAAACTTGGAGTAAAATAATTATTCCATTAAAGTCAGATTGGACTATTTTCTTCAGATTATTACGATAGGTAAATAGAACTTGGTGTTTCTAAATTAAGTAACATAAAGGTTTTCGTAAAAAAAACTCAAACATTAAAATTGTGGATTAAAAAAATGTTTTACTTTATTAGCCTCCGGTGAGTTCTAAGTTTGGTGAGTCTATCCTTTATAGTCTCCGAGAAAATCATTTTCGTATGGGTTGACGGTCAAATGGACCTAGCATTTTCGACTCAGCTTTTATGCTAAACAGGAACATTTATACTTGTTAGGGTTTGTCATGTCTTCTTCTGCCTGTTCATAGATTTCCACAAACTTTATATACCATATTACCCTTCGAGTACATGGTATCGAAAATCTATACGTAATGTATTGCACTTACCTCTAGTCTACCATCTATAAAAATAAAAGGTTTACTATAAGTAATAATTTCGATATTTGATTTTTATATTAATGCGAGTTTTTACTGAAGGTTAAGTTAGGTATTTGCTTGATTATGCTTTTTTTTTTACGCTTAACCACTGTTCTGTGGTCGACACGATTTGATTTCGTTTTCCTCTCTTTCGTAGCGACTTCGTCATTGTTTCGGGTAGTCATGGTTTTCATTTCCACAAGTCATTTAGAGCGCTTTTAGCCAGCGCTCAGCTCAGTACGTATATCGGTCGTTTGTCTGTCGGTCGATTTGGTCTATGTCGCAAATAAGAAACGGAACGGAACTAACTAACGCGGCCAACGAAAACGACAATAACAACAACAAAAACAACTCAACATCAATTCGTGCGCGTTTCAACTAGAATTTAAAGCCAAACGCAACGTGATCTAGTGCAGGTGTATGCAAGGCAAGGTGTGTGAAAATCAAAATCCATAAAAAACAAAAAACAAATTCGAAAGAAAAATATCTGCAAATATGAAAATAACAAATATTTCTACAACTTAAATGTTGCAATAGATTTTTACGGATAATAATAGATTAGCTAAAAAAAAAAAACATAATAAAGTTAACATCAAATCATATAAGATTTTTTTTTTATTGGTGAACAGTAAAGGAGTGAAATTAGAACATATAAAGTGTGCGTGTGTGTGTTAGTGGGCCACAAAAAAATAATCACAATAAAAAGAATAACAAAATTGTTAAGCTTATGAAATTGTGGCTTAAGAAGATTCGATTGCTTATGAATCAAAGTATTTAGTTATTGTTGTTATATTTTTGGTGTTGCTGCTGTTGTTGTGTTATTCTATTTAGTTCACAACCACAAGAAGTAAAAAAAATAGAAGAAAAAAATATATATAAAGTAAAAAACGACTAAAGCCTTAGTTGAGTTCGATGCGATGGCTCAGATCGGTGGAGCGAGTCGAACTGCTTTGCTCCACTTGGTGCAGTGACGAAATATTAATACACATATTTATGTGTGTGTTTGTTTGTGTGTGTGTGTGTGTGTGTATGTGGGGGCAGCAACGTCGGCAGTGGCAACGGCAGAAAAAAATCAAGTGAATCAAAATGAGCGCATAATTAGGTCAACAAAATCTAAATGCCGCCACCGCTCACTCGCTCTTTCTCTCTGACTGACTGTCTTTCTGTCTGTCTGTCTCTTTTAATAGTATTGCTGCATATGCACACGCACTATTTGGCACAGTGTTGTTGTTGCTTAAATATTTAAAAGTATATAAAAATTTAGTGCAAATAAATTTATAAACAAATGTGCAGCGTAAAGATACGTTGCACTTGCAACTGCTTCGAAACTAGTACTTTCTTTCTTCTTCTCTTTCTCTCATTGTCTAACTTCCTCTCTAGGCCAATTTCTTTTTGCCCTATGCTCTTTGCAACTATTTACACCTACACACACGTGCGCTTTTACAAAAACACACATACATACATACATACAAACATTATCTCTCTCCCGCATTCTAACAAACATAACAACAAACACAACGGGAGCAGATACTCTTTCACAAACATTTACAACAAGCCGTGTTCCCAATTTACTATTTTTTTTTATTTTATTTTTTTATTTTGTTTTCTTAAGTGTGGTGAACTATTTTTCTCTCGCTATTTGCTCTTGTCCACTACTACAACGTCTCGTCTCACCACTGGCCAACTGATTCGCTTAGTCTTTTTAGTTGTTTTGTTCTTGTTGTTGTTGCTGCTGTTGTATTTGTTGTTGTTGTTTTTGTTGGCCATGGCAAGTGTGTGTGGTGTGTTGTTTCGCAATGCAGCCAAAATGAAATCATCAGCGTCATCATACACTGCTGCTAACGTCGTTGACGCTGTCGTCGACGCAAAGCTTTTCTGGCATTGGTTGAATGAGGGAAATTCCTGTTCCACTTTCTATTATTATGGGAGTAGCACACTCACACACAAACACAGACAACATGGCTTAAAGTAAAGTATGTCACGTCACAGTGGAAAGTGGTTTCGTAGCTACGCACATTTTCATTTATATTTATGTAGCATTGAGGAAATTTTTTTAATTGTATTGGGATTTGTAAACTGAGTCATTTCTAGCGAAAAACTGGAGTAACTAGCGTCTATAAGCATTAAAAAGTTAAGTAGTGTGCTCATTTAAATATGTACTAAGTCTATAAATATGTATATTTTGATTTATTCAGCGATTTGGCTACGTCTACTAGCCATCAATAGTTGTTTTTCTTTTTTTAAACCGGTAGCTTAAATAAATCTCCATAAGCTGTTAAGGTCAGACATTTCATAAAGACATATTCAAATCGTCTTCATTAAGGTATATCGAAGAAAAAAAGGAGAAACAAATTTAAATAAATCATTGAACCAACACTTTATCAAATTCCTACAAAATCAATGGAGGTTAAAGTTGTTGAAGAGTTATGAAAATGGAGAATGTGTTGGCGTCTTAATAAACTTACGTAAATTTGTTAATTTGATCAGCTCAAAGACGCAAGTACAATTATAATAGTAAATACATATTTCATTAACCCTTGTCTTAGGGCAGTTTAAATAATGTATTTACAAGTCAAATATTGTATTAATGAGTTTGATGACAATCTAAGTCCAAACTAAGCCAATGAGGCTTATATACTTGTCACACATCACTTGGCGTGAAAAGATCTTCGTGTTCAGCGTTTGTATTTAATTTTGTCTTCAAAATTTATAAATTCGTGGTCCGATCTCAACCAAATATTAACTGAAGATTTGGCTTGATATAAGAAGCATTCGTAACATATTTGGGGACATAAGCTCTATAAATAAATTTGATTTCGAATAAAAACTTGACAATATGTTGTATGGGGGCTATACCTAAAAGTGGTGGTGGCACACTACATTTAAAACTATATATAGATATATATATATATATATATATATATATATATATATATGTATATGGTCTACGGCTTCTCGTTGAATGTACATTACCAACTTTCCGACAAACTTATTATACCTGTTTCCCATATGAGTGACAAGTACTATATAATAATTATAAATGAAAATATAATTGTTTTTTTATAATTACCGCATTCATCTGTCCTTCAACAATGTAAAAGATTAATAAAAATAAGCTAAAACTTTTAAATATCCCATACCATTTTCTTTTGAGAGAGATCCCACTTGATACCCAATATAAATAATTGCTGCATTTCGTTCTTTGTTGATGTATTCTTAATTTGTGCAGTAATCCAGCTAAGCATTAACTGGCAGTTACTCCATACACATAGTGTAAGCGGGTATATTCAGTTTGTCAGAAACTGAATTTACCGGAGACGTCGTAGACCCCATAAAGTATATATATTCTTGATCAGCTCGATGAGACGAGTCCATGGTACCACGCCCACACTGACTTATAGCCCCCATAAAAATTTACCGACCATTATCGAATTTTTGTATGTGTTCACTCCAAATCTGGTACAACAACTTATTATGTCATCCCATGTCAAAACCAAGGTGCCACGTTCATTTTTAGGTATAGCCCCCATACAAACTTACCGCCCATTTTTGAATTTTTGTATGAGAATAGGTATTATTTATGAACTTATTCACTTGAAATTGGGTTAAAAAAACATCCAATACACATCTATGTACACACCACCGATATGATATGGATCGGGCCATTATAGCCCTATACAAGCTTACCTCTTATTTTCTGATCTTTTCAAGATATATCAATAAATCTATATTTTTAGCTAAAAATTTCTTACCAATATTGTGTATGACCCTGAATTGTGTCGATCTTCATTATTGTGTATGACTTTGTGTTGTGTCACACCATTGATCCGCACCTATCTTATATCGAAGTTCTATCTAAGCAACTGTTGATCTCACATATACTCTTTGAAGTCTCGTGTGACTGGTATTAAAGCTTCGGTTCCGCCGAAGTTAATGTTTTTCTTTGTTTTATGGTATTTATCTCATCTTCAGGGTTTATATTCTTGATAATTATCAAAATCTTATACGATCTGTGCTGCTGTTTGCCACATAAAACCTATTGTCACGAAAACACAAAACTTAAAACGACATCTACCTATTTTTCGAACCAATTTTTAAGTGCTAATCTCCAAATTGTTATGGATTACAAAAAATATTCTAATTTGACTTAGATCGGAATACTTTTGTACTAAACACTTTTGTATACAAAGAAATAGAGCCGCAAAACTTAAAGTTTATATTCTCCTGAGCTCACATTATTTGATACTGTATCTAAAGTTAGTATGTTTATCGTGGATCATTTAAAAAATCGTTATAAAAAATTTTTGTTTTGAGAACTTTAAATATAGAAACAGGTTTGTTAGATCTCGGAGACAATTTTTTAAACCATTAAAAATTGTCAATATTAATGTATGTTATAAATGATATATTGTATATCAAAATGAAGGTTTTTTGGAATACGCGTATGGATTTGTGTCTTTGAAGTTTTGATGCCAGTATGTACTTCTTTTATATTACATTTTATAAAATAAATATTTAATGGATCAGAACTAGTTTAGTATTTATATTTATACATTTATGTGTTTATAATGTAAATACCTTCTTGCACAGGCTAACATGTTGACAAGCTTAGATGATTATAGTACACTTTCTGGTTTTTTTTTCTTCTGTTACTTATGATAATGATGATGATGATGGAGGCAGTCATTTTGTTGTTGCTGCCGAAATGACCCAGTTGCACTTTAAAACTTGACCTAATGACTTCGTTGAGCTGTTTCTCCACTATTAGCAGTCGAGGCTTTGTATAAAGAGCGGAGCGTGTCAGTTATAGAGTGCAAAGATTTGAAAGAAATGAAATGAAAAGAAAAAAAAAACAAAAATGTAAACTATTTTCATAATGTTTAACAAGTTAACCGACATACACACACACACACATATGTATCTTCGTATTAAGTTATTTTTTTTTAGTTGGAGACTGGCCTGGTCAACACACATAAATAAATAAAATAATAATCATGATATGTGAAGACGAGCAAAAAAAAAAAAAAAAAAAAAATAATAAAAAAAAAACCTGTTATTTGGTGCCCTAAAGTAAATTCATAATATTTAACCTAAATAAGCAGTCGCATTGACTCGTTCGCCCCTTTGACTTTGTGCGCTTATTAACGAGCGAACATTGCGGAATGTAGTTCACTCTATTTTTGACCTATTGAATTTGATTTAGGCTTAGGATTGTCAATTTGAGTTTAAAAGTTTATAGTTAAAATAGTTTAGATTTTTGGACAAACAATAAAGTAAAAAATATATTGTTGAAAAATTCTGTTTCAATAGACGCATTATTTGCTAACCCAAACACCATTTCAAGATCGCTAACAAATGCATCGAATTCATTCAATAGGAGATAGTAAAAATAAAAAACGCTTGTTATTTACCAGACCTTAAAATACCCTTCCCAAAATTAAGAACCATTTTACCATTTTAATTTTAGTGAAACATTTTGAGTGAATCCAATTTTTTTTCCTATTTTGACTTTGTGGAAGGTTCTAGGTTCTCATGGATCTATTTCCGTGTATTTTGGTCCGTTGATTCTAAAAATGGCCACGAAAGTTATATAGTAGGATATCTCGATAACTATCCTTCGTGGGCATTTTTGAAATCTACGGCCTAAAATACATTGGAATAGATCCATAAGAACCCAGAACCTTTTTGGCTGTAAACTAGTGTTAAAGTAGTTAAAACATTTTATAAATTAGGTCGAGCATAGAAGAGCTTTAAAAAAAAAAAAAATAAATTTTATAAAAAACAAAAAAAAAAAAAGAGAAAGATACGTTTACTTCGGTAGCACCGAAGCTAAAATACCCGCCACACGAGATTTAATTAGTTCATGTACGATCATCAGTGACGTAGATTATATTCCTCAAAGGGGTTGGATGGAGACAACAATGAAATAGGTTATCTTCGGTGGAACCGAAACTCAAGTACCCGCCACATCTTGGTTTAGTTTATTTAAGATCATTATTTGCTTAGGGTAAATTTGAAGAAGGAATAGCTTGAAGTCAATAGTTCGATACAATCAAAGTTTCGACAAAATAGTGTGGTCATATTTTAACCTAAGGACAGAGTAATAAACATTTTTTTTTTAAATTAGAAAATGGTTGGAAAGTTCGTATGGGGCCTATTCCTAAAAATGGGCGTGACATCTAACATTTGACATTGGATGACATTAGACAGGCTTTTACCCAATTTGGAATGAAAACATTCATAAATATTAGCTATTTTCATACAAAAAAATCGAAAAAAAACGTTTGTTTGTATGGGGCCTATACCATAAAATGGGCGTGGCATTTTGATTTTAACATTTGAACTTCTTACGACTGAGAAAAGCTTAAGAAAAAATTTTTTCGAATTTCAGATCAACATCTTTAAAACGAAGCGAATGAAACGCATAAATACAGACGGACAGACAAATGTTATAAAATTTTCGAGTTTAAATAGTTTCGGGAGAAAAGTGAGATGATAAAATTTTTAAACAAAAAATAGAAATACTCAATATGTAAATTTTCAGGAATTTTTATATAAAACATGGTAGTTATCCTTTGTAATAATCAAGAAAGAGCCATATAATGTGTAAATTTAGGCTAACATTTTCTCTCGGGATAAACTTTATAACACAAGAAGTGTTCGAAGTGATTGATTTTCCTTCTACGGGATGCTTGATGCTAACTAGTACTGCAGAACAACGAGATTTTATTCAAGCGTCGTTCTCGCATTGACCACCTGCAAGACCAGTAATTGGCCCGAATAACTTTGGTATTTTCATAGACAAATTAAACGCAAACATAAACACACATAGATACGATAGTTGCTTGCAATAATGGCAACAACAGCGGCAGCGGCGGTGGCCTCAAATTCGCTGATGTGTGGAGACACAAATACTTTCGCACCTGCTTGAATTTCTGTTTGTATGTCTGCCTTTATTTTTTTTTATACACTTGCATTGCTGGCCCAGCCAAATGAGAGTGGCTGTAGCTTAGCTGTACCGCCCGAAAATGGTAACTTAGCGTTCTTGGCGCTACACTGGCAGGTCCAGTGCAGTCTTACCAACAACAAACAGCAACAGCGTCGGCGTCGTCGCTGACATCAATTTTATTTAATGAAGTGCAGCAGCACTCCAGCTGTAAGTTGCTTGCTCTCCTCCCTCGACGCTTTGTGGCCCACTTTGATTCTACTGAATTGCAATAACAAAACAAGTCTTTTCGTGGAAACTGGTTCGCTAATGAGCCAATCGCAGGGAAGCATTTCAAATGCCAAATTTAGGCGTTTTCCAGTGGCAATTCTTTATGTTGTGTTGTGCGATTATTGCTGCTAGTATTTTTCGTTTGCGAAATTGCGAAATGATGTTCACAAATGTATTTGTTTATCTACTCTTTTACAGCAGAGATATCCATCCACATGACCGAGACGTTGAGCACAACAGGCGCCATAGATATGGCACTCAAGGACAATGGCATCATTGTCGATATGTCACCTGCAGCATTGCTGCATCACAACTCTTTGGCCGCAGTAGCAGCAGCTGCCAGTCATGTTCATGCATTGCGCAGTCTTAAGGAGGCGAATGAGGAACATAGCACGGATGCAGTTAATAGCCACAATAATTTATCGTCAGCATCATCTCCGCCACTGACCACATTCCGCTGTGAAAGCTGTGACAATTTCGAAACAAGTTCACGTGCCTCACTGCTGCTGCACGTAGTACAATGTCTATCCAGTGGACATGGTGGTGCAATGCTTAAGTCCGAAGAACATGAACCAGAAAATATGAGCGTCAATCATTTGGAGCAACAATCTACAAAATCAGGTAGTACAGATTCAACTTCTTCACACAATACGGCAGTAGTAAATGGCAACGGCAACGGCAACCAAGCGACTTCATCATCGTCTCCGGCTTCTTCGCCTGCAGGCAATAACACTTCCAACTCAACACCGAATGCTGTGTCATCGCGCAAAGTATTCGAGTGCGATGTCTGCAACATGAAGTTCTCGAATGGCGCCAATATGCGGCGTCACAAAATGAGACACACCGGAGTGAAACCGTATGAGTGTCGTGTTTGTCAGAAGCGTTTCTTTCGCAAAGATCATCTTGCCGAACATTTTACCACACACACAAAAACGCTACCCTATCACTGTCCCATATGCAATCGTGGCTTTCAGCGACAGATTGCGATGCGTGCACATTTTCAAAATGAACACGTGGGACAGCATGATCTGGTGAAAACCTGTCCGCTCTGCACTTATCGTGCTGGCTCAATGAAGTCGTTACGCATACATTTCTTCAATCGGTAAGTTTGTCGATCGATGTTCTACTTTATAAATTAATTCTATTTAAATTGTTCATAGACATGGCATCGATCTGGACAATCCTGGACCTGGTGGCACTTCTTCACTACTGCTGGCACTCGAGTCTCAGGCATCTCAGGTGGCAGCTGCCGTTGCAGGCTTTGTTCCCGGCTTGAATCATGCTGCAGTTGCGGCAGCTGCTGCCGCTGCTGCAGCCAATGTCAATAATAATGTAAACAATGTGCCGCCCAGTCATCAGAGCGATAGTGGCGAATCGATGCGATCGCTGGAAAATGCCACACCACCGATGCATTTCCTAACGCCACATGTCGAAATATCAACGCTATCGGAGAATGGTGCAACTGAACTGTTTAATGTAAAACGAAACAATGCGATTTTATTGCGATTTTTTTTTCGAAAGATAATTTAAAGCGCATTTTCATCTGTTGTAGGGCAACACAGCGGTGCACGTGCAAACCCATGAGCCACAAGATGCAAAGCTTAAGGAACGTGCTATCACTATACAGTCACCCGTTGCACTGGGCGTGGGCGTGGGTGTGCCACAGGATCAGCCAATGGATTGTAATGCTAAGACTAGCACAATGCCGACAAGTACAAGCCACAATGGAAAGTCAATACACCAGCAGCATCATCATCATCACGAGAATCACATTACGCCTTCGATTAGCTTGATACCCATAAAGCAGGCAAGTTGGAGATATTTTTTAAATTATTTTTTTTTTGCATAATAATAATGGAATTCATTTGAATTCTTGCAGGAACCACTTAATGAATCGGAGTTAGAAAAAAGCGCACAAAAAGAACAGAGCAATGGCATTGGCGAGAGTAGCGATAATGATTTTTCTGCGCCTACAAACCGGATCACCTCATTAATAAAGGTGCTTTATATGATTTTTTTTTTTTTTTTTGGTTTAAATAATACAATATTTTTTTTCTAACTTAAATTTATCTAAAAGGTCTCACCACTTAAATCACTGCTGCGCGAGGATCTCAAACGTCGCATCTGCGCCAAGGCAAACAATCGCATCACACGAAATGCCGCAGCTTTAGAGAACAACAATGTGCTGCCACCTAATTCATTAGGACCGCCCTCAACGCCGACAAACAATGCCTCATCGACACCCATTTGTAATGGAACCATAACATCGACGGGTCAGGAAAGTGATCTGCTGATCAATCGTAAACAGATACTTACATGTCATTTTTGCGGCATCGAGTTTCCCGATGAGACGCTCTACTTTTTGCATAAAGGCTGCCACTGTGAAAGCAATCCGTGGAAATGTAACATTTGTGGCGAACAGTGTAACAATGTTTATGAGTTTAATTCTCATCTGTTAAGCAAAAGCCATCAATAGCAACCAGAGGCTCCCAGTGTAGTACACACTGGAAAGTAAAGTTTTCAAAAGAAAAAAATAAATAGAAGAAAAAAAAACCAAGTGTGATAGGACATCGAAGCGTAAAAGCATGCGTTACGAACGCTACTCTACCCAAATAATCAAAAAAAAAAAAAATAATAATAATAATATTACACTTAGCTAAATTCGTTTTAACCAAAAGAAATAAAGGTAAATAGGTAAATAATGAAGAAGAAGAACTACACTAAATAGTAAAATTTATAAAAAAACAAAAATTTTAAAAATTGTGCACACAATATTCAAAATTTATAGGAAGATAGAAAATTATTTTTATATAAAAATAGAAAAAATTTAAAATTCGGAGCTACGTAGTTACCTACCAATCTACCTTCCTTGTAGTGTAATTAGTTCGTATAATAGTAAAAAAAAAAAGAAAGTTTGAAAGGAACAAAAAAGAAGAAGAGTTACTTCATAATATTTTCTTATTAACCCTGATTTTAAGAAGTCGTAAAGAGAGAACATTAAGTTAAGCAGTAGGAATATGACTTTTTCGTTAATTTTTCTTCTTAAAATTAAATTTACATGCAATTATTATAATTAGCAATAGTTCAACAAAATTTTTGTACACAACAAAATAACAAAATATGAGATAACTCAGTACACTGCCCACATGAATCATAAGTTATGTTTTATATTAGTACCATTCTTTGTTGCATATTAATTTTTGAGGCTTTCATTCTTCTGCCAGTTAAATATATTTTCCCAAACGTAGTAAACACGCTAATCTTTCGGGAACATGGTATAAAAACCATTGTTATAACATCTTTTCTTCAATCAGTCGAAGGCTTGGGTTTGTACAAATATATGAACAAACAGAAGAATCAGCATCAAATCCAAAGTGGAAAAACTATGTCCGTCTGACCATCTGGTGTATCTTGGACACCATTACATTGACCAAACTTAAAAATTAGATTCTGTTGAACCATTCCAATATTACTAAAGCCAATTTTAGGGATTTACCACCCATACAAGCCAATCTAAAATATTTTGGGAGACCAAATTTTGAGTGCTATGAAATTTTATTTTTTATTTTAAATCTATCTGACTAATTTAAAAGATATTTTTAAAGATATTTTCATATCCCTCCCATTACATAATTTTCTCAGGTTTCGATAGTCCCGCGTCCATCTCTAATTGATACAAATGAGCCGCAGTATGTTGGCTGTCTTCTTCTTGATTTAATCAAAAATATATTAACTAGATAAAAATATTTCAAATATATTTTGCATTTCTCAACTTGCAATCCCATGTAAATTTTGATTCATACGCAAAAGTCATAGTCCTGCTAAGCAGTTGTTGAACTAGTTTTAATTGAGTGCAATAGAAAGTTGTAGATACTTGCCTAAAATAAAAATGCATTCTATAAGAATGCAAAAAACAATGTTTTTTTTTTTTTGTCAAGATAAAAACAAAAGCACCATAATTCCAAGCAATGCAGTAGTTAAAGTAAAGTTACGGCATTGGGTTCACACAAGCCTTTTTAAAAGTGTCTAAAGAAAGGGCTTTAAATTTGTTATGTTTTCAGAGTTTATAAAAAATAAATATAAAACTGCAGATATATCTATATAATTCTATACACATACACACACATATATATATAAATAATAAATATAGACATACATACATATATAAAAAAAAAAAACAATAAAAAAAAGTTACATATACATAAATATATATAAAATGTTAAAAATCTAGTTAGTATCTGATACATTGCGGCAATATAGAAAAGAAAAAAAAGAAGTTATATATACATAGATATATGCAATTATTAAAAAAAAGAAATACTTATATATGATTATTCTCGTACCTACTTACAATTAGTTTAGCGTTTAAATTTACATACTTACAGAAACATATATACATACATATATATATAAAAATTGTAAAAATCTATACAGAAAAAGCGTTTCAAAAATGCGATTAGTAAAACTTTTTCAATTAATTTGCGTTACAGTCGTGCACAAGAGTTTGCAAACACCTGAAAAAAAAAAAAAAAAAAAAAATATAAATCTAAAACAAAATTTAAAAAACAAATTGTGATAAAAAAAAGTTAAATAAAAAATAATGAGATATTAAAATTATTGTAAATAATTGGTAAACTTTACTTTTTATTGTTACTCAAACAAAATGCCTTAGATGCCTCTTTTATACGATTAAATATTTAAATAAATATATATATAAATGAATAAATATATAAAAAGAATTTTAGCAAAAATTAAAAAAAAAAATCTATAGGAAAATTTACGCTCATTGTACGTTTAACTAAAAGCAATTCGCAGGTGTTGCTAAACTTTTGCGCTGCACTGTTTTAAAAACGAATTAAAAATAAATTTATAAAAGTAATTAAATAATAATTAAGAATTTTAGAAAAACAAAAATAAAGAATTAAAAATAAATTAGCAAATTAATACTGTGCGCTGCGTATTACACTGAGACAGTAGCGTACATTTCTTCATATTTACATCCGTCCAGGAGTTCACAATCATAAATTCTCAGTTTATTGCAATTGTGAACATGTTCAGTTATTGTATATTATACAAAAAAAAAAAAAAAAAATCTTTTTAAATTAATGCTAATTTTGTTTGTTTTTTTTTTATTATTTTATCTTTTTATTAACATTAGTTTAAGTATGCAATTAATCTGAAAAAAAAATATATTTTATTATTATTGTTAACAAATTCGATTTATTGTTATTTTGTTCTTAAGTTTTCCATCCCACGAAACTATACAAAATAACTCGAATTGCTTTGCTTTCTGTTTTGCACCATAGCAGAGCTGGCAAAAAAAAAAAACGAAATCATTTGTAAATTAGAAATTTTATACTTTATTTAAATAGAATCTAAAAAAAAAAATCTATCAATGCATTAATTTACGTTAATTAAAAAAAAACAAAAACAAATACTACTTGGAAACCCTTCACATCGTGTAAAAACTTTTTTTGTTTAAATATAGTAAAAGACTTTATCGGCTGTGCAACCATTTTGAAATATGTTGAATTTTAGATTGGAATAAAATTTTTCATAAATCAACTAAAACTCAAAAAATTTGTAACTTTCAACGTTTTTTTTTATATAATTTGAAACTGCATTTTTTACTTTTGAGATTTTTTTGTGAGTTTTTTTTATTAAAACGCAAAATTTTTAATGAATTCGAAAATGGAAACACGGCTGAATTATAAATTTTAAAATCGTTGCAGTTATCTGTCCTCTATAGCTTTTAATACAAATGTTCTTCCAGACTTTTTCTGATCCTAGATATGTCTAAAAAATTAAAAAGTTCTGAACACACAAATTTTTTTTTTTTTTATAATTAATATTCCAAATTCTTCAAACAAAATATTTTTTTAGCTCACTTGAAGGGTTTTATACCAGGAGTATACAAATTTTCTTATTTTATTATAAATATTATTATGTTATTTTTATTTTATTTTTTTGTTTATGGTTGTTTATGTAATTTCTTTTTTTTTTTTTAGATAAATGTTATTGTTAAATTTAAACTGAATTATGTATATGGAAAAAAGTGAATTAAAATTAAAAACAAAAAAATGTTCAACGCCAACAAAATGTGCAACATATTTGTTAATGCGTGTAGATCAGATTGTTTAGCAAAGTTTTAAAAATGCAATTGTTAAATTTTAATGAGAAATAAAAAAACAAATATATAAAAATGAATGAATATATAAAGTTTTATTTATGTATATTAATAGCTGCAAATCGTTTTTTTTAACTTGCGAAAATCGTATCCAGACAATTCTAAAGAATGCATCTGTATTAACAGTGCTTCTTTTTAACCCTAGCCCATGATAAAAGCAATGTGTAAAATATTGATAAAGGAGAAAAACCCGATTTTGTCAACAAAATCAATTCGATTGATTTTTACCCTAAAATCAAATCGAGTCGTCTTTTTTATCGATCGATTACACAAGACAGCATGGTTTTTTTCGGTATGAGAATAATTTCCGATGTATTTTTGTGTGCTGAACACGATTCTGGTATCCAAAACTCCCCTTACGTTTGGTTTTCGAAAAAATTTGGTTTAAAAACCAAAAATCGTATTTTTGTGTGTTTTTACACCTAATTTTTTCGAAATCCAGACGTTAGCAAACCAGAAAAGTTAGCAAACCAATCGAAAGCTTTTCGGGTTTCTCGTGACAATTTACTACTTGGATATCAACGGACGAATCATGAATGATCCAAATACTTGTCATTCACTTCCAGGAACGGGAGAAAATAATACAAAGTACTTACTAAGAGACCCTTTTAAGTGCTCCATAAAGTAAACCAGGAATATTCAGTTTGTAGGAAAGCTTGTAACGCATATATTTTTGATCAGTTCTTCGAGACAAATAGATCTAGCCACGTCTGTCTGTATAGAGCTTATGGCTTCAAATGTGGTACCTGGCTACGCCCATGTCTCCTTTTCTGCTTTACAAACTTTACGACAAACCGATTTTTATACCCGTTTACACTATATGTATAAAAATAAAAAAAAAAAACAAAAAATTAATTTTTGTCCTTTTCGAATGAAATTTATTAATTTTGATATTTATGAGCGCGAATGTTCGTCTAACTGATGATGATCAGAGTTTCAGATTATTATGTCTAACTCTGTTCCTATAACGAGGTTACCAATCGTTAATAACCGCACGGTCCAACCGCACATTCCGAGCGGTAAAAAATACAACTCGAGCACATGAATTCAAGTGTTCATGTGCTTGCGTTAAACAAACGCATTAATCAGTACGGCAACGCTGGCAATATTCGATGATTTTTATTTCGATGATTTCGATGTAGGTGCGAGCAGGAAAGCAGAAGAAAGCAGACAATGTGCGAGCGAGAGAAAACACGGTCCACGACGGTCCACGGACCGTGTATCTGCTCGTAAGTGGAACAGAGTTAGATATATCTAGCCTCGCGTTTACACCGCGGACCGTGAAAACGGAGCTCCCTGATTGGCTGCACTTTAAGCAGCCAATTAGATTGTAATAAGTAAAATAAAACTAAGTTTATTTATTTTTCTAGCTTGATATAAATTGTAGATTCTTATGTAAGTTTTAGGGATTTCGCATAATATACTTAGAGCAAATATAATTTTTTTGAACGATTTTAATATAAATTTATTCAAGTAGCTAATTTTAAGTAGTTTCAGTGTTTCTATTTTTATTTACAAAATATATAAGTAAAATAAAATACATATATACAATGCATCTATAGTTACTTTTCCTAGTTGTTTACCTTCATAGTTGATACTCTCGGTCTGTGTTTATACTAAGTAAAATTATTCGCTCTGTTTGCAAACCGCAGTAAACTAATCCGCAATAACAATAATAGCAATGCCACATATTAAAGATTAAAGATTACCGCCTAAATCTGCTCAGTCAACGCCAATTTCGAGGTGACAATGAGAGGATTGATGTTTATCTGTGTGCAACCGTGTCTATGTGTGTGTGAGTATATGCAGGGATTTGTTAGGTCGACCAGTCTGCAATGTCCAAATATACGGCTTAATAACGCACAGACGCAGTTGCTGCTGAGAAATGTGTATCGATTTCGAATGCTTTAAATGAATCCTGTAATTTTTTTTTCATGTGGTAGGATTAAGCTATCCCTATGTTTTGTCCGTCCGTCTATCTGTCTTTATTGTTGTCATTTGCAGGCGCATAGTTTATTGTGTTAAGGCAACGCATCCGCAGCGACGGTATTTTTCTTGTGTGTGTATGTGTGTGTGTCTGCCTGCCTAGTTTGGTCTGTGTTCAATTTTGTGTCAAAGTCTATATGGCTGCATATGTGTGATGATCTGCTGCCTAATCCATGCCTTTTTAGTTCGATCTCATATAATCTGTATATATATATATATATATATATATTGTCAAAAAAAAGTAATATCCGCAAGGACTTTATTATATTCGTATTTTGCCGACTATGCTTTGTATTTAAGCAATTTGTTTGTATTTTATTTGCGACTTAGAGGATAATGTGCAGATTGAGGGAATTACTGTTCATAATCGCACACAACTGAATTTTCGATGTATTTAACAGCTCAGCAAACCCAAAATAATATCCATGTGCAGTTCATTAACAATTTAAAAATAAACAAGCAATAATTTCAAACTTTGAATGAAAAAAAAAAAAATTTATCACTTAATAGTTTACTGCAAATATGTTTATCGAAAGATTAAATACAAAATTTTAAAGATACAAATAATATTCGCTGCAATACTTCAGTTGCCATCTCGAATCTGATACCTCCATTGAGGATTTTTGCTTTTTAGGTCTCACTGCAAATAAAATTGGGGTTTCCACATCGTATTGTGTCTAACTGATTTGTGATACACCAAAGGAGCCGCCATTGATATATCAATACTGTGCCCGGATAGCTGGACATCCCGGTTCTTAGCTCATGTACTATAGTTGGTGGACGTAACAGGGTCTTGTGCACGAATATTAAGAGATATTTATATCGAATGAAATCATCACTGAAGATCGTTATCGAACTCAACTGACCGCTAACTAACACTTTTTCCGGTCGATGGAACATAGCTTGGCTGGGCTATACTTGGCCTATTGTCAACATGCCTTAACCGATAGTATCGACTTATCAATAGTTTTTTTTATTATACATAGATTTGGTCTAATATTCCCATAATTATACATCAATTAGAAATGTGCGAGGGACATTTGATCCCTCTAGACCCACGGGGAAATTTTTAAAGGAGGGGTACCGAAAGCTTCTTCAAAAATGCGGTCTGATCCCGACAGTCCCGAAAATAAAAACTAATATAAATTTCAGTGCAATGCACAACATTTTATCTTCCTAAGATAAGTAATAAAAAATAATAGTCTGATCTTATCCAGATTGGTATATTTCTTTAAATAAGTTTGTTGACTGTATCTCTAATATGTGTATTTGTGTTATGTTTACAGTTCCAGTTCCAAACATATAAACTCATCTCTGTCGAGCAAATCAAGAATATAAATATTTCATTTAGCCTCCAATGGCTCCTTAATCGCATTTAAAACTTTCTGATGAACTCATAATCCATGTTTTTAAATAATCCCTTCCGTGATTCTGTTACATCGATAAATGTTTAGGCCACTTTTGGTCTCATAGCCTCAAATTCTTTTTTTTACCAATTAGCGATTTAAAACGCTGTTTAGAATCACAGTGATTTTAAATTAAAAGTATCTGTGATAACTGCGATTAAAAATTGACATAGGTATATAAAAATGAAAGTATGTGTGTCTGTCTGTCTGTACGGTGTAGACGGGCACGACACGAAAACAACTTTTTGGTAAAGTTGGTGTTGAAAAATTTTATAAATAAAGCATAAATTTATTGTAAAATAAGCTTTAATTTTAATGATTGGGAAGAAAGTATTTTCGGTTTTTGAGGGCAAAGTATAACTCTAAAAAATTATTTAAAAAAATACAAGTGGAAGAAAAAGAAGCGCGGGCAAGCAAGTTCTAAATAAAATAAAAAACTGTTGTTAATAAACGTAAAACAAAATTAACAAAACAAATAGGCAAAACGTAAACTTCGGTAAAAACGAAGCTTAAAAACCTGTCACAGGAATCTTTGAATAGTTTATGTGTGATAGTCAATGGCTTAGATAAAATTTCGAGATGGAATGAGTGGTCTGATTGAACACAGTTGGAATCAATTTGACTTTAAGCTAAAAACATAATATTATTGTCCTTAAAAATATCAGAAAATGGGAGGTGAGTTTGTAGGAGGCTGTATTTGTAAGTGGCTCGATCTTTATCATATCGGAAGTGTATATATTGATGCCCCCAATTCGGAGTGATTACATTTATAAAGAAAAACTATTTTCATACAAAACTCGAAAATGGGCGTTAGATTTGAATGGGGGCTATACCTAAAAATGAATGTAAAACTTTGATTTTCATACATGACCGAAAAATGCTTAAAACCCATTCCAGCTTAATATCTTTATATCTTGAACGAATAAAATGCATAGAAATAAAAAAGGCAGACAGACGGAGATGGCTAAATCGATTCGTCTCGTCGAGGTGGTCAAGAATATATAGGGTCTACGATGTCTCCTTTAATGCGTTACAAACTTTCTGACGAAATGATTATACTCTTCACACTATGTGTGACGGGTATTAAAATCAGAATCGAATGCATAAATTAAAATCGTGTTTGATAAGCAAAACGATGCGTCTGCTTGCAATTAAATATTTTTCTGCTTAATACACACTTAAATAGTGACTGCAGAACAACTGCCTTAATACCTTTAATCTGTTCACAAACATTGGCACTATTTATATTTCCGAGTGATTTGAGTGATTCTATTTAAAACAAACGAAACCCAAACCCAAACATTCAATATTCGAATAAAAGCATTAATACCATCATCAGCAGCAGGCACGCACCTAATGTGTCGCTTACAAATTTTTTTGGTTAGTTTTGTCATTAATACACAAGAACAACCCAGCCGGCACAACTCTAATCATACATCTACACAGTTTGGCATGTCAAAACGGTGTTGATAATATTGGTGTTGGTAATGGTGGTGGTGATTTAAATGCCGATGCTGATAACTTGGATTTAATCCGAATTTAGAAGCTGAAAAAATTTTTTAGAGCGGAATGATATGAGTAGATTATAATGATGTCCCAATGATGTTTGGTTAAGATATAGTTTATTGAATAAAAAGTATGGAATATTCAAATTTTTACCTACAAATAGCTTACAAAAGAGAGATGTGGGCTCAATCAGAGTTAATATTTAGATCAGAGCAAGCTTGTGTTAGATGCAGCTGGCAAATGTAAATTTGCAATGGGTTCAAGAATACTAACTTAAGTTACACCAGTCGTAATGTACCACTGTCATCACAAACTCTAACCGTAAGCTATACTGCTTTTCTTTAAACCCTTTAAGGACTTATTGCGCAGCTTAGTGGAAATTTTTCTGGAGTACCACATTGTTATCTGAGTCCAAAGTAATATTACCTTGATCTAGTGATTTTTGATACCAATTGGAGATTTTAATCTTGAGGATGTCTTCCAAGTTCTGGGTCTCTTTAAGCAGCGGCTATATTCTTCGCTAAGTTACCACTCCGTTTTTTCCACGTTTTGTCCAGGGTTTGCTCGTTAGCTCTTTTTACAGGAGCCTCTGTCTCCATACGTAGCAAGTGGCCATTTTGCCATCTTTTAAATATCTTTGTTGAAATTAGCTTAAGACTTAATCGCGACTTAATAAAATTTGGTTTTCTAAACACGTTTCTTATTTAATTTATCTATTGGGTGTACAACTAAATAATTTCGTATTTGTTACTAACCTCATATCTATTTATGTAGTCAATATTTTGACAGTGACAGCTATTCTATGTTAAAGCGCGTCAAAAATCAAGAACATTTGATATGTCACAGTGAATATTAGTAAACACACAAATTTTTTTATTACAGTCAAAATGTCAAGTTACGTTCCAACAAAACTGCATTTGCGGGGAGACGATTTTGCATGTCTGAAATGCTGCTTAATCGCCACAAAAGAAATCGTTTTTGCATCGTATTGTCACTGGCGATGAAAAGTGGATTTATTACGACAACCCTAAGCGTAAAGATCATATAAGAAGCCACCCAACCAGCCAAATCGACACCAAAGCCGAATATTCATGGTTTGAAGGTAATGCTCTGTATTTGGTGGGATCAGAAGGGTGTGCTGTACTATGAGCTGTTAAAATCGGGCCAGACAATCACAGGAGAGCTATACAGGCAACAATTGATACGTTTGAAGCAAGCATTAGCCGTAAAACGGCCAGAATGGGCACCAGACACGAAAAATTGATTTTCCATCATGACAATGCTCGGCCACATGTTGCAGTACCGGTCAAAAATTATTTGGAAAATGCTGGATGGGAAATTCTACCTCACCCGCCTTATAGCCCAGACATAGCTCCTTCTGATTACCACTTGTTTCGGTCGATGCAGAATCACCTTTCTGGAATACGGTTCACCAATGTTGAAGGTATTAAAGAATGGCTTGATGATTTTCTCGGCGCAAAGATGAGAAGTTTTTTGGGATGGAATCCATAAATTGCCTGAAAGATGGGAAAAAGTTACCGCTTCCGATGGACAATATTTTGAATAAAATATTTTTCACTTTCATACTTAAATAAATGGTTTTTTAACAAAAAATACGAAATTATTTAGTTGTGCACCCAATAGAAGCTTTTTATATCCGTCACACATAGTGTAAACTGGTATTATCAGTTTCTTGAAAGTTTGTATCGCTTTGTAAGACACATCAGAGGCCCTACAAAGTATATATATTCTCGATCCGAATGACTGTTCCGCCCGTTCGTCTGCCTGTTTAATACTATGCTATACTATTCATTCGCTCAGTTTCAAAGATATTAACCTGAAATTTTAAACTTAAGCTTTTGTCAGCAGAAACTACTGTGAATAAAAACACAAACGAGAGCCACATCCATTTTTAAGCAGCCCCCATACTAAATAATCATTTTTTTCCAGTTTTTATATGAATCAAGGCAAAACGTTAACTTCGGTAGAACCGAAGCACAAATACCCGCCACATCTTGGTTTATTTTATTTAAGATCACCAGTGGCTTAGGAAAAATTTGGAGAAGGGATGGCATGGAGTCAATAGACCGATACAACCAAAGTTTAGACACAATAATGAAGTAAAATGTTAACCGAAGGACTGAATAATAAATATTTACTTGAAAAAAATTTGAAAATGGGTGGTGACTTTGTTTGAAAGCTATATGGTATAGTAGGCTGATACTTATAATATCAGTAGAGTTAAGATAGGATGATATTAGATGTGTTTTTACACAATTAGAAGTGAATACATTCAAAAATAATTACTATATTCTCACAAAAAATAACAAAATGGCCAGAAAGTTCATATGGGGTCTATACCTAAAAATGGGCGTGGCACCTTACTTTTGACAATGGATGACATCTTTGAGTGAATACATTCATTAATAAAAGCTTTTTTCATACAAAAAATCGAAAAAACGGTAAGTTTGTATGGGAGCTATACCTAAATATGGGCGTTGCACTTTCATTTTCATACTTGATTTAGTCGTTCGAGAGAAAAGCATAAGTTCTAAATTTCAGATTAATAGATCGATTCGTCTCGTCGAACAGATCAAGAATATATATACTTTATGGGGTCTCCGATGCCTCCTTTGATGCGTTACAAACTTTCAGATAAATTCAATATAACCTTCACACTATGTGTGGCGGGTATAAAAATTCAAATATCAACCTATTTCTACACTACAGATTAAATAATGATTGGGTCAATGTAGTAAATACCCTACTTCTTAGTTTTCATAAATTTGTTAAAACTGTCACATATAGTGTGAAACAATTTGTCGGAAAGTTTGTAACTCATTAAAGGAGCCAACGTGGACCCTATAAAGTAAACACATATATATTCTTGATCAGCTTGACAAGATGAGACGATGTATTTATGTCCCACTGTCTGTCTATCCGGCTGTCTATTTGTTTCTTCTCGATTTATTCGTCAGTTTTTAAGTTATTGGGCTGAAATTTTAAAACTTAGGTTTTTCTAGGATCTGTATACTTTGTATGTTAAAACAAATTTGCCCCGTCCACTTTCAGTTATAGCCCCCATACAAAAATCTTCAGTCTAAAATTTGTTGAGATTGGAAAACGAATTTCTAAATTTTTAAGAAAATTTTTAATTCATTAGTATTTTAAGATAAAATTATTACAAATGCTGAATACGAAGAATAATTTACGTCAAATGGTGTGTGACAGTTATATAAGCTTCTGTCCAATTTAAAGTTTTTCCATGTTTTTATTTTGTATTTTTAGCTTAAAATTTGACATTGGTTTTTTTATAAAAACCCCAAACGGGCTACGGATCATTGATGCCTACCAAACCCCTTTGCCAAATATTATCTACTCCTCTAATGGTCATACGAATGCTATTTGCTCTACGGAACTTAATATTTTTCCTTGTTTAATAAATATTTTCTGCAATAAAATATTTTATTTCGTTTCAGAAATCTGTTAATGGGATCTTAAGTCACAGGTCTGATTTTCACTTATTTATTTTAATTTATAAACTTCAGACTTTATCTTTCCTTTCTGTTCATTTTTATATAGCAGAACAATAATAATTTCCCTAGCGTTGCTTTGCGCAATTATTTCAACGCCTCAATTAGAGATGTACAATTGAAAATTAACAATAATTTTACTACTCGTAGAAGTAATTGGATAGATTTTCTCCAACGTCATGCATGCACATGTACAAATCTGTAACATTCTGAACTGTAATTTCAAGCGCAATGCCTCTCAATGCATGGCACATTCAAACTGCATCTCAATTTATTTTTCGAATGAAATGATTCGATGACTTTATACAACGATGACTCTTTACAACTTAGTTCCACAAGCGTAATACATTAAAATTTTAACTCAAGACACTGTTACACTGCAAATTTCCATTAGAATCACAAGCTTATTCGTCCGTTGTTCTATTGTATAAATTTTAAATTGAAAAATAGTATTAAATTACCATGGGGCAACAGCAACAAGAACAACATGAACAGCGTCAGCATCGGTCTGAACATCGACAGATACGATACGATACGATGCGACTATTGAAGTCAACAAATTGAGCGATTTTGCAAAGCAAAACCAGTGCAGAATATACACTCGTACGAGTATAGGAAAATATGATTCTGTGACCAAACCAAAGAATGCCTCGATTAAATTATGAATTAATAAAGATGTTTGCCCGCAGGCCAGATTTGGGTTACGTCAGGCAATTCGACTCGTAAAAAACCCTCCCGCCCGTCCGTTCGCTGTCATATGTTGGCTTTTATAGTTCAGTTCAGACAGCCGTTCGTCTCTTCGGATCGTCAGTCATTCAGTCATTCAGTCACTCAGTCAGCATCGTTCCATCCCCCATTGCTGCAGTTATGTTTTTGTTGCCGCTTTGGCTTTTTGGATTTAGTAAACACAAATCCGTTAGATACAAAAACAATCTACAACTTACGACGATTTTTTTGTTGTCTAGCTTTTGTTATTGTAACTTGAGGATGCACTCTTTGTATTCACTTTACTAAAAGATAATTGGGTTTGTTCGTTTGGATTTGGACAGGCGGAAAAATTTTTGTTAGTTCGATGAGGGCTGCTTGGGTTTTTATTGCATAAATTTGTACAAAAACTCAATTCGATTGAGATTCAAATTCACTTACATGTGTACTAGATAGAAACATCACATTTGCACTTATCACATCATCATCATCCTATGTTGTTTGGGTGTCATCTCACAGTTGTGTATGTGGGTAAAATGCGTGTAAAACTGAAATGTGTTATCTCAACTTTTCAATAAATAATTATGTTGATGAGTGCATTATTCCTGTGGGGATTTTGCACAATTTTGGTGTTAGGTTACTGTTTAGCGTTTTATCAATTAAATTCCAATTTTCCCTTTTTTTTTTTACATTGCAGATTTGTACATTTACAGTTCAAATCTAAATGATGCTGTTGACCGTAATCCAATAGGTCTTTTATGTAACCTTTAAAAAGAGTAATAAACATTTTTTGATTTAAAATGATTTAGGATATACGAGGTGTGTTCAAAAAGTATCGCGAATTTTGAATTTTCGCGGGTTACGTATATTCAAATTTCGATTTTTTTGTGGCGTTAGGTTGGTACTCATGTCTCTCACTTATGCCGACAAGCTCGGCCATTTTGAATGTTCACTTAATTGTTGACAGCTGCTTTGCTTGCACGTGTTTTGGATCGTCTTCGATTTTTACCTATTCAAAAAAATGGATCAAAGAACCTGTATCAAATTTTGTGTGAAAAACGAAATTAAGTGCGCGGATGCATTCCGAATGTTGACTGTGGCATACGGAGAAGCTCCCTTGGACCGAAGCAACGTTAATCGGTGGTACAAAATGTTCTCAGAAGGCCGAGAAGATGTGAACGACGAATAGCGTGACGGACGCCCGAGGACTTCAACAACAGACGAAAAAATTAATGAAGTGGAGAAAATGGTATTGGCCAATCGTCGAATCACCGTTAGAGAAGTTGCTGAGGACCTAAACATATCGATTGGCTCGTGCCATTCGATTTTTATCAATGATTTGGGCTGAGCGGTCGCCGGAAATTCGTACCAAAATTGCTCAATTGCGACCAAAACAGCATCGCATGAACATTGCTAATGAGATGTTGGACTCTGTCCGCGACGACCCAAATTTGCTCCAGAGGGTCATAACTGGTGACGAATCGTGGGTTTATGGTAACGACGTGGAAACCAAAGCTCAATCATCTCAATGGAAGCTGCCTTACGAACCAAGACCGAAAAAAGCGCGCCAAGTTCGGTCGAATGTGAAAGTTTTGCTGACAGTTTTCTTCGATTGCAGGGGCGTGGTGCATCATGAGTTCTTGCCACAGGGTAGAACGTTCAATAAAGGAATATAACCTGCAAGTTATGCGCAATTTGCGAGAAGCAATCCGCCAGAAACGCCCGGATTTGTGGAAGAACAAAAATTGGCTTTTGCATTACGATAACGCCCCTGTGCACACATCGTTGCTTGTGCGCCAAAAACAACACACTAATGATGCCGCAGCCACCGTATTCCCCCGATCTGGCCCCCTGTGACTTTTTCTTGTTCCCTAAACTGAAGAGGCCCATGAAAGGACGACGTTACGCTACGCTTGACGAGATAAAGACGGCATCGAAGGAGGAGCTCAACAAGAAAAAAAACAACAAAAATGATTTTTGAAGTGCTTCGAAGATTGGAAAAACCGTTGGCACAAGTGTATAATATCTCATTGGGATTACTTTGAAGGGGACAAAATAGATATTCATGAATAAATAAATAATTTTTGAAAAAACACAAAATTCGCGATACTTTTTGAACACACCTCGCACAACACATGCAATATAAGGTGTAATGATAAGGTGATAATGGATATTATAAAAGACAGACTCCACACATTTTTTCCAATCGTTGCCTAATGGACCATTTGACTTTAAAGCAGTATCAGTTCAAATTCAGATGTACTCGTAAAAAGTTAACCAGACTATAGACCCAAAGTCGTGATTTATGGTAAAAATTAATTTTTCCTAATATAATATACTCTATTCATTTTAAAAATAAATTTTTTTAGCATATAAATCGGTCCTGAAAGTTTTGCCAGGCCCTTAAAGTTATCTTAAGACTATCTCCACATGTGGTTTGGATAAACTGAATATTTAGATTCCAATTTAATTTGCTTAATTATATTAATATATTGCAATAAGCCAAAAAAAAAAAAGGAAAAAGGTTAACTTCTGTGAAAACGAAGCTCAAATTCCCGTCACACCTTCATTTGGTTTATTTATGTTCATCAGTGGCTTAGGTAAAATTTGAAGAAGAGGTAGCTTGAAGTCAATAGTCCGATACAACCAAAGTTTAGACAAAATAAAGGGGTTAACGTATGTGGCCTTCACCTATAAATGGGCATGGTGCCTTGGTTTGGACATTGGACGACAGAAGTATATTTACAAAATTTGGAGTAAATACATTATCTGAGTTTGGGAATTAATGGAAAAGTTTTTCAGAGCTCCCAACTAAAGACAGTTGGGTGCTCATGTGAAGCTGACAAATAAATTTGGATATTTTAAGCTTCCATTACCAAAAAAATTTCAGCATAAAATTGTAAAATGTCATTTAAAAAAAATATATAAAAAGCAATTTTCAAAAGTTAAAAAAAAAAGAAGATTGAGAATACAAAACCATGTTAAAATCATTGAGAGCAACTTAAGAGCAGCTGCATAAACAAACAGGATACCCAGATTAGACAAAGTAACAATTCCCGAGCTGAAAACAAAAAACAAACACAACAAACCGCAAAAGTGGCAAACGGAAATGAAAATAACTCGTATACTATATAAACGAGTATTGTATCCTCGTGTAGTACATTAGATAAAAAGGATATGTATGTATATGTGTATAATATTTAGATAGAAATTTAGCAGGCCTGCCAACGATTACAAAAGAAAAAGTGAAATACAAATTTGCCAAATGTATCTACGATCTCAACATGCGACATGGAATATTTAATGTATAAATAAATGTTGCCTGGCATTTATTGAATTTTAAACAACAGATAAAATATCAAAATTTTTGAGTGTATCAAGACCACTTTGATTAAAATATAAATAAGTATAAACTTTAAATTTAAATAAATTATAATTAATAATAAAGCTATATAAATGATTAAAAAATATTTTTATCAGATTGACAGAGGCATAATCCATTATATATACTTATATATAATTATCATTATTTATATACAATATAATAAAACACATAAAAAATGGTATATTCTTTTAACAATGCATTCACTCGAACTTATGCAGGGTATAGAAAAAATATATGAATTCAATAAAGAAAAAATATTCAATACAATACATAAAAAGAGAAAAGTACCACAAAAACAACAACAACGGCTAGATACATATAACAGATACATATAACAACAAGAGACGAGTGGCGTGAAAACTCATGAATATAAAACCAAATGGAAAATGCTTTTAATGTGAGTGCGAGCGTTTTTAATCCGTTTTCAAAATCTTTAAATCCAGTGAAAAACCACAGAACAATATAAACAAATAAGGGAAAGAGGAAGTGCTGTCTTGTTATATCGAAATAAATGATACACTGAAAAAAAATGTTGGAACAATCCGTTTAACATAGTGGAAAACACAACAAATGTCCACCACAAAAAAAAAAAAAAAAATCTTTAATCTATCCCAAATTTTTTTTTTGTGGGTTTTATTATAGACTATTAATTTATCAACCAATTTTTTTAGATCTATATCAACATATAGCCCCTAAACAAATTCAATCCTATTTTTTATTTTTTTTCAGAATTTTGAGCTTAAAACAATATTAGAAGTGTTTTTACCCAATTTAAATTTAAAGAAGTTTACTATATTCATAGTAGGCCAAATTTTGAAAAAAACAAAAAAAAAAAAAATCGTCACACTCCACCGATTTGTCGAAACGCCAACTAGATCCAAATTCTATGTTTCGCTGACTAAACTTGGGCTCCAAGCCAATATTGTTCATCTTCGAAAAAATACCCAAAGCGTTAAAAGGGTAGCGCAGTACTTCACCAAATCCTTCGGCACCAAGAGGTGCTTTAGACAGGGCGATGCGTTTTCTTGTGACTTCTTCAATCTCTTGACGGGTATGATTATCTATAACGAAAATAATCAGCTTGATGACATCGACATAATCGGTAAAAAACAATGTGCAAACAGAGCTTTTAGGGAGATTGAGAACGAGTCCCATTAAATGAGACTATCGGTGAATCAAAGTAAGTCTATACACCTGGTACCCACGACTTGGACAGTATCTCAGAATGGAAAGCTTTTACTTCGATGTTGTAGAAAACTTCGCCCACTTAGGCACAGAAATAAACAACAGCATTAATACAAGCCAGAAAAGTAAACTGAAGAATTATTCTTGCTTATCGCTGATATTAGAGTCAAGAGAAATAAAACTAAAATCTGCAAGATTTTGATAATGTTAGTCCTGGTTTAGAAGCATGGCATGTCATGGCGTTGGTTCCGTTCGAGAGCAAGATTTTTCGAAATATCTTTGAACCTGTCAGAGTGGCCAACAATTTTCTTCTTCACATAACCAATGAGCTGTTAGAGCCTTATAATGATATCGTCATAGTCAAGAGCATTCAATTCAAACGACTAAATACCCTTATACCAAACTAAATATACCCTTTTACCCTTTGGGTACAAAGTATAAACATTTTCTATATTATTATTTTATTAGTTGAAATTTATTTAAAGAAATGTATCTCATTTCAGAAATAAAATCTAACATTTTGATTTAAATAATTTAATTATAGAAAACAAATTATATTCTATTTATTGAAATTATCCATTTTTAAGTATGGAATTTAATTAGAATTATGTAACAAAAGATTCTTGAAAAAAAAACACATTGACGCCTACAGCAAAATGACATAAAGTCCTTTTCATTAATGTATAACTGTCGTCTTAAAGACTCGTCTTATGTTATGCGTTACCTACATTGTACACATCCCTAGAAACTACGTAAATCTCAATATTAGAGCCAACATTCCCAGGCATTTGTCATTACATGGAATCGAATCGAATCATCTTTCAGCATTTCATTGTTTGGTTAATGACAATTAAGACGACGACGGCGAGTGTCAAATTATTTGTAACCAAATACGCGCCCACATTTTTCAAATCCTCGACTGCTGCCTATTTGCATTGCAATACATTTATTCATTCAGATGTTAAGATTTTCACTTCAATTCTGTTCAATTAGTGAATATGTATCTGAATTCTATGAAACATTTCAATTGGATTTATAAAATTTGTAGTTGAGATTGTAAAACGTGACATTTCAGCAAGTATTGCTGAATTGAATTTCATTTGACCAAAAAAACCACAAGCACTCCTAATACTTCGTACATATACGCCTACATCCGTTTAAATAGCATAAGGTAAGCCAAAGATTATAAAGATAAAATTTAGACAAATGACTGAGAAAAGGTGCCCGAATCAAATCGCATTGTTACAATTGAAGTTGAAGATGCACCGAAGAGTACTCGAGAGCATTTTGTTAATCATTATTGCTCATTACCAGTGAGCCGTTTGTAGATTAGCAACCCTTTCGGTCTTGAAACGCCCTCGTATGTACACATAACGCCCCATTTACCATGAACTGAATTGAAATTCTGGCATTTGGAAGTATTTGCATAAGGCAGTCTTTTTAGTGAACATGTGCAGCAAACACTTCTCGAACTGCAAACAAAAGGATATAAAGGATGCAACGGATTTTTGTTAACAAGTTGTCTACCATTTGTCACTAGAAAAACAAACACGACTCATGTACAAGTGGGAGAAAAACTCATTCGATGCTCGAGTCTACAATTCAGTAAAAGTTCATATCTCAATTATTGATTCCAACCGCTATTTATGATGCGATAAATTATAGAACAGATGTCACCATCAACTCAACGTGTGTGTATCTATTTGGGGATAATAAATTAATGTTGTTGTTGGAGTATTCTGGAGTTGGGTTCTGCTATTTACTCTTGAAATTTGCATTGTGTACTCAACTCTTTTGTACAACTTTATTCAAAACGCGTTCGTTTGTTCGCCTGTCACGTCTAGCTTTTACAGTACATTTGCGCATTTAATGATGGGGTTCCTTTGTTGTATTGAATAAATTCTACATAAATATATACGAAATATAAACGATATTTGCCACAATTGCGTTCAGCTCGTTAGCACTTTAGTTGGGAGAACAAAAAAGGGAAACATGAAATCAGAAAATCAAAAAAAAAAAAAAAATATTTAAATAAGTAAATTCATTTAAACATTTTAAGATGTGCGCTTTATTGCGGCCAAATTGTTGTCTTTGTCAATAATCGAATGACAAAGCAGGACTTACAGTAGAAATAAAACATATTTTAGCAAAAAAAAAGTTGTAAAATATTCTTAAAAGAAAACATTAATACCTTTCTAAAAAAAAAATTAAAGTCTGCGCTCATCACCTTGTGGACCACAGTCTTCGGTAAAGAAAAAATACTATGTGGGGTGAAAAGTATTGTCCTTGGAAATGAAAAACATTTTTTTTTATTATTCAATGTAGACCCTGTTTAGGTCGATACATTTATTTTAGCGATTTTCCAACTTCTTGATCCCGTCTGAAAATTAATATTCCGCAAGGTCTGCAAAATACTCCCCCGCGGCGACGATGATTTCCTCGCGTGAGCGGAATTTTTATGGATAAGCCATCTTTTGAGGTTTTGGAAGAGAAAATAGTCCTAGGAAGCCAAATCGTGCGATAACGGTGGATGCGGAAGCAATTGGAGCCCTATGAGCGGCACCCAGCGGTAAGATAACTTTTCACAGTCACGTACTAAATCTTTGTGGACAATCTGCTAGCTCGGGCACCTTCACTTTCCGGTCAGCCAACACTATTTCATGTATTTTTTTGACATTGTTCTCTGTAAGCGCAATTTGAGGGCCTGCCGCTGCAGACTACATCGGTAGTGCAGTTGGGGCCACCACAAAACTCTAAAAACCAATATTTGACGGTGTAATCTAACGGACGGTGTAATCTAAAGCTGTACACAGAGGTATCGAAGAAAATTACTTGCATCTGTTAGTTCTAGTTACTCTTCAAACATTTTGGGTCCGGAGCCTTTCTGCGGACTTAGTTGGGCTACGGACAAACGCCTTAGTGGATTATTCAGGTCTCCGGCAAGGCAAAGCAGTTAGCTTGTTAAAGTCACTTAAAACTATCACACATCTCAGTCGAAATGAATTTAGGCTATTCACGGGTAACCTTACCGGTCACAATTGTCTGAAATCTCATCTTAGTAGAATAGGCATGACCCCAGAATCTGAGAAAACTTGTCAAATAACACAGCCTTGTTTTGGATTCAGGTTCAATAGAGTCGCAGTTCATCTTTTCTCCCGTTTAGGGAGGTCTTCTTATTTTCGATATAGAACATAAGAAGAAGGAGCATAAAAATTTTGTTAAGATTTGTTTTCCATACATTTTTGGACCATTCTAACTCACACAGCCTATGGGTCACTAAAAAATGTATTTAAATCTCGTTGGTAAAAATTTAAATCTAAAATTCGAACGAAGCTGATCATAATATCTCAGCTCTCAGCAAATTCCAACTAATATAGAGCATAACACAGAAGATCTTCCAGTATCCAGATCCACTTTTCATCGCCATATACAGTAATATTCAAAACGCTTCTCGGCACTTATTTCTATTGCAACCTATTAATTTGTTTGAACCATTTCCATAGTAGATTTAAATGAAGAAAAAAGGCTTATTAAGGTGTACCATATGTTCTAACAAACCACTAAAAATTTAATTTCTGTTGTCAAATTAGGCAGTTTTGAAGTGTTGACACCAAACGAAACGAACATTTTTTTATAACCTGTACACAAGGGTATATTAAGTTTGGGCAAATGTGTGTAACGGGCTCTATAAAGTATATATATTCTTGATCAGCATTGATTGGAGTATCGATCTAGCTATATCCATCTGTCCGTCTGTCCTGGACTATCAAAATATTTCTATGTGTATTGCTCTTATGGAAAAATAGAGGAGAGAGGTGCAAGGTGTGATTCTTTTGACTTACAATGGTCTTTATGCTGAGTTTTCGAAGCTGTAGCTGTTTTATAATTGCTACGACTTTTACCATACATTTCATTTTCGAGCTGTTTAAATTTTTTTTATGTAGTGAAAGTTCAAATTGCGCCACTGTTTGACAGTTGATAAAATAGATAATATTTAACTGGAAAAAAATGGGAAAACTGACAAATTGACAACAGCGACAGTCACATCAACAATATAAATAAATAAATAAGTAACAACGAGAGACTGAAAAGAGTACTCGTACAACGACATTTTGCCGAAGGGTGCATAAATTCAATTTTAAATAAACCTTTTTGAGCTTTTATTTTGCGGTTAAACTAATTGAGTCGACTTGTTAATATGTAAATACGTACTCAGAGTCTTTGCATTCTCTCCAAAAAAAAAAAAAAAAAACTTCAGTTCGACGTTAATTTGTATGTCGGTCTAACACGCGCAACTCAATCTTTGTCTCTACCTACTTCCTAACTACATATCTAGATGCTGTCAACTCGACTATAAAGTACAACAACCACCAACAACAACAATGCGCCAAGAGTATTTCTATGTATTTAGATACCGTGAGACTAAGGGACAGTGCGACAGATTTTAACACCGAATTAATTTGATAAAACAACAGAAATCGTTGTCGTTGTCGTTTTGTTTTGTTGCTCCTGTTTCATGTACAAACATACACCACCGTCTTTTCTGTTTTTTTTTTTTTTTTTTTGTCGTGACTATGCTCATTTCAGCCATTCAGAGTTGCTCATTCCATGTTCCATTTTGTATGTAAATGCTTTTATGTTTATGTATTAGTGTGTAAATATACATGTATGTGTTTATAGCGCCACCATAGAACGCCCCTTTTTTCGACACGAAAATCCGTTGTCAACGTCGTCGTCGCATAATTGAATGCTTCGCTGACTTGTCTGACATGAATGAACGATTGAACATACACATTGAACAAATGAATGAATGACATATTAAATGCTTGAGTGTAAAATCAATTATTTAGCATTACACAGACTGATGATGACGACGACGACGTCGGCGACGTTGTCATTTGCCTTTTTGCAGACGCTGCGTATACGCAATGTGCCCAAATAAAAAAAAAAAAAAAAAAAGTGGATGGAGTACACTTGTAAAACTCGCGACAATTGCTCACCTTTGCGGCTACTTAATTTGAGTTGCTTTACAGAACATATGGTAAACGTCAATACAACTATCGATTGGGCGCCAGCAATGAGAACTTCCATTTGTGCGTCGAGACGCTGGCGTCTGTTCTTTTAGTGCATTTTAGTTCCCGCGTCTACTACTTCATCAAGTTCACTCAAATAATTAAGGTCAAAAGTGTCGCATCATGCATAATGATGATGCTGACGAAGGTGTTGTTGATCAGCATTTTGATGATGAGTGCGCGATAATATAACCGAATATTAAAATACCACAAAACAAAGTGCATTTTGTTTAGGTATACCATACTATCTTTCTACAGAAAACTACTTATCGAAAATGTGCATAAGTAATTTTCAAAATTGGTATTATCAACTTGACGTAACATTCTTACGTTCACGTACATACACTGAACACTCTATACGTTATGATACATTTTTATTACAGGCAACTTTGACTTTAACTCAGTTTACCTCATTACTTTCCAGACTATAACTCTGTTAAGACTTCCCAGAATTTAAGAGACTGTAAAAATAGATACATCAAACTTGGATTCTCCATAATTTTCAAGAGATTACCAAATATTAAATTATTATTAAAACCCGACATAATAGTTCAAATGTTTTAATATTTGTCAAAAAACGAAGTGGGGGATTTTTAGTTACAAAAAGGAAAAACTTACTTCGGTGGAACCGAAAAACAAAACTTTTAATAGTTTATATGTTCACTAGGCCTTAGATTAAATTTCACGTGAATTTGATCAAATTTGTATGGAGGCTTTTCGTAATATTAGAATTGGTTATACCAAATTTCAATTGAATTTATTCAGAAAAAATAAATGTTTTCATACCAAACATTCGAAAAAAGTCGATAAATTGTTTTGGGGCTATACCAAAAAATGGGGGTGGCGTATTGGTTTTGACCCTGGATGACAAAAGAAATGTTTTTACCCAATTGGGAGCGAGTATATTCATAAATAATTACTCTTTTTAAACAAAAAATCGAAAAAATGGGGGCTATACCAAAAATGGGCGTGGCACTCTACTCAATTTCGAACTTAACCTAGTCGTTGCCGAGAAAAGCTTAATTTTGAAATTTCAGTTCAATATCTTTAAAACTAAGCGAATGAATCGCATAGCAACAAACAGGCGGACAGACAGACGGACATGACTAGATCGATTCGTCTCATCGAGCTGATCAAGAATATATATACTTTATGGGGTCTCCGATGCCTCCTTCAATGCGTTACAAACTTTTGGACAAACTGAATATACCCGTTTACACTATGTGTAACGGGTATAAAAAAGTTTTCAGACGAAAATATAAAAATTTGGGTAAGTTTGTATGGGGCTGAACGCTTCAAATTGAGGTGTAAAAAAATGATGATATTAGTATCCTCCGAATGGTTTTACTGAAATAACTAGACTTATACACACAGTCTTATAGTCTTCGGCATATTCTGTTTCATATAATAGACGAAAAGAAGGATATATCGACTCATCTATCGATGCTGATTAAAAATAGATATATGAGGGGGACAGGGGCTATATGGAAAAAATTTTGCTTTAGACGCACTAGTGGGCATATTACAACGATTTCACTTCAATTCGATAGTTTGTCTTAGGAAATTCTTTGCTCTGTTTTTGGTCGATTTATGATATACAATTTAATATAACACAAACACATGTGGGGCTATTCGACACATCTTATTATACGCTGTCAACATGTAGAAGGAGCTTGAGTCAACATGTAGAAGGAAGCATGGTAGAATAAATAGTATATATATAGTCATGGTTAGCATCGAAAGCCGAGTTGATATGCTATGTCCGTCTGTCTGTTCATACATTTCGTCCGGCTGTTCCGTCTATCCATCTGTACGTCTATCTGCCGTATAACATTACCCATAGCCTTTTTCCTTAAAACTTGCAAGCTTCATTAAAACACATAAAAAACAACGAAGAACGTTAACTTCGATGGAACCGAAGATCAAATACCCGCCACAGCCTGGTTTAGTTTATTTATGATAATCAGTGGGTTAGGTAAAATTTGAAGGCGGGATGGCCTGGAGTCAATAGTCCGATACAACCAAAGTTAAGACACAATCATGGGGACAAAATTTAACCTCGATACATAATAATAAAAATTTTCTTGAAAAAAAAAATTAAAAAAGGGGTGGGGACCTTGTTTGGGGGCTACATTGATAAATAGCAGCTATTTTCATAAAATCTCGAAAATGGGCGACAAGTTTGTATGGGGGCTATACCTAAAATGGCGCGGCACCGACTTGACATGGATGATATAGATTACCCAATTGGGGTACATTCATAAATAACAACTATTTTTATACAAAAATCTATAAATGAAGTCCTTCAATGGTACAATCCAACAAACGAATAACCCCCACACTGTTTGCGGGTAAAAAAAAAACAGCCAAAAAAAGCAACTAAACACGTAAAATACATCTCCGAATACACCACAAAATTCAAAAGCCCATCACCCAGTTTTAACACTCAAATGCAAATAATAAAAAAAAAACGAATTAATAAATAAAACTATATTTTATTCCGAAAGATCACAAAAGTTACCTTGTGTACAAAAGATCACAAAAAACAAGAAATAACGTTAACTTCGGTGGAACCGAAGCGAAATACCCGACACAACACTTTTAATAGTTTATATGTTCACCAGGTGCTTAGATTAAATTTCACGATGAATTTGGTCAAATTTGTATGGAGGCTTTATGTTATATTTGCCCGATCCATACCATATGAAAGTGTTCACTAGGTGACATTGGAATTGATTTTACCAAATTGGGCGTGGCCCCTTAGGTTGACATTGAATGACATTAAGAGTGTTCTGCAACCTATTTGGATTAAATATATTCATAAATAATACGTATTTTCATATAAAAAGTCGGAAAAGGGTAAGTTGTAGGGGGCTATATCTAAAAATGGGCGTGGCACCTTGGTTCGACAACAAACTAACTAGAACAAAAAGCTTAAGTTTCAAATTTCAGGTCAATATCTTTAAAACTTTCCGGGTAACACTCATCGCAACAGACAGACAGACGGACATGGCTAAATCGATTCGTCTCATCGAGCTGATCAATAATATATATACTTTATAGGGTTTCGATGTCTCCATCAATGCGTGCAAACTTTCGGACAAACGAATATCCCGTTTACACTTTGTGTAACGGGTAAAAAAGTTCAAACTACACCACGACAATCGAAACGTTCGAAGCACAAAATATTTAAAAAAGCATACCAAAGAATTTAACTAAAAAAATGGTGTTGCACTGCCGACGTTTGTTTATGATCTTAAGACCCATCTTCAAATTAAATTTTAAGTGTCTAGCTCTAGCTACTTTGTTCCTTATATTTTAAGTACAGGGTATAAAATCTATACGTAATATATCTGTAAAATGTTAGAAAAAGTCGGGACCTATGGAACCCTCGGGACCCATGAGACAATTTATAAAAGTATGGGATGAGCTGGATCGGGTCAAAAAAAAATGGGGAAGGTGGGATCGGAATCAAATATTTAGTCTCGCGTCAATCAAAAGTATGGACTACAAAATTGATAATTCTAAAAATAATTTCACCTTTTTGTAGAGTAGAGATGTTTTTATTATTTATCTAGAAAAACTGAAAATGATGTAACTGATTTTCATGTTATGTTTAATAAAATGCGTTTATTTGATTCACATTGAACCACTAAATCATATAGCCCCTTTGCATTTGATTTTTATAAAAAAAAAAAAAAAGAAACAAACATAAAATTGTTACCATTTTTTATACACTCTAAAAAATTAAACCCTAAAATATATACAATTTAGTAAGCAATTTGAAATTTTTGAGTATCAATTCGACTTAACAATTTTTTGTAATCTAATTAATTTCAAAAATGATCACACACATTTTTAGAAGTTTTAAAAGTGATATTGAATCTTTTAAAATATGATGGAAAAAAAAATTGAGAACTTATTTTTTTTTACTTTGTTTCCACTAAAAAAAATGATAATCATTGAAATCAATATATGTATGTAAGGTAGATGTACTTTTTTTTGGGTGTATATTTTTTTTTTGTATTTTGTAAACGTAACCAAATTTCAATACTTGTACTCCCCTTTGTTGCCCATTTATTGTTTATGCTGCTCATTGGATAATTGCTCGCGCACTAACACTGCTCAAGTGGAGTGCTTTGGAGTGGTGTGGTGTTGTGTTGTGGACTACCTTGTAATTTGAGCCGAAAACATTTCGAAAGGCAGACTTCATTTTTAAGAAGGAAGCACTTATATGTACATCGAGTCATTACATCTCATCATCATGCATCCATCCATCCATCCATCCATTTATCCATCCATTTATCCATCTGTCCAACTCATACTCTTGTACATCCGTCTAGTATCTGTTGCCAAACTAGTGTTCTGGCTGCATCTAATCATCGATCAGACAGATTGTATCGCCAGTGAGGCGGCTTTCGAAAAACGTTTCCCACTGGATGCTCATTCTTTACTCGTAAAGTATATGTAGCAGCGAATTGTTCTCATCAAACGATCGAATATAAGCGCATGAGTTCAGGTTCTGACATGACGCATCACTTTTTTGGTGTGGTGTAGTGTAGTGCATCATCTTTCACTTACTTACATTCTTCATACAAATACAAAAATATGTATTTTTCGCCGGATTTCGATTTTCTGTTGCTTTTGTGATCATTCCGGGACCGGTGTGTATTTTTATAAGTCAGCTAAGTAAACCACTCAAGTAGGACATTAAAATTGACGTTGTAGTCAGTCAGTCAGTCAGTGAATCTTTTATGTTTTGTGTTGTCGTTGTTTTTAGTACTTGGCCAGGCGGCTGTTGGCTATATGCCTGACAAGGCCGGACATGTCATCGTTGGCGCCAGACGCCGTCATCTTTATTTATTTTCTTTTTTTGGTGCATTTTACATATGTACATAAGTACGATACTATATGTGTGCCGCGATGCGTATAGGTTTTATTTGCCTCTTTCTTAGTAGTAGTCGCCTTTGTTGTTCCAGATGACTTTTATGTTGCATATTGCTAGTATATTTGGTTTGTAATGCTGTCATTGTTATTGTTTACACAGAAATTGATATTTTATTTCAAAATAAAACAACAATAACTTGAGAGAAATGAAATAACTACCGTGTAGTGTAGATCAAAAGACATGGCATACTGCGAATAGGTACGAGTATATCGCTTTATAGAACTATTCATTTGGATGCAAACATATGGATGTCATATTGAAAAGTACGTCTACTTTAGGTAGGTAATAAGCAAATGAAATAAATATTAAGTAAATATGCCCTAATATCTTATATCTGTTTATAGGGATTCTATATTGATTAAATAAGAAAAGAGTTAAAGCGTAAATTTAATATAGAGGCTATTTATTTTACTAGTTCGATGTGTTTATAAAAATAATTTGACTAACTGTATTGTAAAAGTCAGAAGAATCCTAATTCCCAGAAATTACTGTCTTCTTAAAATGGAGTAAAATGTATAATTTTGTATTTTTAAAATCTGTCACCGGATTCGTAGTCAGCAAGTTTAGTCCGAGTGTCAAGTTTTAAACGATTTCAGTAAAACTATTTACATTTTGAATCTGCCATTTTAACCATACAAATTTTTAGAAAATTTTTAAATCTTATGTTTTTAACATCCAGCCTTTTTAAAAAAAAGCAAGGAGTAACATTTAATGAGGGCTTTAATGATCCTATCCTTATACTGAATTGACATTGAAAGTTTTTTTTAACATTTTTGAAATCAATAGCATTAAAGGAGACATCGTAGACTCTATTATGTAAAATTAAAAATTTAAAAGACCTGAAATTCGAAACTTACACTTTTCAAGGCCCTATGCAGTTAAAGTATTCAGGCATAGCTCTCATACAAACCTACCGCCCATTATCGAGTTTTTGTATGAAAATAATTTGTTTTTACGAACGAATTCACTTCAAATTGAATAAAAACGTCAACACATGTCTACACAAAAGATTTGGTACGGTTCGGGTCACTATAGAATATAAGCCCGAAACAAACCCAAAGCTTATTTTCGAGTTTTTATATTAAAAATGTTATTTATTAAGCTAATTGTTTCAAACATGGTAAAAACTTTTGTTATGGTAGTCCATTGGTACAGTATAAATTTGATAAGGAGCATGCAGCTATACATTTAATACATTTAATTAGGGGTCACTATATCACATAGACCCTATACATAGTCACCTCAATTTTCTGAATTCTTGTCACGAATATTTCGTGTGACGTGTATCAATGCTTCGGGTCTACCGAAGTTAATGATTTTCCTTGTTTTATTTTTGTTTTTAGCCAAGACTATACATATCTATTGGTAACACATTTACAGAACGTTTTTTAAGCATACCAAAGACACCTTCGATGATTTTTAAATAATCTGATATTCTTTGGTGATCAAACTGAATCAAAAACAAGAAAAAAGTAAACTTCTGTTGGACCGAAGCTTACACCTGTTACACATCATTTGACGTGTGCAGCATTTGTATTAAATTTTATTTAACAAGAAAAAACGTTAACTTCGGTGGAACGCCATAGCTCAAATGTTACCTTACACAACACTTTTAATAGTTTATATGTTCACTAGGTGCTTAGATTAAATTTCACGATGAATTTGGTCAAATTTGTATGGAGGCTTTAAGTTATATTTGCCCGATCCTTACCATATCGAATGTGTTCACTTAGGTGGACATTGAGAATTGATTTTACCAAATTTAATTGAATTCACTCAGAAGTAGTAAATGTTTTCAAATAAAAACTCGAAAATGGGCGGTAAGTTTGTATGGAGGCTATACAATAGAAAGAAAAATTTGCCCTTTTGAGGGCAATGACATTTTTATGACATTTTTGATCGTACCTCTGCGTATTTTCAAGACAAACGCAATTTTTCCCATTTTTTAAACCATTTAAAGCTATCGTAGTTTGGTTACACTTTTTTTTTTGAAAGCTACCTTTATGACAAAGGTTTTCTTGAAGTACACAGAACTACGAGTAAAATGATTGTTTAATGATAAAAATCCGACAATAATTTCTTTCTAAAACATGTTAAAAAATTAAAATCGGTTTGTAATTTACAGAGATATTGCTCTTTAAGTGAAAAAATAGGGAACATTTGTTTTTTGACCCTAGATCCAGATTTTAAGGGTCCCCCGAAAATTCTAAGCATACCGTTTTCTTCTACTCGACGAGACCTACAACCTACACTATAAGATTTCATAGCTATCTCAATAGAGACCAAGATATTCAAGTTTTAGTTTTGTGTTATTACTTTTGACGCAAAAAAAATGTGTGTAATAACTTTAGACGGCCGCTACTCATTACTTCAATTGCTTGAATCTCGGTTCGATATCCCGTATATTTTCCTATTACAATTCGATCGATTCAGGATAGATCAAGGATTACAACAACAACAAATTTTATAGTCTGACATCAATAGCAACAGTAGGAAGAAGGAAGGAAGTTGAATGTGCAAAAAAAAATTTGGTTGTGTAATAACATTTGACTATGGCTGTATATATTCTTAAAAATTTAGAAATTCGCTGTCCGATTTGGACCAATTTTAACGAGATTTGGCATGGTATAAGAAACATTTGAACCATATTTGAAGCCATTCGCTTTATAAATACATTTTTATACCCGTTACACATAGTGTAAACGGGTATATTTTGTGTGTCAAAAAGTTAGTAACGCATTAAAAGAGGCATCGGGGACCCCATAAAGTATATACATTCTTGATCAGCTCGACGAGACGAATCGATCTAGCCATGTCCGTCTGTACGTCCATCTGTCTCTCTGTTACGAGGTGATTCATTCGCTCAGTTTATGAAGATATTAAGCTGAAACTCGTTAATTTTTTTTTTTTTTTTATTTTTTTTTTATAAAAATTAAAACGCCCCCCCCTTTTTGAGAGCACCATACAAATGTACCGCCCATTTACATTGTATGAAAATAGGTATTGTTTAAGCATGTATTAACTCCAAATTGATGGATAACGCTTCTTATGTTATCCAATGTCGGAAAACCACCAAAAACCTATACAAAAAAAAAACTTGCCGACTATTGGAGTGACGGATATTTTTTTTTTTATTTCTTTAAAAAAAATTTTAACGTGTGTAACGGGTATAAAAAATTGTTGACAAGTGGCACAAAAGTTCAATAAACGCCAATAACGAGTTAAAGACGGAAAACGGCTCTTGAGACCATTAACAGCAACTGATCAAAACCACGCCAAGAGAGTCAAAAATTTCATTTGAAGCAACACAAACAATTTTTAAAAATGTTTTGAACATTTTAAAGCGTCAAAAATTGGTTGATAGAAAAACACTCATTTCTTTGGAGCAGTAACGTTATTTTTTTCGGGACCTTTTGGCAAAAACCATTGTCAGTATCGGTTTCCATCGCACAGGGAATACCATTGTGACTCGATTGAGGAGATTTCTTACAAATAAATATAAAGTCTTGATTTTTGCTTTTACAAGCTTAAAAACAAAAAAACATTGTGCGATCAGGTATGCAATGTGCGAAACAGGTTAAATAAAAATTACAAAATTTATAATGTTTTCATACTTAACTGAATCAATTTTTATTGCATTCTAAAGATATTCCTTTAGAGAATTTCTTAGAGTAAATTATTTCACTCTAAGCTAAGCTCTATGATTTGCATTCTTAAACTCTATTTACAATTTCATAATAATAATAATATATTTCAATTAATGCGTCGATAGTATTTATTTTAATTTGCTGTTTCAATACGCAAAAATTTAAAAAATTTATTTACGTGTTTTGTTGATTTGTTGCTTGTTTTTTATTTTTGAAAAATTATTACTAAATTTAATTTTATTTTTTTATTTTTATTTCTTTTTAATTTTTGTATAATGTAGGTAAGTATGTACTATAATTCAATATCATTTAAGAATTCAGAAAACTATAAATACGAATTGTTTGCTATAAGAAAAATAGGTATTTTCATGCTATAACTTTGAAACGTATTAAATTAGGTGAATTCGTTCGTTCGATCGTTTTGTAATAATTATTTTAATAATATTAATACATAAAAATAATACAATAATAATAATAATAAATGGTGCAGTTCATTGGTGAGTTTTCTCGGATAAATACATACAGTATTGTACATACAATGTGAGAAGGCTGTACATACTTAGGTAACTAATATACTTCTTTTATTTGTTTTTGTTTTTAGGTCGCTTATTTCCAATTTTCGTAAAAAGGAAACTAGAAAAATTCGTTTGAATTGTCAATGATTTTCACTATTGCTTTGTTAATTAATATTAATAAAATCTTAACGATAAGAATTACTTAAATTAAGAATTGAAATAATTTCTGAATTTCTCTGGGGCTTAGTGCATGGATCTATCTCTCTTTCACTCTCTTTGTCTCTCGGTATTTTTTTATTTTTGCTATCGTTCCGTTCCCTTTGGGATGTATGCAGCAATGTTTTCGGGATTTAAAGTATCCGAAAATCCTTGCTTAAGGTCGAATTGCTATGAAAACCTTTTTTGCCTTTTTCGCTGAATTCGTAGGCAGCAGCGTTAACGCTTTGATATCATGTAACCTCGGGCGGCAAATGTGTTAACTCCGGCGATGTGGAGAAAGGTCTGTGTAGTAGCTGAGCCGCATGATGATACGTAGTCGTCGTTGTTGTTGTCGTTGTGTGCTCATGTGGCGGCAATGCCGTTGGCGTACTTGTTGGTGGTAGCGTGGGTAGCGTTGAAACAGCTGAATTTGGCTGCCCTGGTCCTGAGTTCGAAACACTTCCGGAAACAGCAGCCACAGCAGCAGCCACTGCAATACTATTAACTGCTGCTGCCGAATTAAGTTTCTCAGGTGAATTAATGCGTATCTTAGGTAATGGACCACAGTCAACGCTATACGCATAATTTGAATGATGCAGGTGATTGGTGCCGTTTAAACCCAGTGGTTGCGGCAATTGGGGATGTGGTCTTATGACAATCGGTTGTATTGGAAACTGTTGCGCCATGTGTTCTTTAAGATTGCTAAAACTCTGCAAATAACAGCCGGCATTGAAAAGACTTGTTGCTGTATCCAGTTTAAACGGAGGAAAACCAGGTGGCATAGCCGACGGTGAGCTGTTATAGCCGACGGGTAATTGCGGGGAAAGTGGCAGCGAGTTGCTCAAATCGCGAGGTTTATCATCGTCTACGCTTAAACTCTCGTCACGATCGTTGGCGCCATTTGAAATTGAGCCAGGACTATGTTGCAGATGTACGCTGCTCGGCACTGGAGAATGTGTACCGAGTGATATGTCAGAGTCTGAAGTATCCGAAGGTGTAGGCGATGGTGCACCATCTGGACGTCGATTGCGGCAACCAAGTCCGGAGCTATTTTGGTTGTGTTGTATTCTAGAAAAGTTGAAAAAAAAAAAAAATAAGAGAAGAGAAATAAAATAATTTTAATAGAGTTCTCAATTTCATATTGTATTATTTTTTTTAATGGTTAACATAGTATTTTGTACGCCCTTTTTCGATTAGCATTTATCATTTCAGATAAATAATTGCCGACATTTAAAGACCCTTTTAGTTCGCTATAAAAAAGTGTTTTCAGTGGCAGCACTATAAATGATTATGACGTCAATTTGTCAGCGGGAAACCACTCCCCTCGTACTAACTCTCTATCTCTTTGGTATCTTTTCTACTTATTAAAGTTTAGCTACATGCAGCATCATAAGATTCACACATCGTTAAGCTAAATTGTTGTTCAGACTCATGCAAGACTTTAATAGTTACCGCCTCTATTGAGTCGTCGTCATCATCAACAATATACAGCATTGCTTTGGAGCATAGCTCCTGAAGCACAGCTGATCCATTGTTTTTATTCGCGAATGGGTGCCTGCGCAACTAATGTATTAAATGCACTCGAATTCATCATGTACACATCATGCTGACTCCTGCAAATGTCATAATTAACAGGTAAGTTTTGGCTGTGGAATCGGTCACACAATTTGTTTGACCCATCAACATTAATAACAACAGATCCAGAACGAAAGAAGTAGCCGACGTTTAAAGTTTCTACAATATATTTTTTTCTTCTCTTACTCGGTTCGTTTTCTTGATCCTTTGCGGCTCGTGTTGAGTGATTAATGACCCCCCTGTAGTATCTTGCAACAGCTTCCAACAGTGACGTCGAAATGTATCTGCGGCAGCTACTTTTTCTTTTAGGGGCATAAAATCGTTTATTTTCTAATGTGCCAACTTGATGGATTACTAAGAGCAGTCGACTGAGACTGAAAAAACTTGTTTCGCTTTCAGCGCCTCAATGTGACTGCCTCGATGTAGTCTTGGGTCATTACGGCACACACACTCTCTAGATGATGAATTGATTGAGTTCAAGTAATTAAGCGAAAAAACGACTATATAAAGGTGAGAGCACGAAGAATGCATTGATCTTGCTATCACTGTTAAATATGGCACTATATATCCCGCTGATCTATTTAAAATAAAACAAAGTTATTAAACGTTTTTTTTTCACGCTGAATCGCTTGTTTAGACGGGAACTATATTTTGTGGTATGTTTTAATTGTATGTACCGAAGCATGTGAAAGAATTTGGAGAAAGAAGCAAACGGGACCACACGGGCCAAATTTTAAATGAATACCGAAGAAAAAAGAAAAACAAAATGCTAAAGTTTAGTGAAAGAGAAGGCAACCGACTGCAAGTAAGCTGTGTAAAATGAGACATTGCGGATAGTGAACTGGCACAGTGGCAGAGTTAACTCGGCAACAAGGTAGCTGATGCTGCTACGACTACTGAGAATCTTTGGTTTGGCACGAGATTTGGCTTAATTCCATGTCAACTCAATCGTATGTCGGTATACAATTTCAAGGCCATTTCAGTTTCATTTCAGCTTAATTTATATGAGCAATTTAATGCCTCAACGTTCTGACCATTTGCATGCGAAAATGTATCCAGCTCGTGTTTGTTGCAAAGTCTTAACCGTTTATTTAGTACATGTGTGTGTGTGTTGTGTTTGTGTATTTAATTCGTTTTTTTTTTTTTTTTTTTTTTGAGTATCGAATGCAGATTTTCCACACAATTGACTAAACACACATAAACGAGTCAACGGGCCAATGAGTTCCAGCAAAAGGAAAGGGTTTAGAGAACTGTAATCCAATACTTGCCGGCACCTACATTAACTGACACGTAATTATTGCTCGTTCGACCAGTCCGTTCGGTCGATTCGGTCGTTCGTTCTTTTGTTTCTCTGTATTTGTGTATCTGAGTATCTATTGAGCTCCTTGTATCTGCTTTATATATCGTAGTATATCGCTCGTTTGACATTTTGTTGAAACTTGAAACTTAAAAATTCATAATCGGCTCATGTCATGAAATTTTTTATACATTCTATGAAATCGTATCTACAATAAACAATATATATAGTATACTATGTAATGTGCTGATATGCTGTCTAAGATCGATTGTTATTGTCTGATGTGATGTGTTGTGTTGTAATATGATCGCTTCAAGTATCTAATATAGACTTAAATTTTTTGCTTTGATTCTATTAACATTTACAATGGCAATCAACTTTTTTTTATATTTGATATTTCTCACTTTTGACATTTTTAAATCAAGGCTTAAGAGGTAAATTGCCCTTAATAAGTTTTCTATAAGCTGTTTGCTTATTGTACAAAAGCATTTGAGAAGCTGCTTGAGAAGATTCAATGTAAAGCAGCGTCTGGTATTTTAATTAATAATTTAATATCCAAATTTTGTTCCTAAGATACTATTGATTGTTTTCAATATTCCAATTAAAATACATAAAAGCGCGATTTTTTGACTTTTTAACCCGAAACCGGACGTGGTGGGCACTTTTAGATACCCGAATCATGTTCGGCGCACAAAACTACATCGGAAACTAGTATCATACAAAATTAAAAAAAAAACAAGAAAAAACGTTAACTTCGGTAGAACCGAAGCTTAAATACCCGTCACACGAATCTTTAAAGAGTTTATGTGTGATAATCAGTGGTCACCCAAGTTTACACAAATATTAATTTCAAATTTTGAGCTAAAAATACAGATATGTATAACAACATATTTCTCGAAAATATCTGGAAATGGGCGGAAAGTTTTTTATGGAAGAAACACCTAAAAATGGGCGTGACACCATGACATTGGAAGAGTTTTTACATAATATGGAGTAAATTCATGAATAAATAATAACCATTTTGATACAACAATTCGAAAATGGACGGAAAGTTTGTATGGAGGCTATACCAAAAAAAGGGCGTGGCACATCTGATTTGACATTGGATGACATTAGAAGTGTTTTCATCCAAATTGAGTGAATATATGCATAAATAATAACTATTTTCATACAAAAATCGGAAAAACGGACAGTTTATATGGGGGCTATGCCTAAAGAGGGCGTGGCATCTTGGTTTTAACACTGGATGACAAAAGAAATGTTTTTACCCAATTGGGAGCGAATACATTCATAAATAATTAGTATTTTTATACAAAAAATCGAAAACGGCAAGTTTGTATGGGGCTATACCTAAAAATGGGCGTGGCACTCTCATTCTCGAACTTAACATAGTCGTTGCCGAGAAAAGCTTAAGTTCCGAATTTCAGCTTAATATCTTTATATCTTCAACAAAAAGATGCCTAGAAATATACAGACGGACAGACAGACGGACAGACAGACGGACATGGCTAGATCGATTCGTCTCATCGAGCTGATCAAGAATATATATACTTTATGGGGTCTACGACGTCTCCTTCAAAGCGTTACAAACTTTCAGACAAACTGACTTCACACTATGTGGCGGGTATAAAACGGATGATTTTATTTTTTTTATTTGGATCGCTTTTGCGAACCACTGTTACCTTCCATTTTTCAACTTTGCAGGTTCTAGTAGCATACTATATATACTTGTAAAAATACTATGAATTGCTGTATCGATTTTATGGAGGCCACGCCCTCCGACCAATTTTCAAGAAAGTCATATATCCTTTTTTTTAATTTGAACAAAAAAAATCATCTTCGAACTTTAATTGAAATTTAATAAGTTGAATCGGAAATATTCAATTAATTTATGATCGATTCTATGGCCACGCCCACCACCCCACTAATGGTTTGAAAAATAGTTTACGTCCTATTCTCAGATCTACTGAATGTATACACCAAATTTCATAAGAATCGGTCAAGCCGTTTCGTAGGAGTTTTTTTACAAACTCTGTGGCACGAGAATTAGATAACATGAATAAGCAACACCAATATGAATATTTAAGTGACTCCATAAATTTGATAAAAGTCTGGACTAACTCAATGAAAGGAGTCTATCGGTCCACACTTCACTCGAAAAAGTAAACGTTTTTCAACTATGGTAGTCAAGTTGAGATCCTTGATGGCAGCTTGGCTATCAGAGAACGGTGTTGGCAAAAAGAATGATTTCTGAGTCACAGTGTGATTAGCGACTACAACTTGAAAATCGCAGTGACTGCAAATAGTGATAAAATCGTAGGACGCGAAAAACAATTAGCGATTACTGAATAGGTTCACTGTTCGCGACGTTTTGACGAATCAAGTGACGGGCAAATATACCAACGAATTTGTAGAGGTTCGGTCTTCAAGCGAATATGAACGATTCGCGAAGCATCACTTGATGAATGAACAGTTTCATTGTTCGCGAAGATCGATACACAAAATCGCGGATAACTGAACAAGAAAATCGCAAATCACTACTTTCAGTCGCAGTGCGATGTTGCGATTTTTAAGTCACCAACCCTATCCACCTTCAAAAAAAATTTTAATATAATTATTAATAATTATTTATTTTTCTTCTTTTCTAATAAAAAAAAATTTTTTTTTGCGGTTTTTTTTTTTTTTAAAATAAAAATTAAATTTTTTCTTAACAAAATTTTTATATTTTTTTATATATATATTTTTATTGTCAGACACTAAACTGCAATGATGGAATTTCCGAGTCTTTTGTATAATTGTGCCATAACAATTTAAAAGGTTATACAATAATAAAAAAAAGTAAATATTTAAACAACAGAACAAATCCCAAGTGTAATTTTTTGTGTTCGTAAAGTGTGCTCGCTTAATTCAGGGGGTTGCAGCAAAAAGCAATCAAGCATTATTTTGCATAAACTCAATAGAAAATAAATAAATTCAAAAGCATTAAATGACAAAACGACAATATCGTTGTCAACAAAATATTTATACTCTTCACAAGCACTGAAAGATTTCTTCATTATTTTGTGTAATGTAAAACCATAAAACATACTCGATTTTAAAATATTTAAAAAAATTTTATAGGCCAACAAAAAAGTATGAGGGTAATTCAAAAATGATAACCAACTCTTTTTTTTTTTGTCAGACCAACGCTCTAGTCTGACAAAAAAAAAATGGGTCATCGAGAGAATACCAAGCAAAAATAATACCAGAATGAGCTAGATTTGGACAACAAAATTTTACATCCGGAAGGGCGAAATCAGGATAAAATATTTAGTTTTGCTTCTATCTTTACTCTATATTATATTTGCATGGAGCCAAACTTTGCCAAAAATTTAATATGCTCTAGCACTATTTGTGAAGCGTGTTTAAAAAGAATTTGTTTACAAATACGATTTAAATTTTTGTCCAATTTGATTATTATTTTGCTTGGGATACAAAGGAAAACTGTACAAGCAAGCGGTCTGAGTAAAAAAAGCCACCCCATGTGACAATTTTTTTTTATTGACACAACAATTTGATAGGCATAATATTGAAGCTGCAAAAAGGCACTCATTTAAGTATTTGTGTACAATACAATGTAATGAATGAATGTGTGAGTAAAAGAGTAAATCCTTCCGTTTCAATTTGAATTTTGAATTTCGATTTCAAGTGATTTTGTTTCACTTGTTCGAGCTGTCAATAAATTTAACTGAAGAAGTACCAAGTATGCGCATCCGGTGGCAATAGTCAACGATATCGATGAGCTGTTTTGATGATAATGATTCTTATTATTATTATTTTCATCAACATTAAACGTTTCATTTATTTCGTTTATTTGAAATTTTTCTCAAAAAATCAGCGGCTTTTCGAAACTTTTTGCTGCTGAAACGGTAGTTGTCTTGTGTAAACACAGAGTTGAGTGGTTGTCTTCGGATAGCCTAGCGGCTTAATCATCATCATCATCTGCCTTCTGGTCTACGTGTACTTAGCTTGAGTGCGCGATACAAACACAAACACACACACACACATAGACGAGTGGTTTTGAACGGATGTATACATACATACTCGTACATATACCCGACTGACACTTAAGTTGGTTTTTATAGTTGGCTATTGCTGTTGTTTAGTATTTCGGATACCGTATTTCGTTATTAGAATTCAATGGAACACGGCTACATTCGGACAGACAGACAGCTACTCGGTCATTCGGTCTGACAAATCGATAAACAACACTTGAACAGAGTAAGAAAACGATGTTATAGCCATCTTGATGTGTTCAACACTAAGCAAATATCAACTTTTTTTATACATAAATAGGTACACATATGTATAACTGAAGTATCTTTACGCATAACTAGTAGCAGTCTCTGAGTAAACACATAAATACTTTTCTCGCCTATTTATGTATAATGCTTCTGTGTTATGTATATGCTTCATTTTTTGTGTTTTGATTGATCATTGACATTTACAACATATTTGTTAGATATTTATTTATTTCAGCACAATGATTTGATTTCTCCACCCCAAAAAAAAATATATTCACACGCATACACAAACACATATGTACATACATTTGTCTCAAGTACTTCATTGCAAAGCGCTATAAACGAAACGCGTCCATTGACACCCGCCTACCCAATTTTATATGAAAATAAGTACTACATAGGCTGCTTTGCTGTTTCGTGACAACTAATTTGTCTCGTGTGGGCATTTGTAGCATTCTACACTATTTTATTTTTTTTAGTTATTTTATTTATTGTAATACATAGTCTCAATTTCGCAGCACTTAATATACATTTCATGCAATAAAACAATTTATGCCAACTTCATCATCATCATCATTGTCATGATTTTGGTAAATTTTGATTGTGATGGATGTACCCACATACAAATATTTTTGTAATAGTAGCACTTCGGGTACATTCATTTTTGTGTGTATCAAATGCATATTAGCAATGTTGCTTATTCATTAAATCAAGTGAAGTGCTTTTATTTGGGTATCAAGTAGTGTAACATTTAAATGAAATATATACAACTCTTGTAAGATGAAGACCCACGCGAATCTTCATTTATCATAAATATATGTAATTGTGTAAAATTACACAAGCCAATATAAAAATTGGTTTAATAAAAGCTAGTGTGCCATTCAAAATGTTCAAAATTTTGAAAATACTTAGTAATGCACGTTCGATCTCAGTTAAATTGGAATACCTAAGGTTGATCACAAGTTTTTCTACATTAAAATGCAAAAAAATTGGTGTAGGTTAACCACATAGCCGAATAATTTTATATAAGACATTTTAAGAGTGTACTGCAGTATCTTAACCTCCTGATAATCTCCAAGTATAATCTGTTTCAGACAGATAATCTGTTGAGACAGATAGTAGGACAGCCAGATAGACACTTTTATGCGCTAATGTAAAGTATATACAGCCTTATTTAACAGAATACTTTAAGAACAGCCTTATTTTACAGATTACTTTAAGAATACATGACAACTCTTTATTAAAAATATTTGTACAGACCAGGAAAATGACGGAGAGAGTAAATAGAAATATAAATTAAATCAAGGAAAAACGTAAATTTCGGCAAAACTAACTGACTGTTTAACGGATTCTTAAAGAGTTTCTTCGGTATATTTCGAATTTGAAATCGGAATTTCTCTATCACGTCTCAATTTTGTGTACTATAAAATGGGGTGAAAGTTGTAAAAAAAAAAGACTCCCTTTAGGCGGTTTGTGCACTACTATAACAAAGTAACGCGTTGAGATAGAGTCCTGTTATTTAGCTTATATGAAAGCTATAAACTCCAAAAGCAAAAACCTTCTTAACAGTAACTTGGGATGAAAAGGAAACGTTTTTTACATGTTTGATAAAAGCGAAAATGAAATTTTAATTTTTTAAGACAAATATTAACTGGATACCTTTGTTTAAAAAACCATACGATTCTAAAATTGGTCTGCAAAAATCGTGTTAAGCAACTACTTGATTAAAATTTCATTACCTTTTTAAACTAACTGTGAATTATAATAACAATTTTAACTGTGTTTATCAGTGGCGCGTTAGTGTTTCGTTGAGGAGGAATGAGCGGGGTTCAGTGTTACGAAACAAAGCATGTTTAGTGACAATGTTTTAAGCTAAAACTACAGTATATATGTAACTACAATTTTCTTTAAAAAGCCGAAAGTGGACGGATAGTTTGCATGAGCGAATTATGGAATAGTTGCCTGATCCTCATAAAATCTGTAGAGCATCCATCGATTGACATTACAAGTGCTTTTAACTAATTTAAAGGGAATATATAAACAAAAACTTTTTTCATAAAACCAATAATTAACTACAGACAGACAGATTTTTAATCAGAATTAATTTTCGTCAAAATATTTTTGCCAATGAATACCGACAAAAATAAATAATTGCCTAAAGTTTCCTAAGTTGCTTATGGCCTGTTCAGATAATATTAAATTTGCGAGTCATATTTTTAAAAGGTACTTTTAGACATACAAATATTTTGAATCAATATTCCTAAAAAATAAAAATAAAACAAGAAAAAAAGTTAACTTCGGTTGGACCGAAGCTTATACTATATACCTGTTACAAATCAGTGACATTAACATTATTCTAGGGCCTGAAAGCCCACCCTACGATGTTGGAAACCTTGATATTGTTGAAGAATCAACAAATAGAAGGGATTACTTTGATATTCTGATGCATAATATTTTCCTAAGTGCCGATACTCTTAGAATAAGGGGCCAATTCTGATTCAACCAACATATTGAACCCAAGTGCAAGGCAGGGATTACGATGTCCTGGCCCGTCTGGAACGGTCGCTACCTAGTGCAACCTCTGGTAATATCACCTGATGTTGTTATTATTCAAAATTTATATGCATTTCTAGACACTACCATCTGTAAACCCACGATATCTAGCCAGGATTAGCTAAAATTTGAATTATTAAAGGAATGGGCAAAAACAACGCGTAGAATCCCAAAAAGTTGGTGGATTCAATGCCTGGATCAAAAAGGGGGTCATACTAAATATTAAACGTAAAAACATAGCCTTAATTTTGAAATTACTGTTTAAAATATGTAGATTAATACAAAGTGAGCTATTCATATGAAACATTATATACGCACTATTTTTTTGTTATTTATTTGTTAAGCCCTGTAACTTGAAAAATGATCAGTAAATTTTTGTTTCCTTATTAATAGTAAAAATTGAATACTTTAACTATAAATTAAAGCTATGAAATAATCTTTACTTTCATTTGTTTAAAAGCTATTGGATCTCCAATGCCTCCCTTAATGCGTTAAAAGTGTTACAGGTATAAAAAAATGTACCCCAAGTCTAAACAAATATTTATCACTAAAAAGTCAAATGGAGGAACAATAAATTTTACAATAATTTTATAAATCAAAGCAAGCTTAAGTTAGTAGGCGGTTCCATGGCCTGATAACGATGATGATTGTAATTCTAATTATTTTGGCAGTTTGATACTACCGATGAAAATAAAATGTTTTTTTTTAAATATGAAAAATATAAAAACGATTCAAATTTTTTTATATTTTATACGAGCAAAGCTGCAAGTATAAAATATATTACAAATAAATTTTTAATTGAATTCCCGCTCACAGTTTAGTGTCAAATCGTTTAGCAGGATGGTTGGAATGAAATACAAAGGATTTGTTGAAACAATTTTCCGTTGGTAAAATGCTTTGGCAACATCTTTTGACATAATGACGATGATGAGAATGATGATGGTGATAATGTTGTGATCAACTGATACGCAATGTTTTGTTGTTGTTGTTTTCCATCGCAATGCACTCATCCCAGACAACAAGTGCAGTAGCAAACAACTTTAACAATTTTTTGTTGTTGATTTTTTTTTTTTTTTTTGCATAATACTTTAAAAGTCAGCGCCTCTTAGAGTCAAAATGAAGCAAGAAAGACGTCGCTTCTATTCATGCTTAACGTGTTCAGTCATCTGATCACCGGTGGTTCGGCTTTTGCTAAATGGAAGTTGGCCGGCTATTGATTTTATGCGTATACTCTTTCCACATTACATTGTCTTCACGAAAAATAGTGATATCTAATCTTTTCAAATATTCCAAGTCTTAATTCGTAGACTTCTAATAATGTTCATAACTATTCATTCATTCGGTAGAAAAATTTTCTTGTTCTTCATAAAAGATAAACGATTTTTCTGTACACTTTAAGACCGATTTTAATGAATCTTCAAGAATTCATGTACCCATATTTACAGCGTTCTACAGGGTATCATATTGTGGAGCAGCTCGTCTAAAGCAATCTTTTTTATTAATTGTTCATATTGTGAATGCTGCAGCTTGTTTCTTAACGCTTTTCTTATGCGAGTATATCGCTGTCTGATATATCGTTTGACTTAGCTTGTTCGCTTAATAACATGATGACTCCGCGAAATGTGCTTAGTAGTGACTCGAAATTCAATCCATTGAGCTTCCAGTCGACCAGTCGATTTTTTGGATTTTTTTGTTGCCTTTTTTTTTTTTTTTGGTATAAGTGAGTTGTAATGGCTTCTTCGGATACGCTGAACACAAAGCATTGCAGTTTCATGCTGCTTTACACAAAATAATCGCCATCATTTTAACTAATGACGCATTCCATTGTCAGCGGCAGCACACCAGTCGACCAATGATCCAACCATCCATTGCTTACCTTGGCTTTGTGCAGATTCATTCAATTTGAACGGGAGGAGGCAACAGTTTTTTTTTCGATATTTTTTTGAAAGTGAAAAAAAAAAGAAAGCTTTACCGAGCAACGCTTGCAGCTTCTAACTTAATAAACACCAACTTCAACTGACAATCTTAAACTTAAACTCAAATTGAAATTTTAGCTCAGTTTCCGCAAAAGGGTTTCAGCGAAATGCTTCTTAGACTGCTTTTTCAAGTGGAATAACGATGATGATGATGATGATGATTATAATGACGACAACATGGAATGGAAAAAGGGGAGAGCAATGGGATGTCACGGGATCACTTCAGAATTTTTGCAGAAGCCGAAAAGTGTATTTGAGATACACACTCGCTTGCTTGTCGGATCGTTCATTCTTTCCTTCTTTCTTACTTTTACGCTGTGTCATTCTACTTAACTTCTGCGACGACGTCGTCGTTGACGACGGCGGTATTTGGCTTTTACTTTGCACAAATTCATTTTGCGTATAGGAAGCCCGATTGCACTCATTTCGCTGGCATTTAAGTTGCACCTTTCAAAGCACATCAAAGCTGACTTTAGATACTTTACATGATCTGAGCGACGCGTTGTAACACCGCAGCTGTCGCTCCAGTTTCAACAACAACAACAGGAATTCATTGGAGTATGCCAACGAGTATGTGTCGAGTGTAGTTCTGATCTATATACACGTACAGACTGTATGTGTAACAGCGTCGGCGGTCAGTTTCATGTGGAATATGCAACCGCAAAACAGAAATTGAGAACGCTTACTGATGTCTTTTGCCGCTGCCACAGAGCGGCAAAAAAAAAAAAAAAAAAAAGTGTGTTCGGCACGGATCAATGAAATGGAAACGCCAAGCCAACTGATCAAGCTATTGATCGAAACATCGAACGATCAATTCATGGATGGGATGGCACATTAGAAAAGAAATGAAGTTGGTAAGCAACTACATATATCATTTTACGGCAACGCTTGACGGCGCTTTAGATATAAAGCAAATGGGCAGCGTCGAGTTACCAACTAACTAATCATTCAGTTAACCAGTTGCTTCAGCATGTTTAATAGTTTCTATGACATAGAATGCTACAATATGTTATGTATTACTTATGCTATGGTGGTCTGTTGGCAAGAGAGTATCAGCTTAGAAGTGTGGGTTTACAAAATACATTTAAACTACGTTTTTTATATATTTTAAAATATATTGATTTTTTACTACTTACCGATTCTTAGCAGCTGCCGCACGATCTCGCTGTCTTCTATTTTTAAACCAATTACCCACTTGCGTCGGATTAAGACCAGTCGCTTTGGCTAGTTCACGTTTTTTAGTCGGATTCGGATAGGGATCCTGAAGGTACCATTCGCGCAACAAACTACGTGTACGCTCTTTAAAGCAATGCGTTTTCTGTTCACCATCCCAAATTGTCGGCGGTAACGGGAATTTCTTACGCACGCGATACTTATCCACGGGACCTTTTTTGGAATATTGCGTAATATTAGTTTTTGTCGCAGCCTAGAAAATTGACTTTTTTAACTTTAACTCACCTAGCGAACGGCCACGCAGTTTTTCTGCTTCGATGTAGTGCGCCTCCAACCACATGGCCTGTAGTTTGCCATAGGAAGCTTTTGTAAATTTATGATTCTCTATTATTGCATATAGTTCCCTGCCCAGATAAAAAAAAAAAAAGAAAGCAAAGAAATAAGAGTTTCGATTAAACTAGAAAAAATATTCGATTTATTTGATTTGTTTGATAAAGATTTCTCATTTACACATTCACACAATTTGATAAATGTTACTCTTTAATTTTCATACACGCACAAGCACACCCAATCACACGCACACACAAATGTTCACACCCCTTTTGCTGTCATTGGCACCCTCCTAATCGTCCTGCTGTTTAATTCACAGCGGGCTAGCACAAATCCTTGAACGTTTGACTCATTTTGATTTATATTTAAAAATATTTTCATAAGTTTTTCTGTCTTTCTGGCGTTGACAGTTGCATTTTACGTCAAATGATTTTAATTGGAAGTCATTTATTCCACTACGCAGCAAGCAATAAAATAATTTCAAATGTATTTATTTATTATATTGTATGTTAATATGTATTATACAAATTGATAATGGTAACATATTTTGATTGGATTTTTATTAAAAGCAAAGCACAAATAAGATCTTTCAATATCAGTTTTTATCACTTTTTAATCAATGCACGACCAATGAATTTTATTGATTTGTCTTTGACAATTCGCTTTTATATAGCAAAATATGTTCATGTATAACAAGTGTAATTAGAGACTCTTCCGTAATCGAAATCGAAAATATTTGGCGATTTACTTTTTTTAAATAGTAATTTTGTCTGATAAATGCGTTTGTACTTTTTGCCGTTGTTGGGGTCGATTGCAGCATCTATGTCCAGCCCTTTAGAACTGTGCATTTTATATCTAGTTCATATGAGAGAGTTTTTGAAATTATTCACTACACTATTTTCAAAAAAGTAATTGCGAATTCCATAAATAAAACTTTTGAAAGACTTTCGTATAAAGCAGCGTACGAAAAGAATTTTTTCCCAAAATTTATTAGTCTCGTAAAAAAATAAAGAATCAGATACTATTCAAAACAAGTATTGAAAGATATATTTTTAAAAACTGCCCGATTTAATACAAAACGAAAAGCTTATACTTACCAACTATACCTGTTACACATCATTTGACGTTGATAGACCTTCGTGTGCAGCATTTGTATTAAATTTTATTTAAAAATAGTAAACAAATTAAAAATATTCTTAAAAATTTAGAAATTCGCGGTCTGATTTGAACCAATTTTAAACTGAAGATTTGGCATGGTATACGAAGCATTTGTACCACATTTAAAGCCATTCGCTTTATAAATACATTTTTTTCTTATAAGAACTTGACAAAATGTTGAACTTTTGTATGGGAGCTATACCTAAAAGTGCTGGCACATGGATTTTAACATAGAAAGTACCCAGGACCTAGAAAAGCTTTAGATTAAAATTTCAGCCTAATATCTTTAAAACTGAGCGAATAAATCGCGCAGCAACAAACAGATGGACAGACAGAGAGACAGGCAGACGGACATGACCAAATCGACTCGTCTCATCGAGGTGATCAATAATATATACATATACTTTATGGGGTCTCCGATGCCTTCTTTAAAGCGTTACAAACTTTCCGACAAACTGAACCTACCAGTTTACACTAGTGTAACAGGAATAAAAAAAAAAAACAAATGATACGACTTTTGACATTAATACACATAAGAAGTTTTTTCCGTTTTTCGTAACTTGAAAATTGAACTTTTTATGGATGATAGGTGCTAATTTTGTTAGTAAACATTTTTTTGGAATAAAAATAGTTGTAGTTTCCGAGTTAAATGTCAAAGTTGACGAATTGATACAAAAAATACTAGATTATGGTTGCAATACTGGTAAAAAAAGTATTATTAAGGTTTAAAATTGTTTGCTTGTCATATACTACATGTACTAAGAACCAATATTTCAGTAAATGTACTATTATATGGGATCAATTTCCCATACTGAAATAAATATATCAACAATCTTTTTGATGTGATCTACATTTCGACACATTTTGAAAAAGTAAAACAATTTCACTTCATATCGAAATAGCTGTAGGCAAAATAATCCAAGCAACCAGAAAATGTTGAATGAATACAGCGCATTTTTTTAAAAAGAATCGAAATGTAGAACGCACTAGACTACGTTTCAATTTATAATAAATTGATTTAAATATTTGCATTGACATTCAACTACTTTTATGATAGTAAAAATAATATTTGTAAGTTCAACAAAAAAATTTGTGTTTCGTGGCACCCGACGGATCCCGACTATTTTTGAATTCGAAGATTCAAATATTTACTAAACTTAAAACTGCTTAGAACAGTATTTGACTGTCTGAGCTGTTCCGTCGGTACCCACTGTATTTGCGTACTATTTGAAAGTGGGATCTAGAATTAGTAGCTTAATGAGTTGTTTACTTTTAAAAATAATTTTGATGTTAAGAAAACTTGTGAATTGTTTTGTATGTTTAGAAAAATTAGTTTTAATTACGAAGTGTGATATAAAAATTCAAATTTTTTTCTAATTAGTTTTAAAATTTTGGTTAATTATTAAAATAATTTTTTTTTTTTTTGGATTTTTCTCCCTCTTTTGTTGCTTTCCTGTTATGGAAATAAAATAGTTCATAAAAAATAATTTGTTTTTGCAACCATTGAACCATTTTTATTAGTTTCCTAGTACTAATCATACAAATTTTTACGAATATGTTTATAACTGCTTTATTTTAAAACATTGTTAAAACATAAATCTTATTTGTTTCAGTTGTCTATCAAAATTATTCCAAAAAATACTTTAAATAAAAAAATGGAGCATAGTGAGGAGGCTGTCGGTTCAAAAACTTCGCTTTGCTATCTGTTTGGTTTGTGCATAGCTTAAAAGCTTACTATTTTTGGATTTTACAAAGATGAAAAAAGTAATTTTTAAAATTTGCCTATCACAACTTATTACGAAAACTGGAAATACTATAGCTTATAACTCGAACAATCCAGACTTATGGATATCGAATCGAAAGTGTTAATAAACTTAAATTCAAGTCGTAAAAAATGGATTGACCTAAAAAAGTCTAAAATTTAAATACTTTCTAATCCGTACCAGGAAAATGAGGAGTATTTGCCATAAACGGACTGAAGAGTTCGTCTGGAATCATCTTACATTGTATAGATTTTGAAATTAAAAATCCAATAATTTTTTTCCGATTAAATATTTTATTTTGTTATCGATTCTCGAGTCTAATAGTTTTATTTTAATCGTTCTACGTTACAGAAGCAGCAATGTTATTGCTTCGGTTTCTCTGAAGTCATTTGCAAAACTAACTTGCTTGGACAACATCAAACCATATATGATAGTAATTTAGCTATATTTGATTGACTGACTTGTCTGACTGAATAAAAAACCTACAAGCTGTAAGCGATGAGCGCATACCACTCTGGCAGTTTTGTAGCGATATACAAGATTTATATCCTATTACTGCCGGTCTATCTGTCCGTTTGTCCGTCTTCTAAATAAATGTATCTGCTTTTATAGTTTCAACCTGTTTGTCTTTGTAGCAATTAATTGCATAATTTCAGTTAATACTACAATATGAAATGTCGATGCTTAGAATGTCGTTTAGTTCAATGGCGATTTAATTTAGCTTGAAATGTATTTACAGTTTGAGCTAGCGATGATATTGAAAATCTTTATACATATATCGAAACTGAAATTAAGATTTTTTGTTTATTATTAACAGAGCTTTTCCGGCAATATTTCCTTTTTTTTCATTTTGAAATTTAAATATTTTGCAAAAATTAAGACAAATAAATAAATGCAAAAATTTAATATGAACTGCAGGAATTTTGTGTAAGGCACAATTGAAATGAAATGTGAGAACTTTTAACGGAGACGGAAGCCGAAATGTCATCGCCATTGTTAAATGTGCTTTCCTCTTGTTTATCTAGGGTCTGGTCTGCATACGGAACGTATCGGATCCGAATTTTTGCTTTTGTTTTGCGGTGTTTTATTAATAAAACGTTTGGAGATGAATGATAATATGTGTGTGTGTAGCGTGCACACAGCATCAGCTCTTATGTTTATGGGGTATTTAATTAGTAAATTAATGCCATTGTTTATTAATTTACGAGCTTATTGTGTACTCATTACCCGTTCAAACAGAAAAAAAAAGTTGCGCATTCATTAATTTATGCAAAATAAAATGTTAAATTGAATAAAAAAGAAAAAAAAAAACGAGCATAAACTATCAAATAACATCGAATAGGCAGTTGCCATTTAAAGCGACTTGTTCGCTTTGTGTTTTCTTATTATTTTGGATTTAAATTTAAGTTGATATTTGAGAGTTGATTGCTTCCACTGAGTGGCTGGCAATTTTGTTGTTGTTGTCGTATTTTACTGAAGTATAGAGTTTCCATATACATTCCTAGATTTAAAGTACAAACCTGAAGTTTCCCACATGATAGGCCACAACAGCGCGCGCCCTGAGTACAGCTTCACAATTGAGTATTTCATGCATATTGGGCAAGGCCACCGGTAGGCTCCACAGGAATCTTGCTAGCCGTTCAATATCGCCCGAGTCCTCAAGCGTCTTGCAGACAATTTCAACTTGTGCGGCGGAGAAAGCGAGCGTCGGCACAGCCAATATTGGACTGGGTGCTATAATCTGATGATGCGTCGGCGAGAAGGTCTCTGAGGGCGGTTGTTTGCCCTCCGTCGGTCCAACGGCCATTTTATGCGTTGAATCCACTGTGAACAAATTTGCATACTATTCCGTACGTACGATTTTTATTTCGCGGCGTTTTGACGTTAAATCAAATCCAAAGAAACGTTCAATTCTATAGTAGCACACTAAGCGAGCACAGTACTTATTTCAAATTTTATAAAAAACTGCATAGCTGCAACTTAACAAACTTTGAAACATTTTGATTGCAGTAGCAGCATCATTGATAACACTTAAATAAATATAATATATATTTTATTTTTTATTATAATATTTTTGATTTTTTTTAATATAAACTTTATTTAACTTTTTTATTTTATTTTATTTCTTTGGTTGGCTTTTAAGCCATTTATTTTTTTAAATTTATTTATTATTTGCGGTTCACTTCACTTAAATTGTGTTAAAGCAATTTTGAGTTCACTGATTTTGTAATTAAACTGCGTCCGATACCGATATGAAGTATAAAAATTTGACGATATAGTACATTATGAATGCGAGTTCAAGTCCGCTTTGGTTGCATTTGTGTACGGGTTTAATGACATACTGGCAGCTAGCACATGAATGGAAATGAGCCGTCTCATAAAAATGATACCTTACACACACTGCACTGCCGCACCTCCAATCTGTTTTTCGATACGATCCAAGTGATCCGTTGCAAATCCGTTTTTATGCACTACCACTACCAATACCACGTGTGCTATGATATAACCAGTCAAACCAACCAACCAAACCAGCCAACCAAACTTGCTACCGATTGTTAGCTGGCAACCGAGGACTACGACTACGACGACAGCGTAAATATAGCATCGATGATGACGATGATGGCGAAACGACACAAAGAAAAAAAAAAAACAACAACAACAAAAAATGTATAAAAGAATATATATATCCAAAATATAATAGGTGTTGTAACTGAGCTGCCTACTATGCGACGGCAACAACTCTCTGCTATATGGATATAGATACACCGCACAGCGCTGCGTCAAGCTAAGATACAGATACAATGTGCGCGACGACACTAACAACGATACGACACAATGCCAGCAGCAGCAGTTCAGGCTTCTGTGGCAGCAGCAGCAGCAACAGCAGCAGCTGCAGAGCATCATGCATATATGTAGATGTGGCTAACTTGTAAGCGAGCGTGAAGAGAACAGCAAGTAAATACATTCATACATACAAACATAGAAATAACACTTACACTCATACAAAAAGATACATCGAGAAGGCGTTACTGGTTAACAAGTTTGTTGCGAATATTTCTGTCTCGCTTCAACTGTCGCCATTTGTAGCTTTCGGTGAATGCAGCAAATTATACTATCTCGTTTATGCAAACATATCCTATTGAATAAAGGTGGTTGTATATTTTAGTATATAAACCACACACATACACACAGATACACACACACACACTTTGAAATGTATTGTGGAAAATATAGCCACCATACAAACAAACATTCTATCTCGTTTTCTCTCTTTGCTGCGTTATTTATTTTTTATTTTTTTTATTATGAAAACTCAATTGTTATTGTGTATCAGCGTAGCATGGTAGGCTCATAGCGAAGAGAAGTGTAGTTGGGAAAACGTAGTAAATAATAGGAAATGTGTACGTTGTAATAAGTTTAGGTACGGCCACTACGAAGGGAGAGAAGTGTTGCTGCTTCAATCTGTGCTTTATGAAAATGTTCCGTGTTCGTTTCTAGTTTGTTCCCCTTAGGTGCGATCTATTTAGCTATCGTTGCGATAATTCATTAATGGATTACGACAATGGCGCGCATACAAGTCTACTACATAGTTGGACGGTGGGCTAAATTCAGATATTGCACGATGAAAATAGTTTCGTTTTAATTTTATCTATAGACAACACACATACTTTAAAAGTTAACAGCTAATGAGGAACAACTTGACATTTGTCAGGCAGACATATTTTGGTGTACCTGACCCTATTCCATATGTGGTATCCTCCTCATGGTTTACCTCAATCAGTTGGTACAAATTCGAACGGCGCTTAAGAGGATGCACGAGATACTTGAAAAGAAAAACGCTTTTTTAGGTTAGAAAACGTCTTATAAATTCTTTTTTTTTGTAAATGACAAAAGTTTGCTGGACCTAAAACCGAAATAAGCGTAGGGACATTAATTTCTGTTTCGGTGCTACGTCCATTTTTATGTATAGTCCCCATATAAACTTTTTGTCCAGTTTTAATTTATTATATAAAAAAAGTGATTATTTATAAATCGGTTAAAAAAATCAAAACATGTTTTTAAAATTAAAAAATTAAAAATACAAACATTTAATGACAATTGATTTTTACCGTATTTTGGTCCAACTCTGATCAGCACAAGAACCTTAGTCGTTTATCATAGTAGCGTCAGAGTCATTTTAGAAGTGTGTACAAATAACAAACATTGATATCGTCGAATGGTGCTCTTTTTAACCGACTTATTTTCATATATTTTGGGGCTTAGATTCCAAAAATGAAACCAAAAGGTACTCCCTCTGTATAAATCAATAAATATATTTGTCTGATTTTACTTTTTACTCTATAACTTTCACACTTTTAAGGCCTAAACACAATGTTAACTTCATAATTCATCATATTGCTTTCAAAATACAATAAAATATTTTCTAATAGAAAGAAATTTGAATATCATCTCAATGTAATGTGATAAAATTTTGACAAAGTCAACGCCGAAGCATTCATTGTGTTTACGCTTTAAGTCCGATTTGGATATTCTTAGGCTTCATAACTTCGTTTTAGAAATTGCCTTAATTTTTCAATTTTTTAAAAAAAATTGTTTTTGTCCTTATTAACTCTCTTTCCTATATATTTCTCCTTCCAAAGTCAGTTGGTTCGAAATGCCACGCCATTTTTAGATGTATAGTTTTTTAAGACATATAGTTGTTTAACACTATAAACCTCGAAAAAAAAAACAGTTTTTTTTAACCGTTATTTCCTAAAAATTCCTCAAAGTCTGTGAAATCGTTGTAAGATGTATAGTTTAACATTGTTTTTCACAAACCAAAATTACCTTTAAAATCCTAGATATGCCAAAAAAATTTATTTAGCTGTACCTGCAACCTACACTTAGTCCCATCCAATAAATTTTGTGTTGATTTTTTTTGCACCGTGTAATTTATATTTTCTTAAAAATTAAAAAAATTATTTCTTTAGTTTGTTTCACTGTGCCTACCTATAATACACGTTTAAGGCATATTTGAATGTTTTCCAGACATATTTGTTATAGTAACAAAAAGTTTGACACCGTCTGGTTGTTGCGTTAAGTCATCCCCCTTTATTCAACTTCTCACTGGTGCCACGCCTCGTTTCACACTAATAATTATTATACCTTGTGTCCACATACGAGGGAGGTCAGGTACAACATATCCAGTACACTTTAAAATTGTATTGTAAGATGTTAGTATGTAATACATTTAATGCATTTCCGAAGATCCCAGTTAATATTTAGGAGTTTTAAGTTTCGCATTGACTTTTAAATTAAAAATGGTGACAAAATCAGCGGGATAACATATTGTGAACGTTTTACTATAAAAGGTGTTACATTAATTTATTTTGAAGTTAGTAGTAACTGTCGAAACATTTTGAATCGCCATACATTTTGTTGTCGAACATCCATAGAGTATATAAGCTTCGTTTACTTATAACAATTTTCGATTTCTTTTTTTTTATTTTCTTAAAGAAAAATGTTATATCTATTCTATAACTACAAGTGAGCTTTTGTGATTGATTTGAAGAGGAAAAAATATTTAAGAAAATAAAATTTACTGAATCTACGTCAAATGTAACATTGTGAACGATTTTGTTGTTGCCTTCGTTAGCTACTGTGCACAGAGCAATGGAATAAGATACACAGAGAGGGACATCAGCCGTCGTTCAGATGCAAGAGTGTTAACAGATTAGTTGTTTACATGGCATAAGTAAATGAGTTTTCAAAATTTTGTACAATATCACGCAGAGGCGTGTGCCGTAGCCACCGCGGGTTTCTTCATTCTATTTCACAAAGTTTTTATTTTCATGTTACGCACATAAAGTAAAAAACGTTACACACGTACATAATTATGCTCATCAGATATATACGATGTTGCCGCAAATACATATTTACAAATGCAGATGCACGAGTGAAAAAGTAAATAAGCGCTAGCATCGAACCGACGAAAGAGTAACAAATGTATCTGCAATGTCTCCTGTCTACCTCGTTGTATGCGTTGAATTGGTGTGACTGAGTTTAGCTTTCGCTGCTATCTTCTGTTCAAGCTCGTCTCATCCCATTTCGACTCTTGTTAAATATGAACGATGGCTTTTTGAGTAGTTGGTTGAGCATTTAGGATAATTGCATTACGTGAGACTTTAGCGAAGTTGCTACTGCCTTTGATTGCGAGCAGCAGTAGCAGCAGCGCGTTATTACCAGTTACCGATACGCAGATACAAATAAAAATACTATAGATACTAATGTAGATAGCACACGCAGTATTTGTTCACTCAAATAGGTGCGAATGAATAATAGTATTTTTCATACAATGGATCCAGTATATTTTGATTTGCAATGCAGATTTCTGTTTCTTTGTTTGCTTTCTTGTTTTCGTTTTTTTTTTTTTTAAGATTTTTATAACTGAGCCCAAGAACAATTTTTTTTTTAAAAATTTTGTCTTTATTTTGATTTCTACTAAACAATATTGAAGTATTTCTAAGGATACGATCGATCAGACACATAAATATTTTGAATCAAATTTTCACATCATAAAGCATTGAAAAAGTTTCAAATCTAAATGGTTTTCAAAAAAGTGTTTGGAACGAATATTTGTCGAAAAGTTCCAATGAGACTGCCTGGTAAGTCGAGCAGACGATCGACACTAGCCCGCGAGCGCGACTATATTTTTATACCCGCCACACATAGTGTGAAGGGTATTATCAGTTTGTCAGAAAGTTTGTAACGCATTAAAGGAAGCATCGGAGACCCCATAAAGTATATATATTCTTGATCAGCACGACGAGATGAGTCGATCTAGCCATGTCCGTCTGTCAATCCGTCTGTCTGTCCGTCTGTCTGTCTGTCTGTCTGTCTGTCTGTCTGTCTGTCTGTTTATTTCAGCGAGATTTACTCGGAGACTACTAGAGATATTTAGCTGATATTTGAAACTTAAGCTTTTTTCGGCAACGACCATGAATATGACGGTGCCACGCCCATTTTTAGGTATAGCCCCCATACAAACTAACATATATATATTTCCAACTCAAAATCCATCATTGAATGTCGTAAATTCTTTAATATGGCCCAACTATACAGTAGTCAACTCGTCTGGGTTCCAGGAAACAGTAATTTCGAGGACAATTGTGTATCAGACGAAATAGCAACATAGGGAACAATGACCAACTTCCTTCCTGATTGGAATTTCACTAGCAGACTGCTTTTGAAGAAGATAAACAATTTGCCCGAGATATTTACAATTGGAATAAAAAACATCTTTTATAGTGAATCTAGAGATCCTATGGTATCACTATGGAACACTGTTGGCGCATTCAGTCACTTAACCTAACCATGAAAATATAACACTGTCTAAAAAGGGCCTTAGTGTGCCGTTGAAAGTTAAAAGTTGTGTTCAGTATATGTCCTCCATGATGATTTAATGCGAAATTAATTTCCAACAAGGCACAAGATTCTTTGAATTCCACTAAGAACAGAGCCTGAGCTTAGATTCGGGCTGTCCTTATGACCGGGCCCGCTTAAAACAGTTTGAGCAGTTAATAATATTTTTCGCTGCTCCTTTAGGACTGAACACAACATCTTAGATGTATGTTTGAATTTTGATATTCGTTTATCTTAGAATTGTACGAGTATATTATATCATTCAATTATCTACTTCGAGTAGAAAAATCAATTTATTTACAATTTTCAGAACAAAATTGTTTAACGAAGCAATGATTTCTGATTGGCATATTATGCCTGGGGGTGTTTATGCTTATCCTAATGAAGTCATTCTGGAATTGTGTCACTGGTTCAACATTGTCTCTGTAGCTCATGTTACAATTTGTACGCAATCCCAATTGCAATCAAATCATCCGCCCAGTGGTTTATTAAATGAGCAAATTATTCAAAATAGCAAGGAAACTGCTGGTAAAATAAAATTTTGTTTCGCAAAATGTAATTAGGGCAAAAATGCGCTGCACAGTTATGAAAAAGGCTAGTAATGAAACAATTAAAAGGCAATTAAAATGTTTTTGAAGCTCGTCTGAATGAAAGGCTAATCGAGAGAAAAGTGCCGAAGGATAACCACAAATTGACTGACTACGTGGCAACCACACACATACACACATACATACGTACACATAGCAACGTTTTAACAAACTGCAAAAATATGCACTTGCTTGCGGCTAAACTTGTTCAAGAGATACAAAGATTACGCTTAAAAGGAATCTTTGAAGCATTGCAAATACAATTTGGCTACATTTGTTGTGGTACACAGGATTTTTCTTTTCAAAAAATATGAAAATACAAATTTTTGTATAAATATTGTACATACAAACACAAATTGGCAAAGAGCTATTAAAATTGTGTTATTTGAATATTGTTATACCCTGTACCCGAAGAGTAAAAGGGTATATAGTATTATGTGTGAAATGTTTGTAACAGGTATAAGGAACATGATAGACCCTATAAAATTTTTTATGTTCTTTTTTTTTTTTGTATCGAATAATTTTATTTGCAATCTGTCTTTAAAAGTTGCTTGAGTAATGAACAGTTGACAATGCGTTGGCGAAAGCCATTATGGATAAGGAATAAAGAGATGAGGGATGGGAAAAGAAAATAAACAAAAAGTAAAAAATAACATGAGTTATTGTCTCCCATGAGGGAGATCGAGCGGGTGAAGCCTTTTTGAGCCTTCTTATACTGAAGCTGTTGTCGAGTAGGTTGATGGTGAGTGTGTTGGTATGCATGTCGAGCCGATTTATATAAGAGGTGCTTAATCTTGTTATTTCTTGGTATACCCAAGGTACCCCGAGTTCCTCGTGTATCTCTTTGTTGGTGTGGAATACGTGACCGTTTGACATAATCCTCAGCGCCTTGTTTTAAAATATTTGAATAATAGAACAGTTACTCCTGCTGGCAGTGCCCCAAATTGGGATACCGTAGGTCCATATTGGCTTTATAATTGCTTTGTAGACTAAAAGTTTGCTCCTCAGCCTGAGAGGTGACCTTCGTCCGATAAGCCATAAATGTTTTTTTAACCTTTCATTGAGCTGTGCCTTTTTGGTGAGAAGGTGAGGACGCCAGGTTAAGCTTCTGTCAAGACCCAAGCCCAGATACTTGGCTGTAGCGCTGCATGGGATTGTGGCTCCGTCAAGATGAACTTGGGGACAGTCACCCCTTCTTAAAGAAAAAGTCATTTGAGTGGACTTCTCAGGGTTCACTACAATGTTCCACCTCTTGAGCCAAGTAGAGAAGATGTCGAGTTGCCTTTGAAGGATTCCAGAAGCAACCTGTGGGGAAACGTCGGATGCCAAGAAAACCGTGTCGTCTGCATACGTAGCGACCAGCAATTTGTCTTCCTCTATAATCGGCAAGTCGGCTGTATAGAGAGTGTAAAGGACTGGACCTAGAACACTTCCTTGAGGAACTCCGGCTCGAATATATTTTATTTCGGAATTTTCTTCCCCACATCTAACGAAGAAACTCCTGCGCTCAAGGTAGGACCTAATAAAGGTATAGTATGGAGCTGGTAAGATCGTCTTAAGTTTATGAAGCAGACCAGCATGCCACACCTGTCGAAGGGTTGCTTTACATCTAGAAAGACTGCCGAACAAAACTTCTTCTCCTCAAATGATTCCAGAATCTTCTCGACTAACCTGTGGCACTGTTCCGGCGTGCCATGGCTTTCTCTGAAACCGAACTGGTGATCGACCCTATAAAATTTTTATGTTCTTGATCAGTATTAAAAGGTGAGTCGATATAGCTGTAAGTAGATAGTAAGGGAATGTAAAATCCAACTCAATCGTGTTTGACGTCACAACACACTTTGTCTTTCTTGAGTCCCAGGGCGCTGTGATACTCCTGGGAACGAGCACACCGACATGCTAGCTAGAAAATGATTTATCGCGTTAATCCCAGCTAGTCATGGTACACATCCCAATGAGTGCTGGGGTCGCCCTCATTAGGAATCACTTAACTTCTTTAGGCATTAATAAATGGTACCGTAAAGACTTTGCGAGACTAACAGCCGACATAACGGGGCATTGGCCCATCGGGGAACATAGTCGTTAGAAAAGTCGTTAGCTCGAGTAGACTAAGGCAGTCGGATGATGGCAGTTAGAATGGTTGAGCGATCTGTCCCTATTTTATCCCTCCAATCTGCGGTCCTTCCATAACTGTACTAGTTGGCTCCGATCCGGGTTTATCACGTACAAAGGCCCCTTACTGCGACTATTTAGTATTAGCAAAACAGTTTTCTTATGCTAATTTTGCGGGGAATATGGGTTTTCCCATCATATCTATCTAGTCCAAATATCCCATCATAGGCAATTTTTGACTTTTTGTAAAAATATCCGATACAATAAAGATTTACCTTTAAATTCGAGCTACACAAGTCCTTCTATGTCTTTTCCTCTTAAACTGAGAACACACTCCTATTTTTTTGATATGGTTTTTATATGAACTGTAGGAGTATAAGTAAGAAATATATATTTTTTTTTAATTAGACGAATTAGTAGCTAAACTTATTTTAATATTTTAAAATTAAGGAAATATTTGAAAGTTTCAATTCCAATATTTCTTTTATAAATGTACTATATACCACGAGTTTACGAACTGTGCAGGGTATGTTTTTTTGTAATGGTAGTCCTTTCAGTTGCTTTTTTATTTCCTTTCTTTTCTCCATTTGGGTACTTTGACACGACGATGGGTTTTTGCTTTTATAGAATGACTCAATTTGTTCGAGATAATTTAATATAATTTTATTTACCTGAGTGTGCGTTTGTGTACGTTTGTTTTCAGTGTTTGTGTGTACTGTGTGTGTGTGTGTGTGTCTGTTTTTACTCTTGTAAGAAACTCAGTTTTGATCGATTTGTTAATCTACAATATTACTGAACTTGTTCATATTGGTCCCTCGCTGTTTTACGCTGCAAGCTGACCTTTCTTGTTGTGACTGTCAACAAAAGGTCGCTTGACAAAAAATAAAATAAATAAATATATATGTGTACGTATATAATACATATGTATGTTCCATATACATTAATGTATGAGCTTGTTTTTTTTTTTTAGCGAGAGGAATACACATATGAATGTATGTTTATAAGTTTTGTTGCCATAAAAAGGGATTAGAATTAAATTGTATTGTTGTTAAATCGTTTGGAACCCCAATTATTCATTATTTGAATTTGTTTGCGGAATTAGATTGGTTTATTATGGATTATTCAATTTAAAAAGAACATTTTAAATTATGAAATTTTCAGTTAACTTTAAATTTTCATAAACGGTTTTATCTTATTATTTTCCCTTGTTTACTCTACTTTAAAATATATAAATGTGCACCTATATCAAAACTTTTTACTTAATTTGTGGAAGTTCTTATAGAATGTTCTTGTGGTGAGAAAAAAAGTAAGTTACAATAAAGAAAGAACTCTGTACCGTGCTCCCAATTTTATAAATATTAAGCTATCATATTTTACTCATTCTTTATTATATAATAGTATTTGTAACATTATTAAAAAAAATGAATTGAATAAGGTAATGACTTTGTAAATATTTCACAAAAATGTTTATCATACAAAAAGTCGAATCATACGGCGGACAGACATAGTAAGATCAAAAACTGGAAGAGATAGCTTTCATCGAGACAAGTTAATAACTATTGGATTTCTTCAAGCCGGGTAGAGTAGTGACATTTTAATAAAATTTGGTCAATGGATCATTTAGTAGGTTTGAAGAGTACGAGTACGAGAGTACGAAGTAATAATGAATGTTTTGGCTATAGTTTTAGTGAAGAACGATATGTTCTATCTCTTTTCATTTTTAAGTAAAAAGAAAGGGATAGTTCGTATTTTTTACCATAAATTCCGACTTTGGGGGTCTCCTGGAAATTCCAGGTACACAGTTCTTTTTAGTCGACGAGACCTACAACCTCTACTATAAGATTTCCGACCAATTTTATTTTTTTTTGTCGCACAGTGTTATTAAACTAGTAAACTAGTCAATACCGTAAGTGTTCTTCACTACGAATGTGTTCAAATTATTTTCATTGAAATTCGAAATGTTTTAGTTATCGGTTTTATTACAATGATGTTCAACTGACTGTTCTAGAATATCGATTTAAGAGGTTTCATCATTTCAGTATCAAAACTTCGAATTTTTATAAAAAAAAAAAAAAACTATCGTTTCATTGTTAATGCTAACCATTTCATAAAGTTATCATTTGAATCATTTTATTAGCTGAAAATTAAATTTCTGTCATTAGGAGGTCATTACCTTTTGCGCAGATAAAGTTATGTGCATTGCAAAAAAGAAATTTAAAAAGCTGCAGCATTCCATAGACTTCAAAATGTTTGCACACAGTCCCAGTGCAACCTATAATTAAAGGATTGTCATTAAAAATATTTAATATTTTAATTTATACGAATTCAATAAAGATCGTTCGACAACTGCGCCAAAGAAGACGAAAAGTTTGTCGAGAGCGATGCTGCTAACCAAAAATTCCAATTCTTTTGACAAAACAACTCAATACTGAAACTCGTCTGAAAACTGGCTGCCGTAGTAGTTGGCTCTTAACGATTGCCTTTCAAGCGCCGGATTGAAAAGTATTCGATTAATTTACATCGTTCGAGAGCATATAATATTCGAAGGCATAGGAGGGAGACTGGGTACATGAAAACGCATACCGCATTGGCGCATATTTGCGCAAAAAGCAGCGGCGTCAGGTTCTTTCGTTGTTCTGTTCTGTTCTGCCGGTGTGATTCGGTTGCATTCCATACTCATAAAGACTCTCAGGCGCAGTGCTTTTAAGTTGTTTTTACCAATTGCCAGACTCAAAAATGCAGCATCTTCGATGTCTCAAATAAATTAATAAGTTTGTGTTTCTATAAACAGAAAATAAGTTGTGAACTGAACAGTTTGATGAAAAGCTGTAATTAAGACTTTTAAAATAAATTTAAATTTAAAATAAATATGGTGCATTATGCCTATATGTTCACCCAAACTTAATATTAGAAGGACATGCAAGAATCGTTCAAACTGAACCAAGAATTTAATACGAGTATTTTCAATTGTATTTATTGTTTTTTTTTTTTTTCTGACATTTTGCGACATAAGTTTATGGTATGCCAACAATTCACGTCATACGTAGCTGCATTTAATAATTTTTATGATGTTGATGATGATGACCACTGTTTCAATTTTTAATTCGATGTTAAAACAAGTTACAGTATTTGATCACAGTTATCCGATTTAAAATACCCTTAAATAATTTCATAGTAAAAAAAGATAGATAAATGAAGCCAAAGTATCTCACAATATTCCAATGTATCTCATAAAATTCCAATGTATCTCATAAAATTCCAATGTATCTCATAACATCCCAGTTAACTAGATGGACGTGGCTTATATTTTTCGAACGCTATATATCTAAAGTCCAGGCCTTAGTATTTTTTATTCCTAAAATAATAGAGAGAGAATCGAAAGTATCAGTGCACAAATTTTCCAAAAGATTTTGTGATATGAGCTGCCTATCTGCTTTTGTGCAGATATCAATTAATTATATGTAGCCAATTAGATAGATACTTTTATAATACAATAAGTATAATCACAATTTTGTCGTTCCGTCATATTCCAAAATATTTACATTTTTTTTTAAAAGCAACTAGATTTGTACAGAAATCTCCAAAATTTAATATGATTAACTACGAAAATAAGTGAGTACCTTGTCAGTGTTGCCACAAAAGCGGGACAATTGAGAAAAGACCGAGATGGGCAAGACTGAGAAAGTACTTTAAAATTACCGGGCGGTACGGAATATTGGTCTAGTTCCGACCTTAACGATTATATAAACTATTATAAATTTCAAATTTTTAAAACATCTTTTTAGTCATTTAAGAAAAGTAAAGGTAGAGTTTTGAATCACATAGAATTAATTTTTTATTAAATTTTCTTATCCATACCGAATCCGGTGTTTCTAGGTTAAGTAACGAAAATTGGGGTAAGCTTAAAATATTAGTACACTCCAGATGATTGTACAGAATCAAATACTTAATGTTCGAAATAATCGGTTTCATATGGCGGAGGAACAGACCGAAGAACATAGTTATTTCGAATCAAATTTCAGATGCTGATGAAGAATATATATAGTATACTTTATTAGTTCTGAAATTCCTTTTTCTGCCTGTTTCAAGTCATTCGGGTGCATGATATATAAAAATCTGTACGAGGCAAAAGATTGGAAAAAGAGTGACACAACGGAATAGTTTTGATTAAACCGATATGGGCAGGATTGAGCATATAAAATATTGTACATCGGGATAGGCGGGTGCGGTATCAAACATTAAATCAAAATGTAACAACGAATTTGTACAGGTTCGGTGTTCAAGCGAGTATGAACGATTCGCGAAGAATGATAAAAGCACCAATCACTGATAAATGAACAGTTTCACTGTTCGCGAAGAGCGATACACAAGATCGTCGATAATTGAACATGTTCACTGAGGAACTAGAAAATCGCCAATCACTACTTTCAGACGCAGTACGACATTGCAATATTTAAGTCACTCTGAAAAAATCACCGAAAGTGATTATGTTGCTAACACTAAAAAGTAGAACCTTCCTCATATTTCGTTGTAGGGTATATCGAACTTAAAGACGCAACAACAAATGTAAAGAGTGGACGGAAAATTGCGATATGCTGCCAACATTGTTGTGCTTATGAACTTATATGATTCAGCGACACTCGTCAAAACGAAACGAAAAATACCGCGGGCATCTTTATTTTTTAACCGGGCTTAATGGAAATGTCAGAGACAAAACGTGAGCAATGAGATGAGGTAGCGAAGCTTATTTATTTATTTCGCAAGCCCACTCAGATCAGAGCAGTCAGCATGACGACTGTGACGGACTTTTTTGGGATCTGTAGCTACTGTTCACACTGTCTCGCTGTCGCGCATATTAATTACTTTTGACGAACACGATCTGCAATTGCGCGCGCTCGGACAGATACTACATATAAGCAGCATCTGCGCAGGCGCGAACAAAAAAAAAAAATGAAAAAAAGTATAAAAGATACATTCAGAAGCACAACCTGAATTCCAGTTTGAGTTTGTTGAGATGTTACCTTTTATGTTGAGTGATACGAGTCGGCAGAAAATGCGTGAAACTGCTATGCAGGACCAAGTGTCTCCAAGATTAACTTTCATATATAAAACCTACTGAATGCAAACTGAAAAAATGACGCTTGACGTCTCGAATGTTTTTTTTTTTTTTTTTTTAACGTTCTGACATATGTATTCGCTGCTGCTGTTGCTCTTGCGCTAACAAACTGCCAGCCTTGCCTCTTTCGATTGAATGCCATATTTGGTATCTGTTGCGCAGTCGCAGTTCTCGCTCGCTACATGCGCTCTAATTAAGCCATTAACACCAATGGTGAACTTATTAAAGTTCGATCAATTTAACTTAGTTGCAATGCGTAAACTAAGCAACTTTTTTTCTTACCGCAATTAAACAGTACACGTTTACAAACGAGTTTATAGTCCTTTCAACAACTTTATTTCTAATATGAATTACCGTCGGATGGTTAATTTTTTTGTAGTACACTTGAATCCCACGGCATGTTGATAATCTTGATCATACTTACAATGTAACATTTTCAGTTAATTCTGCTAAATGATGGACGGATCATTATAAATGGTACCAAGTTAAAATTATGCTGCTATTACATTGTTTTATTATTCTTTGTACAAAAAAGAAAACGATCTTTAAAACAAAAAGAAAAGAAATAGTTTGCATAACAAGTGTTAATTGGCTAATTACTTTGACTTTGATTGCTCTAATTGCCGTCGCAGATCATTAACATCATTATACAAAAGTGTTGTACCTACTTAAAAAACGATCATTACACTTTTTGCTCGGTATTGAATGCTAAGAGTAGGCATCTATCTGAATGCCAAGTAACAAATCTTGTTTTAATATAACAAAGAAATGTGTACGTATATTGGTAGTAATAAACTTCAGAAGGCTTTTAAACTTGCATACACGTCTACAATGTATATTAATATTGTAAAAAGACATGTTATGCTAAGCTATGTAAAATGGAAATTATTTAAAAAATGGTAATTAAATCCAGACATTGTTTTACAAGATTAAAAATAAAAATCGCTCTCACCAAATTTTGATTTTATAAATCCGTGTGGTGTGCGGGCTGTCAAGAATACCACCACAGTAAGAGGCGCCTAAAGAGACAATCCCTCAGGATGTGGCTGGTTGCGCAGGGTTGTTGATCACCTCAACCGAAAAACAACTTAAAACCATAAGAACACACGATGCATGGATAAGACGGCTAGAAGAAATAAAACTATTCCAGGTGGCAAAAACAGAAGTAAAAATCAACCCGAGGAGAACTCCGCGGCAGGGGCATGAATTCTGCAGACCCCAACTACCGTTAAATCTGCTACTCATGATGATATAAAAAATATGAAATAAGTTAACTTCGGTGGAACCGAAGCTTAAATACCCGTCTCATATATTTTTAAATAGTTTATGTGTTATCAGTGGCTTAGATAGAATTTCGAAATGGGATGCTAGGAGGTCAATGGTCCGATTCAACTCAAGTTTGGACACAACAAAAATTGGAAAGTGGGCGGTAAGTTAGTATGAGGAATATATCTTAAATGGGCGTGACACATTTGTTTTGACATTGGATGACATTATAAGTGATTTTATTCCTTTTTTTATATAAACTATGCATAAATAATACCTATTTCATACAAAAACTCGAAAATGGGCGGTCATTTTGTATGGGGGCCATTCCTAAAAATGGGCGTGGTACTTTAATTTTCAAACTTCGTCGTTCCCGAGAAAAGCTTTAGTTTCAAATTTCAGCTTTATATCTCTAAGAGTCTCCGATTAATCGAAAAAATCATCTCATCGATCTTATCAAGAAGATACATACTTCATGGGGTCTACGACGTCTCCTTCAATGCGTTACAAACTTTTTGATAAATGAACAGGAATAAAAAACCTTTTATTAATCAAAGAGTCAAAAATGTAGGACAAGACACCCTGTACCCAATCTAAATGTACCTTAAGTTAATATATTTCTGGCAATATACCCTGTACCAATCCTTTATGTACCTTAAGTTAAGGCTTTAATTGGATCTCATACAAAAACTTTAAAAAATAGAGTAAATTTGTATAAAATAATAAAATACATTTTTTTTGGTCTTACCAAAATTGGGATACTTTATTTGAACAATGATAGACTCGATTTATACTAAAGAATGAGAAACAAATAATTATGCAAAACATCAAAATATTAGGGTAAATTTTTAAGGAGTTCCCTTAAAATGGGGCTATCTCTAATAGTCTCCGAGATAATATGACAGATGGTCGGACCGACAGACGGACAGACATAGCTAGATCGACTGAAGAAAATATATACTACATATAAGAAGTGTTTTAAACCCATGTCGTTTGGCATGTTATATATATTTGCACAAACTTAAAACACTATTTTACCCTTCGGTCCGACTTCAAGTTCTCCACTGATTTTCGAGGAACCCGTAAACTCCGTGTGAATAATGCAAACATCCAATTTTCCACTAAGTGTACCTCAGTCAAGCCCTGAGTAATCGACTTGGATGAATAATATTCAAAAAGAGTTATGCCTTGTCAAAAAGATTTTCAAAAGATTTCACGCAAAATCAATTTCTTGTGTGTTTCTTCTCATTCCTGATGTTTTTCGTTTAGTGAGCGGTTCAAAAGTAAAAGTTGAGATCAATATATGCCTCCATAACGATTTAATTCGGCAAGTGCAAAACCAAAGTTTAGATTCGGGCTGTCCGAGTGTGGCATATTTGGTAATGGTTCCATTTTAATGTTTTATCAAACTTTCTGGCAAATTCTGTTTTTTTAGTACAAAACTTTTTTCTTTGTCCGGAACGTTCCGGGTATCCCACTTCTTTACTTAGTGGTATTGAAACTATTCATAGTTTGTTTTTTTAACCAACATCAATTTTTGTACCATGTGTTGTGTGAACCTGAATATAATAATTCAAGAGAGCTTCTATAACACATTTTGGACACACCCACAAATTTTTCAAAAAGTTACTTCAAATTTTCCTAGAATTCTTATCAATCAGCATTTCGTATGTTAATCTGCCGATACGTTTTAATGAAATGGACAAACCTAACAAAATTCTTGCTTCTCCTATATTAAGTTATTTGATTTTGAAATGAGATCTCGGAAAATTTTGTATGAACAAATGTAGATGTTCACAATTTGTTTAGCATGTTTTCATAATTATTTGAAACAACATTTTCATGTGTTACAGTAGCTTCTAGACCGTATATCGTACCACCTTTCAGTGATCATTTTCGTGACTATTTTTTTTGTGTTGACATTTCATTTTGACATTTTGCTACCGAATATAAATTGTTGTAACGCCCCAAAACGATTTACGTCAACGTCTGCATGAGATGTTTTAAGTTTGGCTTTAACAAATTTCGTTGCGTTAAGTTCACCACAAATCACCTGAAACAATTTGTTTGTTGTTGTAAATACTTACAAATACCTACGCGGTACACTGCTCCATTCTCAAAACTCATTAGACCAGTGCAATGAAGGTAGGTACGTGTCTCTCCTGACTAAATGACGGACTGGCTGGGCTATTAATTAGATGTGTATCTTGAAAAATTGCCAGTTTTTGAATAGTCAGCGAGTTTTGCGCTTAATTAGAATTGCTTATCACAATATTTTCATTTTATTTTATTTTTCTTTTCGTCTCATTGTAGCTGCTTCACTGTAATGAAAATGATTAATCATTGCCATCGCCTTTGTCGGCTTTCAATATTTGAAGCACTCTTTTGCTTGTCACAAAGAGACTCGCGGAAAAGAAAGGCGAAGGTGCTAATTATGATCCGAAAAACTCATTGAGTTGATCTATCAAAATAATATTGTAATTAACACTGAAACTAAAATACTTAAATACCAAAGTAATTAAAAATGCACAAATGAGCGCACTTATGATAAAACCAAAAATATAGAAAAAATTTTATGAAGTTTTATCTTAAAATATTGAAGTCGTTCATCAGTTGAAGTTGTTATTTTGTGTGGTTTAGATACTTTTCCTTTAAGAGGTTAGATGGTTGTTTATCACACTGAGCTTAAAACGGTCATAGGTTTGATAAAAATGTCGACAAAAACCAAGTTTGGTTCTTGATTCGCTCTTGGTTCTTGATGGCTCTTTCTGTTTGTTGGCATCGATTGATTCAAAATGCCTTCCCCAAAGAGGCAATTTTAGTTTTGGGAGCAGGAAAAAGTCACAAGGATCCAAATGTGAAGAATTCGGTGGTTACTCGATGGTATTTATTGAGTTTATGGCTTTGTACTCCTCTAAAATCACGGTTCGATGCAAAATTTTAAAGTTGTCCTTCAACAATTACGACTGTTTGCTTTAAAAAAACTGTGTGTATGTGAAATTTTAAAATATTATACATACTGATCAAAATAGGTAAATAAATAAATTTCTATTCAAAGTTGACTGAGTTAAAAAAAAAAACAAGCAAGAACGTTAACTTCGGAAGCATCGAAGCTCAAATACCCGCTACACGAAACTTTATTAATTTTCTTGAAAAAATGAAAAAAATTGAAGGTGAGTTTGTATCTGACTATATGTTATAGTGGCTCGATCCTTGTCATATCGGAAGCATACTCATAGAATAACAGTAGAAGTGATTTTACATAGATTGAAGTGAATATATCCATAAATAAGAACTATTTTCATACAAAATCTGAAAAATGGGCGCTTGGTATGTATGGCGGCCATATCAAAAGATAGGCGTGGCACCTTTCTTTTAAAATTAGATGTCAATAAAGTGCTTTTATCCATATTTGTAGTAAATACGTTTACAAATAATATCTATTTTCATACAAAAAAATCGAAAAAAATGGTAAGTTTGTATGGGGGCTATATCTAAAAGTGGGTGTGGCACCTTGGTTCTGACATACAAACTGCCTAGGAACACAAAAAGCTTAACTTTAAAGTTTCAGGTCAATATCTTTAAAACTTTCGAGAAAAACGCATTGCAACAGACGGACAGATAGACACACAGTCGAACATGGCTAAATCGATTCGTCTCGTCGAGCTGATCAATAATATATATACTTTATGGGGTCTCCGATGCCTCCTTTAATGCGTTACAAACTTTCCGACAAACTGATAATACCCTTCACACTATGTGTGGCGGGTATAAAAAATACTATCTGCACCGAAAAGTGGTATAAAATTCAATAAAAGATCCAACATATCAAATAAATCAGACTGTTTGCGACCACAGTTTTCCTAAATAATATATCTATATCTTATGTACAGTTTCGTTTACGAATTATGATTAAAAATGTTTCTAAGGGAACTATTCCAACTATGTGTTAGGCATTTAGTTCAATCTTGCTTGGGAAAAGTCGATATTTTTTTAAATTTTAAATTTTTTTTTTTTAATTTTGGAAATACATAGTTAATTTATATGTAGGAATGTAATGATTCAAAATTTTCTTATATTCATTTAAAGAAGTGTACAAACATTTTTATACAGTTACAAATCAATTACTTCAATCACAGCATATTGGTTTTTATTTTCCGTATCTTTCAATTGAAAAAGGAAATCAGTGACTGGTTACCACTAAACCACAATCTCAATTGATAACATCAACGAGACAAACTGTACGAGTAGATACATATAGTATAATCCGCAAGCAACTAATGGGAAAAAGCAAATGCAATAATAAGATTTAGCAAGCTGAAGCGAATGTAAATTGAAACGACAGAAAGAAGAAAGAATAGTCTTTATTGAAAAAAAAAAAATGTTTTTTCTTTAAAGAATTTGACACCCACCTCAGCTCAAATGAAAATGACTTCTTTGGTATTATAATTTTCAACGGCATTAAATAGTTTTTGTTTCATTGATAGAAGAAATGAAGACATTACAATTGGTGTGAATTAATAAAATTTTTATATATTTGTTGTCTCTGTTTTTAGATTGTATATAAAAACATTTTACTGCTGTATATCTGTTATCAAAAATAGAAAGACCTAACGCCATAATTTGATATGTCTAAATTAATTGCATACGTATCACAAATTTGAAACTTTAATTTTTCAGAAACCTTATCTCAAACTTTTTTTAACCTCATAAAAATCGTTTACTCCACAAGTCCGAAATTTAAATTAGTTTTTAAACCTGCCACAAATAGTCAGTAACGCTTTAAAAGGGAGACATCATATACCCTGTGAAGTATGTATATATATTCTTGATCAGCACGACGAATCGAGTCGTTCTAGCTATGTCCGTCTCTCTATCTATCTGTATTTAGGCGTTTTGTTTCCTTGGTTTTAAAGAAATTGAGCTGAAGTCCACCGCATATTTTCAACACATATATATTGGATAAATTTCCTCTTATATGCTGGGTTGTATCAGATCTTAGACCCTTAACAGTTCATATTTCCGCTTCGATCCTACATACATTATTTTTGAAATATTGTTCAATAATAAAGACACGTTGTTCTGTCGTGTAACACTCCATTTTTTTTACTAACCCTAAACTATAAGGTGTCGATTTGATTTTATTCTAAGGTTGTCAACACTTTACTGCATAAATGGCGGCAAATTTAAGTCTTGCGTTAATTCTGGGACACCCTTTATTTTCTGGTTGCTTCTTACTATATTGGAGTTTTCAAAACGGCACCAAATATTATCTTTCACAATCGAGTTCTAATTTTTTTTTATGTGAATGAAATATACCAGTTAGCGCTAATAGAAATCTGGAAAATCAATTTCGCTTTTAATATTCAAGGTTTATCAAGCCTAAACCAAGAATTTTAGATGAAGACAGAAATCATTGCTGGTAAAACTTTACGAATATTTTGTGAAAAGTCACAAAAAATTTTTAATTTTTTTTTTATTAGATCATAGTAAATTGAAGAAATGAACGAAACAGTGGAAATCGGAGGATCCATATACTATTAGAAAATTAAAGATACATTCGTAATTTGAAATTGATGCTAAAGTATAATGAAAAATTAGACTAATTAATGTTCTTCTGACGTGTTCGATCTTCGATCATTTTTTCAAACCTATTCGCTTTTGTTGCCCAAATCTTATTCAAAAAATTGTAACTGTAATCTGAGCAAAATATGGCCGTTTTTCTATGAGTTGCAAACAATTGAATAAGATTTCGTATTGTTGTTAACGCCCTAATGGAATAATGCACCACCGTTGGCACATAGTAAGGCATAGCACCACGGCACTGTTCCCTGTCACTCCCTAATGAATCCGTTTCAAATGGCAACAGTAACTGATTTTATAATTTCATTATGGACAACAATGAAGCACAGAACTACTTATACAATCGTTGTTGTATTATTTTTTTTCCATATGTAACTATATGAATATTTCTATGAATCTTTGTACGTAAGTATAATATGTGTGCGTGTATGTATGTAGAAATGAATGTCTTTATGTATTCAAGCATTGTTCGACATTTGCACAATTCACTTTTGGATTTAATACGATGAGGAAGCATCCGCAGAAGCTCCTTGCGCTCCTTACCACCTTGAGGGGTTGTTTGCGTTGCTTTTGTATGTATGTATTGTATGAATGTATGTAGCTTGCCAATGTTGTAAATTTAACATTAAACACGAGTAGAGAGCATCCAAGAGGGGGGAGTGGTCATGGTTTTACGCCCGCCGTCCTTCATTTGTACTTATAACTTCATCCATTGCAAACGGCTGCCATATGCATTCCACTTTGCTTTGCTGTTAGCTACGATCCCAGAGTATCGCACAAATGACTTGACTTTTATATGGCTGTCATATGCTTATGTAACTGGCTACAACTTCAATCTGATGTGCTGTAACCGGGTGGAAGAGAGTACATACTGTACTGTATTGCGTTTGTGTGAATATATTTATATATATATATTGAAAATCACATAATGTGTCATTTAATAATCAAGTACAATGAATACAACAACAATAATGTCTACAACGACTACAAAGGGCAACAGTAACAACAACAAAGTTACTATAACAAAAAGCTTACATAAATACGTAACAAAATACATACGAGTACATACATATACACACATGTCTATATGTATGTATAGAAAATACACATATATAAAACGACCCAACCAAGAGTACTCAACTGTTCAGTTCCCTTTGACGTTTATGGCTCATCCTGCTACGCAAAGTATTTTTGAAAAAGTTAAATAAATGTTAAATGAAAAAATTCTCCTCAATTGAATTCGTTAGCGAAAATGTCGTTTGGCACGTTTGTTCGTTTACCCTCTCATAACATAACTTCGTCATCAGTCATCGTCAACATTGTCAAAATCATCAATATTAAATATGATAAAATATATGAAAACTGTTTCCTAGAAATTCAAACAGCGAGCAATCCATATGTCACAATTTGAGGTTTTCAATTTTAAAAATGTATTTAAATTGACAATGAACATTTGCAAACCTAAAAAATGTATTATTAAGCTTTAGAATTTTATTAAATAACAAACAACATCGGATATAGTTATGGGCTCTGAAACTCCTATATACTATACAAAGTCTTGATCAGCATCGAAAGCTGTATCAATGTAAGATGTACATAAAATTAGAAGTAACCGCTGGCTACAATAATTAAGTAAAATTTTTGTAAATTTTCTTATATTTTTCGTTTTCTGTTTGATATTTTCAAATAATATTTTTTTCAGTTCAAAATTTAGTTATTAAATTTAACTTAGGAAAAATTGTTCAGTAAAATCTATCAACATTTTTTTAAGACAGCGTGAAGTACTCTTCCTAAAGTTCTCTCTCTCTTTGCTGACTTTTCGTAGTAAAAAAAAATGTTTTTGTAAAGTCATGGTGGAATTATAAAGGTGGTGTCAAGCGAAACGTTTGTATCATGCGAACCTAGTGCAAAACAGTTGTGTGAATGAGATAAATTATTTGAGTATTCTTTTTTTTTTTTTTTTGTTTCTTTTCATAACAATGAAATACGACTGACGTTGGTACGGAAAACGTTGAGAGACCAAATGCGTCTAACATAAGCTTAAACCTTAAACCATAAATAAAGTTAAGTAAAATATTTTACAAAATTTGAGAACAGACCTTACAAGAATTATTTGTTTCTATGATATTTATTTATTATGAAGCAAATTTCAATTTATTGTTGCATTTTGTTGTGGTCCACTTCAGATCTCACATGGCTTTACTGGTCTGTACTAGGCCAATTTCGAATAACACATTTTCAAAAATGAGACATTACTCCAAGATGTGCACAAAATGTAGAACAATGACGCCAACGCCTACCGCAAAGCTAAATAAAGATGAAAAATAACAAAGCAGTAGGCAAACCATGCTGAGTTATTTAAGACTGGCGGTGAAGGGTTGATTGGATGTACAATTTTCCAACTCATATGCATATGGAGTAGGGAATGCTTGCGCAGCGATTGGAAACTTAGTGTCCTGTGTTCAATTTTAAGAAAGGAGTCTCCGTAGTCTTCTTCCAATCGTTTATAAATTTCTGTCCAGTTTACCACGTAATAGACTATATATAAAGAGATTTGGAAAAACAAATTGACAAACACAACGTTTATTCATTTATTAGGCTTTTGTGGAGATTGAAAAATAGTCCCTTTAATGGTACTAGCGGTGAATGAAAGTAAGACGAAGTACTTGGTATCCACTCGCACATCTTTATCGGGACTCTAACAATATGTGAGGATGGAGAACTTCAACTTCGACATCTAGAAACTTCGTCCTACCAAGATACACAGGTAACCAGCGACAAGACAGCGACTCTACAAGTCGTTGACATTCCCGGTTCTGCTATATGGCGCTGAAGTGTGGACCATGTTACCATGTTAAAATCGAATAAGTCGGCGTAAGGTGCGTTCGAAAGACATTTTATTGAAAAATCTATGAACCTATATAATGACATCGACACTGTGCTGGTCAACTTCTTTGAATGCAGTGGCTTTGGGAAAAAAGAGTATATGAGCGAAACATGGGTATAATCGAAGGGCGAGGGAGGACCAGATCATAGAATACATCCACAATATTTGATTAGCAACAAGCACTAAATCATCCGTTCTGGTGCAAATCTCTAATTGAGGCCTAGGTCGATAAGAAGCTGTAGTGGCTACTCGTGTTTAATGTTAAATAAAATGAAAACAAGAAAAAATCTTAACTTCGGTGGAACCAAAGCTTAATTACCGTCACACATATTTTTAAATCATTATTGTTATAATATCAGTGGCTTAGATAAAATTTCGAGATGGAATGGGAGGGTGTCCATGGATCAACTCAAGTTTATACACAATATTGGTACCGAAATTTAAGCTTATAATACAGATATTCCGAATAAAATCGAAAATAATCGATAAGTTTGTGTGGGCCCTACGCCTAAAAATGGGCGTGACACCTTGGTTTTGATATTAGATGACGTTTAAAGTATTTTTTACCCAATTTATATTTCAGCTAAGTAACTCCAGTAGTCTTTAAATAAATTGCGTTGAACACCACAACAGACGGACATGGCTAGATCTACTCGCCTTATCGAGCTGATCAAGAATATATATACTTTGCGGGGTTTACGACGTCTCCTTTAGTGCGTTACAAACTTTCCGTCAAACTGAATATACCCGTTTAAACTATGTGTAACGGGTATAAAAATGTATAACTGACGATAGACGGTACTCTAAACATAAATTTTTATACCCGCCACACATAGTGTGAACGAAATATTCAGTTTGTCTGAAAGTTTGTAACGAATTGAAGGAGAGGCCGTAGACCCCATAAATTCTTGATTAGCTCGGCGCGTCGAACTGCTCTAGCCATGTCCGTCCGTCCGTCCGTCCATCTGCCTATCCGTCTGTTTGTTTCTTTGCAGTTTATTCGGTCAGTTAAAAAAAAATAAATTAAAATTATTATTTTTTTTTTTTTTTTCATCTTCCCCATCCCATCCCCACCCCTTTTCCAAATTTTTTGTTTAAAAATAAAAATTATTTATTTAATAAATAAAATTTAAAGAAAAAAAAAAAATTACTAAAGACGTCCTCCCTCTACTCTACTGATTTAAAAGGATCAGCACACTATAACATATAGCCCAAAACAAAGTCACCACCCATTTTCAATTTTTTTTAAGAAAATGTTTATTATTCTTCTATTCTACTGTTGACTCCAAGCCATTCCTTCTCGAAATTTTACCAAAGCCACTGATGATCAAAAAAAAACTAAACCAAAATGTGGCCGGTATTTGAGCTTCGGTTCTACCAAAGTTAACGTTTTTTTCTTATTTTGAATTGTCCTTCTCTGGCCTAAATTAATGCATCCGCAAATAAGTTACCGCTTATAATCTGATTTAATAATTCTTCTGTATCTAAATAGGAATATGCATACATATCTAAACAAAAATTATTTGAGTAGCAAAAATAAATGTTATACAAAAAAAAAAAAAAAAACAAATGTTCTCAGGTGATATGTTTGTGTGTGGACTGTGAACCGAAAATAATATTATTTGAAAAATGATTGAATGATATGTCTGAAAGCATCATAAAGTTTTCCATTGTTATTGATAGAAAAAGAATACATACTACTCGAAAGTCGGTAGCGGTATGCTCTTCGGGTATCGGGAAATAGCAGAAGAACTAACTGTGGCGAGAACGACATGAACGACAGCGCGGCTGACTAATTGCCATTTACACCACTTATATTGCGCGCTGTCGTCGGCGTTGATTATGTACAAACACGTACGCATATATTACATAAAGATATTGTACTTCAGCGCTGACAAGTGTTAACATTGCAACAATGCAAAAACATTCGTAGATACATATATACCTATATATGTATATATATGTACAAATATGGTAGATATATAGAATATATTTTTGTATATTGCCATTGTACTTACACTACTACCACAACAACTACATTTGTCTCTTTCCTCTTCATGGGTGCTCAATTCACGCATTTTGGGTTGTATTCAGACGCGCGCATTGTGGGCGTTACTCGCGACGACACACCTCTTTGCCAATGGCAGCCGCAACAGTGTATATACAAATGTATACACATTTTAGATATACCGTAACAGACAGACAGACAGACAGATATACTGAGACACATACAATCACATAAGTTACAGATACTGAAACAGATACAGATACTTGTAAGTTACTCACAAACAGCTGTATTCCCTTTCATGCGATGTGATACAATTGTTGTTTTTGTTGTTGCTTTTGGTGCTTCTGTTGATGTTGACGTTTTGAATAAATTTTAATTGAATTCGTTGCACAATGAAACTGTTTGCTTAACTTGCCACTTTACTAGATGAGCTTTCTTTTCAATTGACAACTATGAGAATCCCCGTATCCGCACTACTACAATCACTGGATTAATACATACATACATACATACACAAATATCATATGTAGCTATATAAATATATATGCATGTATATATAACATTCTACCTTGTCTAGTATTAATTACAAAAATCAGTAGTTTGTTTTTATTCTCTTTATAGATAGATGGATAATAAATATATATAGTAAATGCAGATGAATAACAAGTTATGTATAGCATGTTTTTTCTGTATGGTTATATTTAGTAATTCAGTAAGTTTTTTTTGTTTGTAAGCTCAGCAGTTGTGCGTAATAATAGCATTGCTTTTTGATTACCAACATCGATGAATATCATATGAATAATTTTGTAAAAAAAAAAAACATTAAAAAAAAAACTAAATATACTCATGTAAAATACGCATCGCATAAAGGAGTAAAATGGTGATGTATATTATAAAATAGGAAAGAACACTTATGTTGAATATTCTTGTTTAAATGAATTTATGTAGAGGTTCTTTTTTATGGAAAAGAACTACAGGATACTCCGCAAATAACCTAAGTAAAACATAAAATAATCCTTGATCCTTGGGAATGAAAAAAATTATTTTTTAAATGTTCTTTTTTTATTTTATTCAATGTAGTGTCCTTTTTAGATCGATACACTTATTCCAGCGATTTTCCAACTTCTTGACCCTCCTCCGCGGCGTCTATGATTTCCTCGCGTGAGCTGAATTTTATTGATGAGCCATCTTTTGAGATTTGGGAAGAGATAATAGTCCGAGGGAGCAAAATCGGGCGAATATTCCCTAAATCATGGATTTTAGTCGTGCTCTGCGTTTTTGTTTTTGGTCCAGAGTAAGCATGCGCGGGACCCAACTGCAGGATTACTTTATCGAATATATATATATATATCTGGTAATACGTACAATTTCTCGGCATATGTTGGCTATGAGCTGGCCCAGGAAAATAAAATGTTTCCTTCAGTTATCCCCACAGAAAAAGTCTAGCGGTGCACGAATGAAAATGAGCCTCATCAGTCATGAAAAATTTTGACAAAAAACCGGTTTGGTTTCTTTGATGTTTTGCATATTACTGGCATATTGAAGACGTCGAGGCTGGACGTATGGTAACAGTTTCCATGGTAAAAATAGTACAAGACTGATGCGTCGCACGCGCGCTCTGATGTCAATTATACAGCAGTTTTACATCGGGTATCACAGAAAGGAGCATCTAATAATACGCTTCTATGTGTCTACCAAATGGTACCGAGTGACTACTAAATTTTATGGAATTTTACATCTGCACCGCGTTAACAACCAACCAGGATGTCTCGGTTTACTACGGTTTTCCTCACTGGAAGCTGAAAATTTAGAAACGGTTGACTCAGCTGTATTAACTTATCCCAATACGAATAGATAAGTAGGCATAACTCTAAAGATTTTCTAAAGAAACTTCTGAACAATGAAATATATTTACTTGGCCTTCTCCAAAAAAAGTTTGCGAAGAAGCAAGGTCTGATTCTGGCAGTCGTGTAACTAGATCTTCTGAGCGCAATTTGGTATTAAAATACTCTTCCGACCGTTTTAGTTAAACAAATGTTCGAACTCCTGGTCAAGATATTGTGAATACTAAGTCAAAATCAATGATTGCTGTATATGTTGATCTATATACATATATAAAATAGTAAAAAGTTTATATGCCGCTATGGACGTTGAAACCATCCAACCGATGAGGTACCAAAAACGGTGTCATTTGAAAGGCAACCACGCAAATAAATTAAAATTCTACTAAAATAATACATTAGGCACATTCGATTGATTTAAGAAGTGGATTTTCTAATTTTTCCTATACAAAAATGTTTTCCCATTTTTTAAACGATATTATTATACTAACCCCAACATTTTGTGGACTCGCTGCAATCAAAAAACAAAAGAGAAACAGCTGATTGCAATCAGGGATGTTTCGAACAGATCCATGCAACTCTACACTTCTCTTGTGTTGCAAAGCATTAATTAATTATTCAATCGTCAGTGTAGGGTACTAAAGCCTCAATTCTATCGAAGCTACTGCTTTTCCTTGTATTTAATATGACACTAACAGGAACAAGTATGAAACTGTCAATTGACTCCGTAGTTGGGTAAGTAATTACGTGCTATGTGTAGATGAAATCGAAGTAGAATAACTCGAAATAACGAAACAACACACCTTCATTAAGTTAATAACGGTCTATGAAGAACAAAGGGATAAGTTCAAGTAAAAAGTTTCTGATTCTGTTTCTGTTTCAACAAATAAGTAGCCCCAACTCGAAAACATGCCATGCCAAGCCAATAACTAAGCCAAATACTCTAAACACACACACCACACCATACCGTACCGTAATTTGCTTTCGCTTTGCATTTTGATGCTTGTATAGAATTTTTTTGTGTTTGGTTTTGGATTACAAAGTTTCAATTTGAATTCAGCTGTAAAGGTTTTCTCTGTCGAGGATGTCGAGGATTGTGTTCAACATCTTGATTATCTTCCGTTTGTTCGATTATTTGAACTAGAACGTACCACACGCCACGCCGCCACCGCCTACTCTAATGCAACTTGATACACTGACATCCACCGCACGCTCAAGCAGAAAGCGCTGAAAATGAAACATTCCGTTTGAATTTCTTTTTTTTTCAGCATAACATAAGAAGTCAATCAGTCAACATTCAAAAGTGCAAAGGATTTACACAGCGAGTACATAAGTCAAATTCAAATTGCGTGCAAATCCTTCATAGACGTCGTCGAACCCCCACTCCACATAACCCCCGCTTGTAAAAACAATTTCCTTGAACAGTTTAGTCGCGCTTATAAGGATATAAAATCAACCCTAAGACGGTATCCGTCCTCACATATAACAGTTAACAGTGTTGACCTTTATTCTATTTGTATACCCTACTCTTGTGCTGCTGATTGTGTTCCTGTGAAAAATTAACCAGTAGTATAAAAATATAACCTTGGTAGCGTATTAAAAAATCTAAATTTATTCTCTTGCCAATTGTTTCATAAAATAACTTTGCTGTTTCGTCTTCTGCTGGTTTTTGAGCAACTGTATCGTATCTGTCTTACATCTGGTCACGACACGTGGCTACCAAAAAATAAACCCGTCCACCAAATGTCTCAGTCTTCAATTACCCTTTCGCACTTTTCCATGGCATTATCGTAATCGCATCCTAATTGCAAGAAAATTACTCCCACGTGCTGATGTAACCTGATCAGAATCAACCTCATTGTCATCCCTTATCAACACCATTTCGTGTATGTGAATTCGTTTATGCATATGCATTTTTTTTGTTTGCAGCAGATGGGAAAAAAAGTTTGTTTAGTTAATTTTTTATTAAAAAAAATAGAAAATTTTTTTTTTTTTTTAAATTTTAATTTAAAAGACACAATTTTTAATTTTATTTTTTTTTTTAGCTAGCCCATTAAGATTGTAATTAATTTGTGAGGTTTTGATTCGTTGAAAGGAATGATATAAGAAATTCTATTGTAATTTGGATTTATTTTCATAATTTGGAATACTTATTTGAATAAAACTTTTTCGGGATGATAGTTGGTCTTTTTATATCACATTTAAATAATCCCTCCTCGGGATTAGATTAAAAAAAACTACACTTGCGAGAAGTTTAGAACTAACTAAGATAAAGTCCCAAAAATGCGCTTGTTTTGGTAATAAAATAGATAATAGTACAATACATTTTTAAAACATTAAGAGCAGATTTTTAAGATGAAATACGTAGAATTAGATTTGAACCAAAGTTATGACGAAATTTATTCACACCAGGAGACTAGTTTACACAAAAATTAAATCTCGATTAAAAATTATGTTCTACGTTAATTTGGGGTTTTAGATAAATTCTCGAGATGGACATAGCTAGATAGTTTCATCATGTCGATAATAAGAATGTGTATACCTAATAGGGTCTACGATGTCTGCTTAATGCCATGTTTACACTATGCTGAGTTATGCGAACTCCTGGGTTTCATGTGTCAAAAAAAAAAAAAACCTTGGGTTTTATTGAAACCCAGCGTCAAGCAAAGAGTTGCATTGCCAAAATACAGTGTTGAATAGCTTTAAAAGCCAAAATCGAATACAACAAAACTCACATCTGTAGAACAATCAACAACAACTAGTAGGTTAGGTTACTTAAGATTTAAGTGGCCGAGTGCACATACGAGCACTACAAAATTTAGGCTAAAAGAGGCACAAATGATTTCGAAAGACAGCTCAGAGACCTTGGACCATATAGTAGGACCATTTTATCGGTTTAACATATAATTATACTAGAAACTCACCCCGGCTTCGCACGGGTGCAGGTACCCGCGGCTTTGCTCCTTTTTTTTTTTCCTCCTTTTTTTTCTTCTCTTCTTTTTTCTTTTTCTCCCTCCTTTTCTTTTTTCCTGTTTTCTCCTTTCCTTCAACAACCATCCCCACCACAAAAACCAAACATTTCCTATTTATATATATTAGTATAGATAAAATTGTTTTTTGCAACAATAATTTCGGTATGAACACAACTCTGATGATGTCAATAAAATATTTCAGTATCCCAAGTCTAAAAAATATCAGAATATGGCAAAATTTTGCTGCTAGTTATGAATGCAACAATGTTAAAAAAATAAAATTTAAATTTAAATTTCAACGGGTTTTATTTCCACACAGATGGCGCTATAAACGCATTAACCTTAATAGCATCGTTAGATAACAATCGATTGTCCGCCAGATGTCGTCCAACGCTCTCACAAATTTTGGGTCTCCATCTGAAGGTATTTTGACATTTTTGTGCGACATCTTTCGACGACCCGTTCACATGACCATAGTTCGCTCTTATAAAGCGGTTATTGTCTTATACTCTTTAAAAATTAAGAAATTCTTTAGTTAACAATTGGACAAGTGAAACAGTGTGTAAATTTAGTGGGTAGGCGTTGAAAACGCTACGTTACGTTACATATAGACTAATTGAACCTTTAGTTTGTTATTCCAACGAAGAGTATCATGCCAAGAAAATCGATAAATGATAGTAAATGTTATTTCAAATTGGTTGGAAATTCTTTTAATTTTTATGTACCTCTTCAATAGAACACTTGATCATTTGAAATGGGTGTAGTCTAGATAGCGCAAAACGCTGAAGTATTTTCAATTGATAAGACGAACCAACAAACCAAGCCTAGTTAAATTTCATTTGCAAACTTGTTGCATCACTTTGAATATCATATGTACCTAGCATCTGGAACCCATGGGTGGAGCAGAATATATTTTTTAAGTCGTAAAGTTTGATCAGCTCGGCGAGAAGAATCGATCTAGTGTCTGTCTGGTGCTGTGCGATTTATTCGTTCAATTTAAAAAATATTGAGCTGATATTTTAACCCAAGCTTTTCCAGTTCCTGTGTATTTTGTATGTAAAAATCAGAATAAAATTGATTAAGATCAGACCGCAAATTTTTAAATTTTTAAGAACATTTTATTACACTAGTATTTAAAGATTTGCATCATCGCGTGGGGATTTTTTTTTTTAGCCGACATATTTCCATGTATTTTGGGGCGTATATTTCATACATAAATTTTTTTTTTTGAAATAAAATATATTGCATTTTAAGTTAAAAATCGAATATTATTTGTGTGAAGAATCGATGCTATGAAAAAATGAGTTATTTTCAACTAAAAATAGTCCGATATACAAATTTCAAAAAGAAATTATCTTAACTTAAAAAAACAAATAAAAATATTTTTTATCTGTTAAAAAGCTGGGTTAGAAAATTATCATTTAAAAAAAAAACTTCAAAGAGGCGTTTAAAGAGACTATTCCTCAGGGTTAGGTTGGCTTCGAGACAAATGCAAAAATGAAGAAACAAAAGCAATCCAGGTGACAGACATAGAAGAAGATATCATCCAGTGGAGAATTTGGCGTTAGGAGCACGGATTCTGGAAGCCCCAACTACCGTTAAATCTTCTGCTTATGATAACAAACCCCGGAAAAGATTTATGGAAAAACATGCACCTGGAATGTCCGATCCCTTAACAGGGATGGTGCAAATAAACAACTGATTAAAACTCTTTACAAATTTAAGGCTGATATTATAGATATACGGGAAATGCGATGGATTGAAAATCGACACCTTAAAAGCAAGAAGAAAGATGAATTGAAATGCCTTTATAAACGCTGCCCAAATCATGACATTAAAATTTGCTATTTCAACTTCCAAAACAATGATGGGACCCTTTTTAGAGCCAAGGTCACTGCTAAAGTCGTAGCAGACCGCTGCTGCCCACTCGACAAGGGTCTCTCAACTGCTCAAAGAGACTTCTCCAACATCTTGTACTGAAAAACGGGCACATCTCCAAATCCTTAGAGCTCGGAAGCAAACCTGGTACGATGAGGAGCGTCGCATTGCTGAAGCAAAGAAGAACATTGCCTATATGCAAACCCTGTTGTTGAGCGATACTGAGGGAAACGGAGAGACGAAAAACACGTTTTGAAACGCAAAATAAAAGACATAGAGGGGTGAGATAGAGGAAGTTGAGGTGATGTGCGACAAAAAATGAAGCTTAAAAAATCATGCGTTTGACCGAACCATATATGTAAGTCCGGAGCCTCTTTCTCTTATTTTATGGAGAAACCATTTCTTAATGCTGCCAATGGAGAAGTTGAAGAGCTGGGTCCCCGATCGATAATGGGCCCTCTGTAGGGCCATCAGTCTATGCCGAGATCTTAGAAGCTATCAAAAAATTAGTAGTAAAACGGCAGGCGCAGAGAGCTACCCGTAGAGTTATTGAAGACCAGTTGCGAGGAGCTGGTCAGATGTTTGCATGAACTCGATTGAAACCTAAGTGAGCGATAGGAACACAAGTGTGCTGTGCCCAGTCTTCAAGAAAGGAGACAAGCATTCTGCGCAAATGATCGCGGTATAAGTCTGCTTCCAACCCTAAGCAAAAGATCTGTACTTGTTGAATAAAATTATCATGGGAGCCATACTATATACTAAACTCAACTCATATGTTGTTCTCTTTTTTAAGACAACTATTCAAAAATTGAAAATGGTCAACTTTTAATCATTTTCACGTCTACTTGAATTCTAATGGCTAACTTCGATGAAATGCAAAATTAAATGTATGCATTGTTTCGACCCTAAGATGCGTTGTTTTATCGTTGATATTCTGAACTCTGATCAGCTGCTCTTTTGCACGCGGTAATATGTTGATCGACTGGGTAGTCAATCTAGGCTGAAAGCCTTGCCTAAGATACCGTTTAAACGTAGGAAATCACAGGTAAAAGCCACTATAAAATGAATCTAATCAAATAAAACTTCATGTACCTACTGTATATTTTCTTTATTTATTTTATAATTACTGACGACTCAAGACGACTTTTATTTGTTTATTTTATTTTAAGAAAGTAATTTGTTGAATTATTTATAAGCTGTAGGTTTTTTTTGTAAATTATTATTTTTTTGTTTATTTGTTTATTTATTTTTAATCTTTTAAAGTTTACATCCATTAAAATTGCAATTACATTTACTATGAAACTATGATATACATATACATATATATTTTTATTTAGTTATAAGTACACATACATATTTATAAAGAATTACGCTTTTATAGACTTTTCAGCTTGTTTTTGCATTTGAATATTTTTGTTGACAAAATATTGAAAAAGATTTTCAATTGCATGCAAACTGCTTATTGGATTAGTTAGCTTAAAAGTAACATACATGTATACATACCATATGCAAATATAGATGCTGTTTTATTACATGTTCTATATGTATGTATATATTTTTATTTATATAAAACAAAATGCGCTTACGACATTTGCTAAACTAAATATACATAGCTAAACAAATCAGTTCCATGGGGCAAATCGAAGTAAACGAAAAACGAAAACGAATGACTAAATATCTTAAACGATAAACATTAAATAACATTTGGATTTGCATTTTGACTTTTCAAAGAATTTTCAACTTTCAAACAGTAATTAATTTCAAATTAAAATTGCTTTAAGCAACTAACTAACTGCTAATCCAATACAAACCATTCCATACCATTCTCTTTTATTCTATTCCATTAATGCATCAATTCTGACCGCATTATTTTTGTTTAGTGCAAAACTTTAACATAGATTAACGCGTCATCGCGTTGCGTTGCACAATGTTGAGCAAACTATCACATTGGAATACGCCGTACTAGCAGATACTCGGAAAATTGTTGACCTTCAACGCCACCGCCTGTGCTTGCCTCAATGGTGAAATTGGCATTCAGTAGACGTGTCAAAACTTGCACCGAATTCAATTTGCAATATCCGTTCAATGGGAAACGTATAATCTGACGCCAGTCACCTTGATTCCAGGAAACACCGCTACGACTTGATTGTGTTGCCTGATTCGATGCCTCCGGAAATAGTTCGTCGAGTAAAGCGCGTTCTGCCGAGAGCATAATTCGCTCGCCCAGATCGGGTGATATGTGCAGTGCTACGACTTCATAGTTATATTCGGTTGCAGCGCTTGTACGAGGACTTGATTTAATGCGCGCTGGCGGTGTTGGTGGTGCTACTAAATAGTTGCCATTGCGTACGCGATCCTTGCGCATGCTCTCCAACTGTTTGATCATGGCTGTAATGTGTAAAGGATTTATGTAAAAAAAAAAAGAAAAGAATGAAAGCGATATATTTGCTACTTACGTTCCACCTCAAAATAGCGTGCTTCCTCCAGCAACAATTCTAGATCGGGAAAGTCATCTGCTATCAAAAGTCTTGAGTTTCTCATAAAATTGAGCACATGTCGAAACATGCCACCATCACGATCGATAAAATAATGCTGCTTCAGCGAATCGAGTACAATGGGTATTTGACCGTTGAATAATTTGGCCAGTTTCGAATCTGGATACTTGGTAAGTGTCTCCAGTGAACTAGTATAGATTGTGCCACCAACATCAATGTGTACCGGCGCTGTATAGCGTGATGCTGCTGCAACACATGGTATACCGGTGATAGGTTTGTGATTTGCATGCAAGTAGGAACTGGCCGATGTGGAGACTCCGCTTGCTGCAGCAGCTGCAACGGCAGCGACAGCACCGGGTAAACCAAGTGGCGCTACCGATGCACTTGCACTTGTCGGTGGCGTCGGTGTGGGGGAGGAGGAATTTGAGATCGTTGGCGAGACAGTGGGTGAAGCACTAAGTTTACAAAAAAGACATTGAATTTATTAAATTTGAAATTGAACAACAAAATAGTTACTCACCTAATCTTAATGTCGTTTCTTGCGTAGATGCGTCCGGTTGATGACAAATCTCGCGGCTCTAACGATTTGGCGTCTCTTTCGCGTTCTCGATCCATATCGCATTTTTTTCTACAAATAAAAAAATATAAAAAAGAAAATTGTGAGATAATGATTAGCTGTCCAGTTGATAACTTAATGAAGTATCTAACGAAATAAAAATAAAGAAATAAATCTTATATAAATGCGCGATTATTATAGAGAACCAAAGGGAAAAATCGTTTTCATTGCTTGATTACATCAGCAGCGATAGTTAAAGTCAACAGAGAGACAGACAGACAGATGGACAGATGGACAGACATACAGATACGGTATTGCTTTGCACAGGGACAGCTCACACAGCAAACGTGATGATGCCAAAATATGCCATGCGGGCGAATTTTGTCGGTATCGCTTTGAGCCATATGGCGGCTTATAACACATTCGAACGCATATTCGTACGAATGACGGCGACTGTAGATACATGCGAGTATAGTAGAGTGGTATGTAAGTTTACTTGTATTTTGTCTTTTCTTCAATGAATGTGGGAATATTTGGCTTTCGTTGCATTTAATGCGCAATACCTAAATACATATGTATGTACATACACACACACATGTAGTGATATTTATACATACGGACACGCTCAAACGATGCGCCAAAATTGCTTAAGGCCAAAGCGTTCTCAACTCAACGCTGCCGCTTCGTAGTCGTCGTCATCGTCGTTTGTTTCTCAGCCCAATGGACAAAACAAAATCGCCAACTAGTCAAAGCCAAAGTCAAATGGACAGATATAGAAACTTTAACGAAAGACAGACAGACAGACAGACGGACAGACAGATGTGTATTTCTCTCTTCATCTCGGCAAAGTAAGTTAAGCGTGCAACTACAAAAAACAACAAACAAACGTCAGTTGCTGATTTTGTTGCTGTTGTTGTCGCTGTTGTTGTTGTTGTTTTTATTGTTAATATAGCCTCAAGTTAAACGCGAGATTTTCACACGAAAATCACGTTGATTTAAGCATCGTTACTGTGGTAAACGATACCAATTCATGCCACTCCTCTTCACTTCTAGTCTGCTTTACTCCACTCTGATTAACTTTGCATTCAAGATGAGCGAGAGGGAGAGAGAGAGCATGGCAGAAGGGAACTTTAGTTGACGTTGTGGACATAAAAAAAAAAAAAATACAATAAGAAAATAAGTTTGCACAAAAAACTAAAGATTATGTTAAACTAATTTATTAATTGTAAAAACATATCAGACGATTATAAAATTAAACAAGAAGAAAAAATAACTTCAGTAGGACCGAAAGCATATACTATGCACATAGTTCAAATTTTAAGCTATAACTAAGGTAATATTTTTTTGAAACGGACATGGCTAGATCGACTCGTCTCTTTGAGCTTATCATTCATATAGGAACATTTTATTCCCATTGACGCTGTATATAAGTTACATGAGGTGAATAAATTAAAATGTGGGTTTAGAAAAGTATATGATTCTGGTAAATTGTAAGACACATCCATTCCTAGCTCGATAACTTCCACAAAAATAAAATATGTACAAAACAAATTTTTCAAATTTTTTTTTCAATTTTAAAATTTCAATTAGTAAGCACTAGCATCGAACCGATATGGTAAGGATCGAGCTAATGTAACATAAAGTCTCCAAACAAAATTGAACAAATCCTTTGTAAACTTCAACCGAAGCCCCTGGTGAACATCACTACATAGTATAGAACAAAGTCGCTTTCTCTGTCCCTATATCCCTATGTATGCTTAAATCTTTAAAACTACACAACTGATTTTGATGCGATTTTTTTAATAGATAGAGTGATTGAAGAGGAAGATTTAAATAATGGAAAAATACTGTTATTTTTGAGGTTTTAATGTGATGTCGTAAATAATTACATTTTTCCGCTTACATTGCAAACGCAGGCTGAAAGATGGTTTAAAAATCTTTTAGGCTTGGGTCAAGGGACCCAAAACATGTTTTTGTCCATTTTTTTTTTTTGATTTCAAGTGAGCACTAAGACGGGATTTTGTAAAATTTTGACCCGGGGCCTAATGGGCGCCTTGAAACTGGGTGCGTTTGAATAATGGTTAAAAAGTCGTGAGTCGTGTATTTCGTTTCCACCAAAGTTAACGTTTTTTCTTGTTTTAGATTTTTTTGTGCTGATTTCGAATCCGTAAATAAAAAGTTTGCATCAGCACTAGTTATTTAGAAAATCGTGATCAAAATGTTAAAAAATCGCTTGTTTGGCAATGTTTGACAGGCTCTAGAAACTTAAGCTGATAGAAATTCAATCATTGCCCCTTGACCTGAAGGCCACTTATAGTCACTTATTGTACAGAATAATCTAATTGTTGCTTTAAGGGGTTATATACAGTTAGGATTTTCAAAACATCGTTTTTTTTTTTTTCTTTCATTTTCTTAATATATATATATATATTTGAGTATACACACACAAAACTTCAAGTCGATCCTATGAATATTTTCGAAGTTATAGACACATTAGTGAAGGCGCGCCGAGAGATCTCGCAGTAAAGTATAGTACATGTAAAGTGCTTTCAAAACTTTAAACGTTTTAAAATGTTTTCAAAGTCGGTGAGTAAGATTTCTCAGAAACGGCTGAACCGATCGGTCTGTAATTTTCACACAAGCTTCTTAACTATATTTTTTAGTAATTAATCGAAGGATTTCCCCATCCGATGAAAATTTCTTATTTTTAAAAGACAATTAAAGAGCCGAATTTTGGTCGAAAATCGAACGTTTTGCTTTGAGTAGCCGCCATTTTGTCCACAAATTTTTTTCTGCTAATTCCTTCGATTAATCACTAGATTATTTATTAAATTAATGAAATCTATTTGGTTTTTGAATTTTAGATGATCCAGTCCAGAGATATCGTGCTCACCGCAAGATGCCTTTTTTGCGGACCTCTGCAAAATTGGCAATATCAACGTTCCTGATAATTATTTTTGGCCATAAAAAATATGTGAATATAGTTTAAGGTTGTCATAATATACCTGCCAACTTTCAAATCAATAAACCAAATAGTTTGCTTAGAAAAAATCTTGAAAAATGCCTTTTTTCGAACTTTTAACTGTATAAAACCCCTTCATTAAAGCTCCAGTTTTCTACTACAATCCCTGAAACTCACATTCATGCACCTTGACCTGGAGATCAATTTCAGTATTCTATTGAACCGAACTTTGTACAATGTTAAAAAACTTCTAGGAATAAACAAATGCTGATACTACCTTATACTTGAGCAAGTATGGAAGCTTAAAAGTTTCGTCTCAAATTCCCGAAAGTGATAGTTTTGTAACTTATGTTTTTACACTTGAGGTACTCAAATTTCGCAAAAAATAACATTATGCTCTTCAATAAGTGACTATCAGTGGTCTTCAGGTTAAGATGCAAGGATGGTATTTTCAAGGGCTGTAGTCCAACGTTCAAGGTTAAATTTAAGCCTAAGTGGTCTCAATCAGCTTTAGGTTCTTCGGTAGAGCCTGTCAAACGTTCCCAAACACAAAAAAAAATCCATCAAAAACAGCCTTTTGGTCTGTGTTACTAATGGAAAAAATGATTTTCATCTAATGCAAGACGATAACATAATCGTTTTATATTCTAAACTTTTCAAATGTTGTTAAATAATGACTTGTTGGCAGGAGCTGGAAAACAATCCTTTGCACTATCAAAAGTATTGATGTTTTCAAATTTTTTTGCATTTATCGATGGTAGTGAGGTTTTTTTTTAACATCTATTCAGCTTTTCAGCTTTAAGCTCTACCATGCCCATTACATTACGATAAGTAGGCAATGAAACAGTATAATAATGATTATGGTAATAATGATAATGGTTTTTAGTTTGAGCCATATAATTTTCAATATTACTGTAGTATCTTTTCTAATTGCATTGGCATTAATTCATTTATTTGTATTTTTTTAATTTGTTATTTAGTATATCGATATTAATATTAAAAATATATATTTATTTATACATTTTTACAACATAAAAAAAAAACTTCTACAAACCGTTCACTTACTGCTTCCCTTCTCCATATACTCTAAAAGTATTAGCGGCGCTTCTACTCAAGTGCGATTATTTACTCTAAACAAGTTTGCGTTTTAAAATGTTTTGCCCTACGGTTAAATATCTGGTAATTACGATTTGATTAACTTAAACTACATGAGCACTCAAATGCTCAATACAAACGTTTGTAGAGAACAAAAAAAAAAAAAAAAACATGAAATAAAAAAAAATAAAAACAATACAAAACCATCGGAAAAAATGTTGTTTATGAGCAGCAGCGTATACTGAGAGCATGGAGGGAAAAAAACGCATTAGCCACGGGCATTCTCATGGATTTTTTTTTCTCTGTATTATATAGTTTGGTTTGTATTGAAGTTAAAAAGTGGAACTACATTGCTGAAACTATTATATTTTGGCATACATTGTTTTATATATACATGTGTAGGTATGTATTTTCACATACACATGTACATACATATAGTATGTGTTTAAATATTTCTAAATAAGCTAATTAATTTTGCAAACTAATATGCAAACGCGAATTGTTATGTCAGATTTATATTCTAATTTGTTTGCCTTAAACGAAACGAAAGGAATGGAAAGGAAAGGAAAGAATAGCATATTTACGAATGTATTTCTGTTCTAGAAATAGAATTTTCTAGTTGTCAATCGAATTAGATATTCTTGTGTATACAGATATGCATAAATATTTCAATATTTGAAGAAACCATGTCTAATAATTCGATAGACAACTGCCATTTAACAGGCCTCCTATACGACGTATACGTAATATGAAATTTTGCAAGCTGCAACATTCTGAAATAATGAAGATAGAAACCAAATACTAAACAACTGAGGCAATTGGTTACTGTAATAACAAAGCAAGATAGACAGATAGACAGAAAGACAGACGGACGGACAAACGAACAGATGAAGTAGATGAGAAAGTATGTATGTTTGTATGTATATCACAACAACAGTTCGAGACATTGTTTGACCAAGGAGTTACCTCACGTCACACTACTTTTCGTTTCGTTTCGTTTGGTTTCGTACCTGTAGCGCTGCTTTTGTAAATGGCATGTGGCATGTGGCACGTTGTATGTTTGTGGGCGGTATGTTCATATTTTGGTTTGCTTTCATCTAACTAGAAAATTGTATGCGGTCTTCTACTGTTTTCTACTCATTTTCATAGAGAAGATCTCACACCTCCCAAAACTACTCACACACATACACACACACATTCATTTAGTATTTTATAGTACATACTTAGACTGCTTTTTCACATAGCTATGGCACTCCTTGTACTGCAGATTTTCTATTCTAGTCCATTTAAGCTTGAGGCCGTATCTTTTCTATGCCAGTTAAGAGAGTTGTTCGCATCGCTCAAGGATATTCTTTTGCATGAATTTTGAAGAGTTTCCATGTTGTTATGTTTTGTCAGGTTCGTTGCTGGTTGGCTGACTGCCTGGCTGGCTGACTGCTTTTCTTGGTTAGTTGGTAGGTTGGTTTGTTGCTTGGTTAGTACGTATCTTCATTTCAGCATGTTGATCTACTACAATGCTTTTGTATTGCAGCTGCTACTAGTGGTATCTTGATATGTGTCTATATTATCTACTAATATGCAACGCATTTGCAGCAGGTAATGCAGCTGCTATTCGTTCTTCTATTTTTGATTTTATATTATTCTGCTGTTGTTGTTTTTGAATTTTGATACTAAGACTTGCCAATGCATTTTCTTTGTTTTGTATATATTTTCAAACTTTGGCATATTAACTAGTTTCAATGCAAATAAATTCTTAATGAGTTTGACAAGTACATATATATGATATTGTATGTTTGTATTCGATACAACGCATCAATTTCTGACCTTCTGAATTGTAAATGGGTGTATTTAATTTACTATAATATTTGTTATTATTTGTATACTCAAATAGATCCATTGTTGAACGTTATTGTTCCGATCGACTAGAAGAAAATATATGACTTGATAGTGCCAAACTCTACACTTATAAGATAAAATTTTAATTTATTTTGAAGATCCTTTCAAAAAGGTGTGATAACTTTGGAGTTTAATACTATGTCGAACTTAACAAAAAAAAAAAAAAAGGATATAACGTGGACAATATTGTTAATTAACTTGACGAGAAGAATCGATCTAGCAATATGTCTGAAAACTACAAGATACCTCCTTGCTATAATTTTTCAATGTATATTAGTGTTTCATGATTCATTCCCACTGAACCAGATATCGCTAGCGATACTTACGCGAAAGATAAGCGAATAAAATTATCAAGAAAACACTCTCGCTTGTCGCTCGCTTCATTTATCATATTCGAGCTCGAGCGTGATAGTTTTGCGTACTCCACGCTCGCTTTTTGGTTCAGTGGGTTTTTTACTTAAAATTTGTTTATATAAAAGTAATAACTTGATACACTTTTCACAAAAATGTACCAAAAAGTTTATTAAGTTTAGCATAAGCACAATTTATGATTTTATTTAGCTTTGGATATCTAAGCTTCGGTTCAACCGAAGTAAACGTTTTTCCTTGTTTTTTAAACAGGATAATATTTAGCGGTGCCGCCAAGCTCCTTAAGTTTTTCATGTATTTTGTATGGGAAAAAACACTTATTCTTTAATTTTTAAATACTAACTATATTTCAAAGGAAATAAAAAAAAAAAAAAACGTTTTTTTCGAGTTCCAGTACCCAAAGGGTAAAGTTGTATTCAAACGTTTGTAAAAGACATAAGGAGACTAGATAGACCTTATAAAGTATATATATTCTTGATCAGCATTGGAAGGGGAGTCGAACTAGCTAAGTCTGTATGTCTATCCGTCTGCTCTGCTGTCTGCCGTACGAGAGAGATTATCTCGGAGACTATAAGAGATAGGACCACAATATTTAAAACTTAAACTCTCCTGAGCCGTCGATTGTGCACTTGCAATGAGGTACCCCCCATATAGATCCAACACCAAAATTTTGGGTTTTGGCATAAACCCGACATTTTTTGTTATTCTAGGACGTCTATAAATATGCTATAAATTATGTCTATAATAGTCCCAATAAAATATTCCAATATTTGTAGGACCTAACAAATTTAAGGTATAGCCCCCAAACAAATATACCCAATTTTTTAAGTTTTTTGTATGAAAATTCAATACAATGAGGTATGGTAGTAAACGCGCTAGGTATGGGAAAAACTTGCGTTCTCTTATCAGTTCAACCAAATTGACAATCGTAACTCGCCCATATTTATGAAAACAGCTAACAAAATAGCCGCAAAAATTAAACATTTGCCCAAACGGCGCTACTTTCGCTGAACATATCGAAAGTAATTACCTTTTCATGTTCCGTTTCGATAGCAGTAACTAATAAACAAAAAAAAAATCCATTTGTACAAATATAAAAAATCGGCTGTTTGAATTCGAACGATATTGTCAATGGGAACACTGTTCAACGTTTTTCGATAAATATTTAATAAGACATGTGCCAATCAAAGTAGTGCACAATTACAGAGCAACAAAACATTTGAAAACAATAGGAAACTTCTTTTACACTGTAGTGTATAGGGTATATGCCAAAAAATAGTACGCCTCCGCAATTCCCGGACTTAAGAGATAAATAAAGCCAAACGCGCAGTCCCAACAAATGGGCGTATGGGCAAATGGGCGGGTGCCTTACACAGGACCCGTGAGCCAAACTGCTAACATTACAAAAGTGAAAACAAAAGCCAAGAAATGAAGTGCGCCTTGGCACACTCACTCACACACACATACACATAGCCAACGCAAGAGAAAGCAACAAATTCACATGCTTATGAGATTGCTCTGCAATTCTCAGCGCAGCCACAAACTAAAGCAGCAAACGAACAGTAGAAAAAGAAGAAGAAGGCGAAAGCGACTATATAACCCTAAAAAGATGCTCGCGGCTAGCCAACCTTCCGTACACAAAGGCCAGGCCAGCAAACCAGGCAACCAGCCAGCCAGCCAGCCAGACAGTCTGTCGCTCGTTCGTTCCTTCATTCAGTCGGTCGGTTGGTAGTGTTGTAGTCGTCGTCGACATCTTTGTCCTGGTTTGAGTTTTGGGTTATCACTTACTTAGAGCAAAGTATTCAGTACGAGCACATAGAGAGGAGAAAGGGACAAAGCGTAAAATGCCCCGAGCAAGCGTTTGGAATTAGTGCGGAAATCATGGATGGATACCAAAACGAATTCCAACATTCGTTGGCATCTAGATATGTGTGTGTGTTTGTATGTATGTTTGTATGTAGGAAGGTGGTTATTTGGTTGTTGCTTGAAAGGTAGAACTGACGCTGCATGCAGTCGACTTTTTTGCCCCTTTCTGCCAATGCCTTAGTAACCTCCTCATTCATTTATCCTTGCAGCGCTATCGGCAAAATACTACAACAACAACAACTACGACAATGATGACGACGACGACGACGACGACGTCGACTACTCCGGCGTCGCCTTACTCCGACTTCGACTATTTTGAAGCGAGAAATGTGTAAGAGCAACGCTGCCAGGACATACCAAGCCAAAAGCCGCATACAGGACGACTTTTCGTGTGGTGTTGCTTCTTCACTTGGCTTCTACGACAACAAAAAAAAAAAAAAAGAAGAAAATAAAAAAAAAAGTTTGCGATTGGTAAGTTACTCCTTGCGGTGTTTTTGTTTGTTTGCCTGCCTGAGACTGCCATACGTTAACTATACATATATGCGTGTCTCTGTATCTTTTATAAATGTGTGTGTGTGATTTGTTTTTTTTTTTTGGGATGCTTTACATACAGACATACATTTGTATTGGTATCTGAATCCGTTTGCATGCGTATGATTTCTGCATTTAAAGATATCATACCTAAGTTAGCTTGTATATGTATCTTTATGCAACAACAACAACAACAAAACAAACAACCTACACGAGCAGAAGAATAATAACAAAAAAAAAAAAGGAACTAAATCAAAAAACAAAAATGATGCTGCAGTAGAAAGTTTTCGAGGCAAAAACCTTATCTCAATTTTCAATTGCCTCAGGTGTACTTTGCTCTGCATTCTGCTCTTCTTGAGTTTTACTGCACTGAACTTCAAGTTAATATGAGAAAACATTGAGGATGAGCTGCTTTTGGGCTATAAAGTTGTTTGTATTTTTGTAAAAAGATATTCGGTTTATGTTTTTGTTATACTCGATGCATGCATGCGGTTGTCGATTCAAACGAATTTGTTTAAGTTCAAAATTTGTAATCTTCGAGTCGAGTTGACTATCTAGAATTTGTGTTGCTTTTGGGAAATAATTTAACATTTTAATATTAAATTATAAAAGAAAAGATTTATTTTACTTATTTATTTATTAAAGTATTGTTTTTTTGAGGTTAAGCAATGGAATAGATTGGGTTACGTTAAAATGGATGTCGCGATGGAGTTATATTCATAATTGTTCACAAGAAAAAATTTTTAAGATTGATTAAAATATCATGATATGACCGCCTGTCTATGTTACGATAACACGATAAAATTAAATAAATTTTTGCATGGTCACTCCATAACTAAAAAATTACTTCTCCGATTTCATCAGTTTTTTTTTATTTTTTCATAGTATGATATTAATAAATTTTTGCGAAAAAATCGAAAATTGAGAAAATCTTCTGCGTCCTAAGAAATCCCAAAAGTAATTACAGACATCAAAGAAAATACCAGTTCTAAAAAAATACCTGGTCCCAAAATACCTTAATAGAAAAGGAATAACGTTTAGTTCGGTGGAACCCAAGCATAAATACCACACAATGTTAAAATGGTTGTTGTGGTCATAAGTGGCTAAAAAAATTGATGTTGGATGGTGGGGGATCAATGGTTCATCAAAATATTCATCATTTAGAAATACAGATATATATAACAATAATTTTCTTGAAAATATCAGAAAATAGGAGGTGAGTTTGCATTGGTCTAAATGTTATTATGGATCGATCCTTAGCATATTGGTAGTGTTTACAGACATAGCATGACATTAAATGAATTTTTAACTAATTCGATGTGAATCCTTTCATAAATATAATTACTTTTATACAAAGAATCGAAAAAATGCGTTAAGTTTGTATGGGGACTATGCTCAAAAATGGGCGGAGGTTTTTCAATTTCGAATTTAGTCGTTGCCGAGAAATGCTTTTGTTTAAAATTTCATTTAAATATATTTAAAACTAAGCGAATAAAAAGCATAGCGGCAAACGGACAGACAGACAGACAGTCGGATCGATTCGTCATCGCATCAAGCTGGTCCATAATATATATATATATATAACTTTATGGGATCTACGACGTCTCCTTTAATGCGTTATAAACTTTTCGACAACCTGGTAATACCCGTTCCTATAATGTGTAAAGGGTATAAACATACATATATAGAAACTTGAATTTAAGGAACGGAAAAGTGTTCGCTGGAAAAAGCAAGTTTGTGTCAAGTCTTGGTGTCAAAGAAAAACTATTTTCGACACCCGAGCAAGGGTATTTTCGACACCCGAGCCTAAGAGGTTCCAAAAAATATTCTGATATGTGTTAGTTAAGCAAAATTTTTGGTATACTATATTGTACTTTTGTATGAAAAACGTTATTGCTACCTTTAAGAGAACCCAATTTATTAACATGTTTTAACGATGTTAAAATTTTTGCTTCGTAAACACATTGAACATTTAAGTTTTTTTGGTGAATCAGAAGTCCTAAGGAAAGATGGAAATTCTCAAGTCCGGACTATTAAAAATAGAGGTTTTTTAATACTTTAAAAATCATATTTAAATTTGAATTTTTTGTAAGTTTCAATAGTGCTGTGCAATGTATAAATAGTCGAGCACCTTTTTTTTAAATTTTATTTTTAATAATATTATATTTGACTGTTTTCTTATTTCATTTGCTCTGTCATATCGACAGCAGTGCAATAAGATCGAGCTGGAAATATTATACGGAAAGAAGTTGAAATACAAAAAATACAAAAAAATAAAAACGAGTTTATGCTTGATGTTTACTCTGCATATGCCAACATATGCAACGCAATCGTTTTTATTTAATATTTTCTAATAAATTTTTCAAAGTTTATTTTTGAAAAGCTGGCGGCATTTTAATATCTACTTCGTTTATTCGTTCGTTCGTTCCTTGGTTTGTTCGCTTGTTCAGCCAGTTCATTTGTTGCTATATTTGTATAACTTTCTATTGTATACAGCAATACACATGCATATACATACACACATGTATACAAACTAAAATACATACATACTAATACATGCAATTTTTCCTTAAAGACAACACAAGCCAAATGCGCCATATACACGCTAGACCCTCTTATATACCACTTTAATATCCTTCCCAAATCAGGCTTAGTGCATGCATGCTTGCGAGTAGACTGATTTCCCATATGCCAAATATCACCGACATGGCCGCCTCGGAGAGATCTACTTTTCTCAACTCAGCTCAACTCAACTCTGCATCATTGTGCTTTGCTTCATTTGGCTTGACTTGGCATGGCCAAAGTTTTTCATTTGCCATCTCATCAGCGTTTTGATTTGGCGCGCAAGTGAAACAAAAAACATTTCAAATGAGTCCTACGAATGTATGCGATGCGATGCGATGTGATGTGATGTTGTGATGCTGGGCGCTTTTGGTACTGAAATTGGAGCTGGAGTTGAGAAACTGAAACCCATCCAAAAGGCTAGCGGCATTGAATTCTTCTTAACTTGACTTGAGGCTACTTTGTGATTTGTGTCTATACAAGAGCACATATGAGTGTATGTTTTCGAATGAGTGTGTGTTGAGTGTGTGTGAGTGTGTGTGTTTGGCTTTTCTGTTTTTCTTTTAAATGTAGTGTGTAGCATACACACAACTGAATGAACTTCTACATAAAAAAATACACAAACATACATTGTACTTTATACGGCTGACTTTGGCTTTGAATGCAACGATGACGATGGCAATGGTGATGGTTTTGGTGTTGGTGTTAGTGATGGCGAAGGCAGCCTGAGCAGAGCAAGCAAGCAGCTTTATCTTGTTCCCTTGAGGATTGTAGAACTGTTTTTCATATTTTTTCAAAGGAAGTTGCGAAACTTTTGTTTGGCCAGCGAAGTTTGTCTTTGAATGTGGTAGTAGCGTAGCGAAGTGGCCTTCGGGCTTTTTTTACATACTACAAACGTAAATATACACATACAGACATACATACTACGTATGTACATATGTATATAATTTTAAATTATACTTTCAGGCGTACGGTATGTACTCGTCTCGTATCTTAAGCAAGTATTGTATATGTACGTACGTATGTACGAGTATGTCGAACCAGGTTCAATTGGGATAACATTGTTACAAACCGATTTCAGTTTTGAGACAAAATACAAAAAGAATTAAATGAAATATTTTTTTTTAAAAGGTTAATTCTGTTGAATTAACTTTATTATTTAATTTTTTTTTTTTGTGTTTTTGAATTTTTAAGTTTGTAAAACTTGAACTTATTTGTAACATTTATGTTTTTGTTATGATTGCGAAGATAAACACAAGTAAAATTTTGGCAAACTTTAAATGAATTAAAATGGCTTTAAGTTTTGTAACTCTAGTTTTTTTTTATGAATTCTTGTTTCTTTATTTGAAAGCTGCCGAAACATATAAAAATATTAAATATTCATTTTAAATACAAATATATATGGAAAGAAAGTAAAAAATTAGAATTTTTAATTTCCCAATTATAACTGGAAAAAATATCTGATGCCGTTAATATTTTACTAATGACCGGAATCAGAGACTGGACAAAGTGCAAAAGATATTGGTGCACTGATTACGAGTTTGTGCTTAGAATTATTTCATGATCCGAGGTTTTCCGTATGTTGGAACCCAAAATCGTAAAAGGTAGATTATTTCAAGATTTTAAATTATGGTAGCTTCAAAACCATGGGAGATGGAACAATTCTAATCATTATGAAAAAATAATTCGGGTACACTATTAAGAAAGTTGTTCTAAAACATTAAACATTGTAGACCGTATAAAGTATAGAACATATTATTAATGAGCATAACGAGATGAATTATTCTAGCTATGTTTTGTCTGTCCGTCTAATTAATAAATTTATATAAATTTGCACAAACATAATAATACTATTAAAACGAGGGTAACTCAATAAGTCAGTGACTTTATGAACCCGCATACTAGCCTTAAATGAAACACTACTTATGTCATCTGTTAATAGACCATAAAGTTGAGCTATTGCGCCATTTAGTTTGTTTAAGTCGACAACCTCGAAAAGCTCGGCAAAATCGGAATAAGTGAATTTTGTGTAATAAAACTAACACCGAAACCAAGGAAAGGCTTGATAAATATGGAGACAATGGACACATTTTAAACCCGTTACACAGAGTGTAAAGGGTATATTCAGTTGTCCGAAAGTTTGCAACGCATTGAAGGAGACATCGAAGACCCCATAAAGTATATATATTATTGATCAGCTCGATGAGACGAATCGATTTAGCCATGTCCGTCGTCTGTCCGTCTGTCTGTCCGTCTGTCTGTTGCGATGGCTGTTACCGGAAAGTTTTAAAGATATTGACCTGAAATTTTAAACTTAAGCTTTGTGCTCCTAGTTAATTTGATACCAGAACCAAGGTGCCCCCATTTTAAGATATAGCCCCCATACAAACTTACCACTTTTTTCGACTTTTGTATGAAAATAGTTATTATTTATGAATGCTTTACTACAATATGGGGTAAAAATACTTCTAATGGCATCCAATATCAAAAGAATGTGCCACGCCCATTTTCAGATATAGCCCCCATACAAACTTACCACTTTTTACGATTTTTTTATGAAAATACGTATTATTTATGAATATATTTAATGCAAATTGGGTACTTTATGTCATCCAATGTCATATCTAAGGCGCCACGCCCATTTTTTATGTATAGCCTCCATACAAACTTACCGCCCATTTTGGAGTTTTTATATGAAAACATTTATTATTTCTGAACGAATTCAATTAAATTTGGTTAAATCAATTCCAATGTCCACCTAACTGAACACTTTCGATATGGTAAGGATCGGGCAAATTCATCGTGAAATTTTATCTAAGCACCTGGTGAACATATAAACTATTAAAAGTGTTGTGTAACGGGTATTTCAGCTTCGGTTCTACCGAAGTTAACGATTTTTCTTGTTTTTTTTAAATTTCAATAATTAAGAACTAGATTACTGAGTTCCTTTGCAGTCACACCCGCACAATTGATGCGGAACATTCGGGTCGGTTCCTTTTTGTTCAAAAAATCCAGTTACAGCTTCTGCCAACAAAATGAAAACTATATACCATGGTGCATAAGCTGAGCTCAAATAATATTTTAAACTGGCCAAATATTTATTAACTTTGTAATTTTCCTGTTTCAGAATTCCTAACGTACTCCTTTCTGGAGAAATATCAGCTTCTGTACCATATCTTGCTAAATTTGTAGATTCACAAACATCTAAATTATCTTGGTGTCCCGAAACCCACGGCAAAAACTATAAAATGGGCTAGAATTGCTATTCTAATCAGCATATTCTCCAGAATTCGTTTCCAGTGGCAATTTGATATTTCCGAAGACGGTTTTGGGTCAAATAAAGACCCTTAAGAAAAACGATTGTTTAGGAAGCGATAAAGCAAAAAAATGTTTAAAATTTATAAAGCTGAAAGAAGACTAAATTGTTAACTTAAAAATTCACAGACTTATCAACTGGCTCTCGTACCTATAAAGAGATATTTTAAATAATTTTCATCATTTGAAATAAATTCGCTGATCAGATTTTGTAACTTAATTTATGTTTAATTTTAATATTTTCAACGTCAGACAATTGGAAATCATTCAAGTGTTATGTACAAAAATGTTAAATGCTTTACAAGGTGAAGGGAGGCTTAGTAGCTTTTAAATGCATACAAATGCATGTCTGTACATGTGTGCATCCTAATTGTTCCAATTTGCGTGTGCATGTTGCTACAACAACAAAACAGAAACAACAACAACAAAAAAATACAAAGGCAACTGCAGATGAACAATTGAATCGGCTGCTGAAGCTGTTGAAATAGGTGCAGTTAGGCTAGAAAGCGTGTAAGTAGTTTGCCTCATTTGTTGTTGTTGCTATTGAAATATCATTGGTATTGGTTTTGTTGTTGTTGTTGCTGGTAATGATGCTGAACTGGGGCTTAATTAACACTGAATACACCACATCATAATGCTAACTCAAACTGCATTTTTCGCAACCTGCACTGCACTGCACGGCACTTTCCACTTTGCATGTGTGTGTGTGCATTGATGCAGTCATGTGCATGCCGCATGCAGCAATTGATGCTGCTGCTGCTATTTCTGCTGCTGCTGTTGTTGATGCGTGCATTCCTTTGACTAGTGAAACGAAAAACCAAAATCAAAAATCGTATTAAACAAAAAAAAAAAAAACATTTTATTTTAATCGAAAGTTGAAATGGCAAAAGAGTTGCGCGCTAATTGATTGGAATAAACGAATGTAGTAGCTCTTGCACTATAGTTATGTGTGGAGTAGTATTGTAGTTAGCCATGCGTTAAGTTCATTTAAAAAAAAAAAATAAACAAAACAAAAATAATAAACTTAATCATAAGCTCGGATATTGTACGCTCATTTACAGCACGTGTAGTAATTTCTATGAAAATGAAAAAGAAGTAGCACTGATGCCAATTTGTTTGTGAACTACTTTTGGCAACCTATATCATCGACAAACATTCACAAATACATACACATTTATGGCACATTGTAGACTATTACAAGTTGAATGGCCAAACGCCTGACCGCCCGCCCGTCCGCCTACACATATGAGGCAAACCAGTTGAGTGCCTGCGGCCAAGAGTTCAACTTAAAGCAAACTAAACCTGTGCCTGCACGGACCGGCCACGCCAGGCCAGATCTGTGAAAGGAGAAGACGGCGAAAGGCTAACCAAACCCAACCAAACCAATCCAAAATGGATACTAGTCGAGTTATATTGTGTTGTACACTTCAATATTATTTTTGTTATTTGTATGTGTATGTGTGTGTGTAGCCACGTCAAGACCATAACAACATTTTAGCCTTTGCCTTTGCGCTTGTTTCAGCAAAAGTCTTCTTTGTTTTTGCTTTTGTTATTGTTGTTGTTTTTGTTGTTGTGGTTCTACGCTGCCTGTGGTTCTGTTGTAAAAGTATTTCGGTTTTCTCGTTGTGTTGCCTCAATGCATTTGACGAAAATTGTATTTGGCCCTTTGGTGCTGTACACATCTCATACGTTCCATTGACGTTCTGTTCTGCCTTTGCCTTTCAAAGATTCCTATTCGATCGACTTCCCAAGTGACCTCATATACTCTCGTACAATATACAAACTTCGAACAAAATCCTTGCTCGCTGTGGCCACTTCTACTTCTCATATTGTACCACTTTTGTACATAATTCAACCGCAGGCGAATTGTGAACAAAATGCTCGAAGCTAAATTTAATATTTTTAGATTTTTTTCTTCTCTTCTTCGTACTTTTGTTTATTCCACTTTTGCTTCGCATAGAACTCGAGGCGAATAAAATTTTTAAACAGTCTACATAATTTTTATTTTTTGTTTTGTTTTTTTTTTTTTTTATTTACAATTTGAGGCGATTTAGTATATGAGTGAGTGTATTTATCAATGTGCATACATATATATAGTATGGGTGTATGCTCTGCTGACTAGGCAAAAACCGTAGACAAAATCAGTTGCCGTAGGTACTTTTTAAACCAAAATAATAAAAAATCCAAAAATATATAGCAGCAAACAGAGCAAAACGAATGCAGTCTTAAAAAATCAAAACTCTAAATTTATTGGAAAATCTTTGACAAAAAGTTTTCAATAGTCTACAACAAAGTTTGTCATTACAGTCTCTTTTTAATGTACTTTGCATTGATTTTGATGAGATTTTTAATATCAAAAGGATTAAATGAGCAAGACTAACGTTTTAAATCAATCTCAAACCAGCAGAATGGACATGTTTATATTGCCACCAAAGATATATGTATCTGAGATCTAGGCATTATTATTAATTTTACACTTTCCAATCATTTGGAAAAAATCAAAACAATAATAAATGTTCAGGCTCAGTTGGAAAATATTTAGGCAAGGACTAAGTTATTTTTTTATCGTTGAATGAGAAGATGTCCTTTAAAAAATCATCGGAACAAAGACTTTAGAGTTTTTTAAGAAAAGTACGATGCTTAAATTAAAAAAAGGTCATTTATTGTCAACTTTGTGTAATTCACTGTGTATTGGTCTTGTAATTGGTCTCATCATCGCTTTAAAAAGCACACAGAGTAAATTCTGAAGAACATATATTTTTTTTCAAAATATTTGATCCTACTCACCTTTTTGGACAGGAGGAATCCACCGTCAAGAGTGATCTTTGATCCAATGCAATAAAGGAAGTTCTGCATAAAGATTTCAGCATTTGAAGTCACACGAATAGGTTAATATGCAATGAAATACAAAAAAAGTTTTTAAAATAAATTAATTTTTATAAAAATATTTTATTTTAAAATCAAGTTTTTACAAAGGTATCGCAAAAACACAAGTTTTACTAAATTAAAATTAAGGAAAAACGTTAACTTCGGTGGAACCGATGCTTAAATACTCGTTACATGAATATTTAAATATTGTATGAAGGATCATAAATGCCTTGAATAAACTATCCAGATAGGTTGGCTGCGAATCACTGGTCTCATACAACTCGTGTTTAGTAACAATGTAGATATAAAATTTTATGTTAAAAATACAAAAAAATTGTAACAATAATGATTTTGAAAAAATCAGCATATAGGATTTGAGATTGTATGGGGCTGTATGTTAAAGTGATCCGATCAAAATCACATGGGGAGTGTATAAATATGATTACACTTGAATTGATTTTACCCAAGAAGGATAGACAGACAGACAGACAAACAGATGAGCATGGTTAGATCAATTAGTCTCGCCGAGCTTATCAAAAATGTATATAATTTAATGCGTTATAAACTTTCAGACTAATTAAATATACACGTTAACACAATATGTGACGGGTATAATAAAACAAGGAAAAACATTAACTTTGAAGCTCAAATAACCGCAATATGAAACTTGGAGTAGCATATTTATATGCGATCATCAATGGCGTTGAAAGTATATCGTGAAGTATAGTATATAAGCTTAAGATAAAAATACAAATAACCATATTTTTGGTTCTAGAAAATTAAAAAAAGTTTGGAGTGAATACACTCAAAAATAATAGATATTTTCAAAAAAAATTAATAGAATATATTTTTTTTGTCCCTGTTCCATTCACATTCCGTGGTCAAAAGTAAGGAAAGCACACATAACTTAAAGAAAAACAAGAAAAAAGTTAACTTCGGTTGGACCGAAGTTTATATACCTGTTACACATCATTTGACGTTGATAGACCTTCGTGTGCAGCATTTGTATTAATTTTATTTAAAAATACTAAACAAATTAAATATACTCTTAAAAATTTAGAAATTCGCGGTCCGACTTGGACCAATTTGAAGATTTGGCATGCTACAAGAAACATTTAAACCATATTTGAAGCCATTCGATTTATAAATACAATTTTATACCTACCAAAGGGAAAAGGGATGTTTGTGAAAAGAAGGCAAGAAACCCTATAATTTATATATTTTTGATCAGCAAAGGGACTTGACAAACTGTTCGTCCGCCGTCTTCGTTGTCATGCCGGCATGAGAGGTAGAGCTAAAAGTGAAGGCCGTAAGTTGCACTTGCAACGTTTCTTTAGACCATATAAAGGAGTACCCCATACAAATACCCCAAATTTGGTTTTACCTAAAAATGCTAAGTTTTTTTATTCTAGAAAATTCAAATTTAGTATAAATTATGTCATGGTAGTCCCAATGAAATTGACCAATACCCAACAAAATTTCAGGTTTAACCCCATTAAAGATCCCATTTTAAAATTTTTTTTATTTTGGTTTCCCCTCTTTCTTCTCTGATAAGAACACAAATTATTTGGGACAATACCTAAAAGGGCACAAGGACCTAGAAAAGCTTAAGTTTAAAATTTCAGCGTAATATCTTTAAACTGACAGACGGACATGGCTTAATCGATTCGTCTCATCAAGCTGATCAATAATATATTTACTTTATAGGGTTTACGATGCCTCCTTTAATGCGTTACAAACTTTTCGACAAACTGAATATACCTGTTTACACTAGTGTAACAGGTATAAAAAAAAAAACAAACAAAATATGTTTTATTCATATTACTAATATGTTAAATGTGCGTTCCTTAAATGTACCTATGTTCCTTTAAAATGCTAAACTTTTTAACTGCAACCAAACACCTAATGAATTTCCTGCATGAACTTCTTATTCTAAATATGTGTAAGATCATGCACGAATGGATGGAACATTCGTCTTGCTTTTAGGGCCTTACTAATAAAAATTTAGATTCGACACAAGCATGATTTTTTAATATTAAATTTTTTGAATACCTTAACTAAATACTTAAATACTTTGTCAAAAAATACTAAGCATTTTAGTAGTAACTCCAAAATGTTTATTAGTTTGGAATTAATTTTGATTATTAGTATAGCCCTATATATCTTCTTAGATCAAGGTAAGTCATTTTAAATTTACTAACTGTGTTTCTCTAAACAACTTTATTGGTTTACTACAAATATTGGTTTCTTCTCGAGTGCTGGTTTTAGACAGATCCAGTGAAGTATTTAGTACGTAAATTTGAAAATTTAAAAAAAAAAAAAAAAAAAAAGAAAAAAAAAATTTTTTAAACACTTTTTTCTATTTCGTGTAGTAATGGACTTCCTCCATTTGAGAAATTGGTACTTGTGTCACTGAGAGCTGATGAATCCACCACTTAAACAATATTCAGTATTATCACTTATGTATTTGCATATCTCTGACAATAACGAAAGAAAGTAATTTTTTTGCAATTCGCAATATCCAAAAATAAAAATTTACCTATAACATTTACATAGTTCAATCTAACGGATGCACTTCAAGCCAACATGCATATAAAAAAAAAAAAAACACATAAAAGTTTTAAAAAAGTGGATTAACGAGTTAAAAGTGAGTAAGAAAAAACAAAATTGTAAACTAAATCAGAATTATTTTTATATATTTTTGTAAATATTTTGACTTCAAATAACATTTGACAACGCGATTCAAGAAATTTTGATTCCGAAAAGATTAATCGAATCAAAATTGAGAATATTTATTTTTATACATTCGTGAAATTATAAATAATGTAAGTCGGTACATATATTATTTATTAAAATAATGGCGGGAAATGGGTGAAGCGATTACATTCAGCTAACAGTTGTATATAAAAATAAAAAAAAAAGAACAAAAATTGTTATTTAAGATGAAATGTATAAAAAATTGATCATAATATTTCAAAATAAAAATGAAATGATTTTTTATTATTATTACAGATAAAGAATAATACAAAAACGTGTACTGCAACTGTACAATTCCAGTGAGACTTGAGTAAGTTACACACTCTAAACTTATTTACAGTAAATATCAACAGGTTACTTATTATTTAGTGCTCAAATAAAAAAAAAAAAATAATATTCAAATTATCATTTCAATTTCAACAATTAGCTTAAAAATAATTTCAATTATTACTGATAATTGTTTTTGTCGTTAAAAACTACAATTTAAAAAATGTAAACAGAAAAAAATAAGTAATTTATTTTTGAAACACACACACACACAACTACATTAAAACTCACAAAATATTTGCAATATTTGAGAAATGCACTTTGCTTTAGATTTTTCTTAGGCTGCAGTTAAATTTTTGAGAGAAGAATGCTTTTGCAATATTTTAAAATGCACTTTTTATACACTACACGAACTCTAAGCGTTTATTGATAAGTTCCGTTAGCGAAACTTAGCGCGAAACTACGCCACACACATACACACAAATAAGTACGCTTAAATGTTTACTTCCGTTTCCGGTATATGATTTGTTAGTTTTAACTAGAATTAGTGTTGTTGTTGTAATTGTCGTTGTGGCATTTGTTGCTTTTGACTCTTGTAATTTTTCTATATTTTCTTTATTTTGTTTTTTGACTTTTTGAATTTTAATGCGCACTCAAATTTACCTTACTTGCATTCGCGTTGGTTATTCGATTCAATCTGAAAGCTGGTTTAGTGGTATTTCTTGCGTATACTTAATGCTCGATGTTTGACTCGGTTCGACTCGGTTCGACTCTGTTCGACTGTGTTCGACTGTGTTCGACTCTGTTCGACTCTGTTCGATTCGGTTCGTTTCAAACAGTTGTTTGAGTTGACTCAAAATAGACGACCTTGAGAGAGAGCGTAATTCGTCGCGTATAAGCCGTATAGTAGAGTAAAGTGAAGATTGTGCATGAATGGCGGCGTGATTTTATGTCTCTTTCAGACACACACACTCACTCTCTCTCTCTATCTAACATATGTTTGTGTGTCTATATTTGCGCATATATCTGTGTATATGTGAACTTTGAATGCAGCAAACGTTTAATAGTCTATTTCCGGTTTAAGTGTTGCCGTTGTTAGTTGTTGCAAATCTTGTTGTTGTTATTGTTGTTGTTGTTGCTGCTGCTTTTACTGTTTGCGTTTGTTATTCTTGTTGTTTTTGTTGTTTGCAACTTTGAGTAAAATGGCGCAATTAACTTTGTTTGCCGTTGCTGTTTGCCGTTCAATTGCTTTGCAGTCAATTAATTCGAGACACAAATCGCTAGCGCCGTAATAACTGTAATGAGTAAAAATGAGTTAGAAAAATGTGAATAATTAGAAAATAATTTTTTTTTAAATTACACGCAATTTTAAATTTATTATGAATTGATGATTATAAATATCATTTGAAAAAAAATATATTTTCATTGTTTTTGTATAAAAAACTTGGTACATAAAAATATGTATTAAAGAATTTTTTTTAGGTTTTTAAAAATTTTCCATATAGAATGTCAAAGACATTCAGCCTGTAGCTATCAATGAAACAATTCTTCTATACACTTTGACTGCTTACTCAGACTTTATTTTCTAGTTCGCTGCCTCTGTCAGCATGTTGTATATTCTATATACATATGTACGTCTGTCTTTTTGCCTTAGTCTATGTCTCTATTTCTCTGTTTCTATTTGTATATATATGTGTGTGTGTATGTACATATATTTGTGTTAATGACAAAGCATAGAACGTATTGACCTCAGGCTAAACGAAATGAAACTTTATGCGAATAGGCAATGGCAACATCACCAGCAACAGCGACAGCAGCAATACATAGCAGCAGCAATAGCAGAAGCAGCAGCAGCAGCAGCCGCAGCAACAACTAAATATGTATTTGCGACAAAGACAAGCAATGTGCAAAGCAGCTGAAACATTTTACCACCTTGCGGCAATTAAAAGAAAAACTTGTGATAAATTAACCGCAGGCACTATTTCAAAACAGAACGCCCGCGGTTAGACAACTGTAATTAAAATGAGTACGAAATTTTTGCGCACAAAAATTTGCGAATTGCGATGCGCTCAGCTCAGCTCTAAGCAGAATTGAGCTTTAGCTAAAATAAAACAGAGCAGAACAGAATAATAAGATAGATAGGAAGAGAAATAGTTACAATAAATAAAAAATATATATATAAAGAAGCTAAAGGCAATGCATGTAAAGCTTGTCAAAAATGATTTTTTTTTTTTTTTGAGAAAACCTGAAATCAAATTTTGTCTGTTCGAAAACTTAATGAGAGTTTTAAATTAAATAAGAAAACATAACATGACGTAATACAAAAGTGGAGTAAGCTCGACTATGAGATACCCTGTAACCAACCTACTTCAAGAATATATACTACTAGCAGGTACCCGGCGTGTGCTACCACATTGTACGGGCGGTTCGGCTGCTCTTTCAGCTCTTTTCCGTTTCGCATCTGCTGTGTTTTGTGCAATTTCAGATCCATTTGATGGCGTTTTTACTATTTTTTTTTTTTTTTTTGATTCTCATCAAAATATATACTGGGGAAAGCTGTCAGATGTTTATTATTTTTGTTTTTTGTTTATTTTAAAAAGCAAAACATTTTTGTATGGAAAAATTAGAAAATCGACTTCTTAAATGAACCGAATGTGCCTAATGCATTGTTTTAATGGTCTAAGACTCTACTTGCAGTATTTTCTTTCAAATGTAACCGGTTTGGGGCTAATCGGTTGGACGGTTTCAACGTATAGAGTAGACATAGAAACATACATACAATACATTTTTATATATATAGATATGTACTCTTCATATAATTAAATTAAATATATTCAATTATAAAGTCACAATTAGAAGACGAAAAAAAAATTATATTTTGATTTATATGTATATATTTTATTTATTTTTTTAATCTAAAAAGTACACAGGAAACTTGGAACAGTAAAATTACTTGAGAAGTAATATTACTAAACCGTTTTTATATCCATTTCACATAGTGTAAACGGGAATATTCAGTTTGTCAGTTTGAAAGTTTGTAACGCACTAAAGGACACGTCGTAGACCCCATAAACTATATATATGTATATATTTGATCAGCTCAAGGAGACGAGTCGATCTAGCCATGTTTGTCTGTCCGTCTGTCTGTGCGTCTCTTAATTTTAACGTAATTTACTCGGGGACTACTGTAAATATTTAGCTGAAATTTAATACTTAAGCTTTTCTCGGGAATGACCAGGTCTAGTTGAATGAAAGTGCCACGCCCATGCTTGCGTTTGAATAAAATCATTAAAAATAAAAGGAAAAATTAATTTAGGTTTCCGTTATATGTATTATTGATCAGCTCGATGAGACGAATCGATTTAGCCATGTCCGTCTGTCTGTCTGTCCGTTTGTCTGCTGCAATCCGTTTTTCTCGGAAAGTTTTAAGGATATTGACCTGAAACTTTAAACTTAAGCTTTTTGTGTTCCTAGGCAGTTTGTATGTCAGAACCAAGGTGCCACGCCCACTTTTAGATATAGCCCCCATACAAACTTACCATTTTTTTCGATTTTTTTGTATGAAAATAGTTATTATTTATAAATGTTTTGACTACAAATCGTGTAAAAACACTTTTAATCCAATATCCATCCATCCAATATCAGAAGAAAGGTGCCACGCCCATTTTTAGATATTGCCCCCATGCAAACTTACCATTTTTTCGATTTTTTGTATGAAAATGTTTATTATTTGTAAATGTATTTACTACAAATAAGGATAAAAGCACTTTAATGACATCCAATTTTAAAAAGAAAGGTGCCACGCCTATTTTTTATATGGTCCCCATACAAACCAAGCGCCCATTTTTCAGATTTTATATGAAAATAGTTCTTATTTATGAATATATTCACTCCAATCTGTGTAAAATCACTTCTACTGTTATCCTATGAATATAATTCCGATATGACAAGGATCGAGCTACTATAACATATAGTCCCATACAAACTCACCTTCTATTTTTTTTTTTTTCAAGATAATGAATAAAGTTTCGTGTGGCGGGTATTTGAGCTTCGGTGCTTCTGAAGTTAACGTTCTTGCTTGTTTTTTTTTTTTTTTTTTTTGTAAGCTTTATAAACCCTACGAAGACGAAACGAAAATATGTATTTTTTTTAACATTTTATCTTCAAAATTAATAAACCTTTCGATGATGCAAAAACTCTTAAGTTAAACCATGACAAAATGATCTAAGTGTGAATGATTTTATAAAAAAAAAAAAAACAAAAGAAAAGAAAAGCCATATTCATGCTGGAGTTATTATAGTTTCAATTAAACAAATTTGCAACTGCATATTTAACCATGCACAATGTATAAATACATAATCTTATATGTTTATACATACATAGTTGCTTTTATGTGTATTGTATACCATATCATAAATGTATCTACTTAAATATGGGCACATAATGTCTCAGTTTACAATCAACTACTCAAAAATATTGTGGACATTTCAATTTTTTATTATTTATCATCAACAAAAAAAAATATGTATAACTGTTGCACTATTATTACCAATTGTTGTTGTTATTGTTGTATCTGTGTGGGTGTATGTTTTGGTTGTTTTATGATTGTATGAATGTTTGTGTGGATATTAAAATGCATTCATAAAAAAATCACCACTAGCATTGACAACAATTGCTATGAATTGTTGCAATTTTATCGCTCATTTCACTTATGGCACACTCACATAAAGCATTTTAATACATACAGTGGGCTCAATATATATTTTATTTCATGCTAAAGAAAACAAAAATAAAGTCAGTTCAAGAAACCCTGAATACCGTCTAAAGTTGTGTTATAGTTGCGGAAAAATTTTATATAACTTAAACAATTTTTTTTCTTTTTCATCAATGTGATCCTTGATAGCAAATTTATTAAACAGGAATCACGAACATTTTTTGCATTGATGTAGATTAAAAATACGACCACGAATTCAAAGAGAAATAATTCATTTTTGAGCACACTGTTCACAGCAAATAGGTACACACATACATACATATGCACACACATACATGTGTATATTGTGCATACAATATTTTATTGTTTCATTCGAGCAGAATGCAATGCTTGCCTGATTTTTAATATACACATACATATATAGTATACTGCTTGCCTTTTATTTTTTAATCATAAATACAATACACAGACATATAGTATATAAGTATGTCTACACACATACACAATATATATATATATATATATATGTGTGTGTATACATTTCAGCCAATATTTCAAGCCAATTTGCTGCAGCTAGCCTACGGCGAATGGCAACAAAATAATTCGACAAAATGCGCAGCGGAAGTGTGACGCGCGTTGAATGTGGGTTGACTGGTAGTGGGCCTAAAGGATAAGAGACGGGCATACACACACTTTAAAGTCTACACCATAAACATTCCACATTCGTAACGCGTCAACATTTCTACTCAAATATATATATTGCACAATTATAATAATTGTTGATGTATGAGTTTCCCCTACCACATGCAACACAAATCGCTCCACTGCTATACTTTTCGTCTGTCCCACGGTGAGTGTGTGTTAATCAATCTATATAAAAATTTACATATACAAATGTACATACAAATATAATATTCTTTTTTCATATATTTATATTCAGTTTTTTATGTTTTATTATTATTTAAAAAAACAAAGCGGCTCGTAAAATTCTCAACGCTTGCCCTCAAGCATTTTACTTAATGATGCCATTTTGATGCGGCTTGACGGCGTGCGGTCTGTTTATGTAAAGACACATACATATGCATATATATATATACATTTGTGTATGCACAAACACAGATACATATGTACATTCACATGTACAACAACTATACTACATATAAAAACCAATGATATAATTTTTTATCATAAAACTTAAACAAAAATTGTTTTTAAAACATTTGCTTATTCAAACAATTTTAAGTAAATAAATTTTCCGTACAGGTTTTATATAAAAAAAGTTTGCACTTAATAATACTTGCTATATCACTACTTTTCTCACTATTAGTCGAAGATGCAGCTTCTGACAAAATCCAAGAATCCGATAACTCTAAAGTCGACGTCAGAGTAAAATCAAAAAGAGATCCATAAGGCGATGCGATAGCAAAGGCTTAAAAGATACAACCCTGTGCTATCGCATCGCCTATCGCATCGCTGTTAGCTTTTACTCTGACGTCAGCATTATAAATGTGGAGCGAATTGCATTTCTTTCATTTATTCTATCGATTTATATTTTATAATATGTCGAAATTTACAATACAAACAAAAACAAAGAAAAAAAAAACAACTCACGAATAATTGAATAGTTTAAGTGTTATAATTTGAGATGGTATGGGTAAGGGTCAATGGTCTGATACAACCAATTTAAGAAGTCGATTTTCTAATTTTCCCATACAAAAATGTTTTGCTTTTTTAACATAAACAAAAAACAAAAATTATGAACATCTGACAGCTTTCCCCAGTATATTTTGAGGAGAATCAAAAAAAAAAAAAAAAATAAAATAGTAACAATGCCATCAAAAGGATCTGAAAAAATAGGAGCTGCGAAACGAAAATAGCAAAGCCGAAACGCCCGCACAATGTGGTAGCACACGCCGGGTATCAGATAGTATTAACAACTTTTATACAAAAATTTTAAAAATAATCGGTAAGTTTGTAGGGACAATCCCTAAAAATGGGCGTGGGACCAGACTTTTGAACATAATAAGTGTTTTTAACGAAATTATATTTTGAAATTAGTTCGTACCCCTAGGTATTTTCGATAAAGTGGTTACTGTTCAATTTATGAAGGCAAGCCAAATAAACATATACTTTTCTGAAAGGTTATTTAACTGCCTTTCATTTGATATAATAATATAGTAAAGTTACTATAACAAAATCGTATGTCATATGCGTATAGGATATTAAGGTCTTCGAGAGAAATGTAGATAAATCTATTGGCTGCATTTTTGTATAAAGATCTTTCTATCTTTTCGATTTTTAAGGAATGGTAAAACATTTTTTGTTTAAAATATGAATATTGATCCATTTTGCATGTTAAACTGAAAAAACCTGTTTTACTCTATGGACCTTATTAATAAATAATTTAGAGTCAACTTTATCTTAAAAAGTCGACACTTACTACATTTTTGAGTTCTTATATACAAATTATTGTTTTTTACGGTAACAGTTACTTTTTTGGCAACAGTTTGAATTTGAATATGGACCCCTAAACCTACCGCCTGATTTTCTCGATTATTATATAAGAAACAGTTTTTATTAAAAAAAATACAAAAAGTATACACCATACGTTTGTTTTTTTTATAAATGTGTTCCAATGAATTTTAGAAGATATTTAAAACCAACTAAAAGACATTTTGTGTGACACCCCTTTCTATGTCTAAACTTGAACTTTATCGGACCGATAAACGATTATATAAAAAACAAAAAGTTGTGAATTTCAAAATTTAAATCTAATGTTTTGAATGCAAACGCAAAAGTTAGTGAAAATAAGATCACGCCATGCATGTTAATGTGAACTTATTTGTTTATCATTTGAATATCATAATTTCAATTTTAGTCTTATACAAAGACCTAATTAAATATTATTTTAAAAGCTATTTAACAATCAAGTATAACCTCTAATTCATCTAATATTCAAAGCATTATAAATTATGTTGAGAGATAATTTAGCCAATATAAATTAACTGCAAACTGTTGCGTTTTTAGGCACCTGTTTTTATTTATACAGCTGTGGCAAAACTTTGAGCACATGTTTTTACAGACACTCAGCTATTCAAAAACGCACACACATTCACACACACACACACTCGTTCATTCCATTCAGAGTCATGTAGAAACGCTTAAACTTTTTCTGTTCGTTGACAAACAAGCAAATTGGTCTAACTACAAAAAACAAAGTCACACACGCACACAAATACAAATGCAAGAGCAAACATTTGTTGCACACATATTTCCATGTACGTGCGTATGTATGTATGTATGCATGCAGTATGCGAGTAGAAAAAGCAAAAGTAGCATAAAAGGACTAAAATGCTACAAAAAAGTGTATTGACCACAATTGTTGCCACATTGTGCTGTGTGGCAGTTGTGTATGTTTGTGTGTTTTAAGCGGTTTGTTTTTTTTTTTTTTTTTGTTTGCTTTTGTATCTGTAAATGTGTGCACAGTATCTGTGTGAATTCTGACAAGTGTGAACATTTTATAGCATCAACATTTGTTTTTGTTTGTTTTGTCATTTGAAAATGTTTTAAAATTTTCGATTGCATTTAACATGCAATTTGCATAATAATTAAAGTGAACTGCTTAATATAATTTTGTATTTTGGAATTTGTTTTTATTTTTTCCTTTATTTATTTTTTTTCTTATACAGTTGCACAGTAATCAAAATTAAAAATGACTTTTAAAATAATTAACTAAATTATATACCTCAAGACAGGTCTTCATACGTACTTAGATACATGCATACATATGTACGTATATGTATATTGTATAATTATAAGAGTGCTGCAGGGTCTTAATTATTCACACACACACATACATTTGTATATCTATATATAAATATATACATGTGTATATAATTACAGTACAATAACCGAGTTGAATTTGTCTCCTGAAGGTTTGCATTTGCTGCCAGGTGACAAGAATTTCAATGCAACTTCATTGCCGGCATTCATGCAACAGCCGGTTGCATTGTATTGAAATAATAAAAAAAAAAAAAAAAAAAAAGAATATAGAATCAAACCAAAAATGAAATGTAAGGTAACAGATCGCTTATTATATGCAAAATTCAAAATGCCTGCAGCTACTTAACTTTAACTTATTTTTAAACAGAATTTTTTCTTTATTTTACTCTTTTTGCAGCACTGACATATTTTTTTTTTTATGTGGGTATTGTTGCATGTCGAAGCTTTAGAAATCCTTTTGCGCTCGGTTTCCGTTGCGCAAAGCGAAATATAAAACGCAGAACTGGTCTCTAATGTCCTGCGGCAAAATTTTTGCATTTTTGCTGTTTTATATTATATTTTTTTTTTTCTCTCTTTCTCTCTCTCGCTCTATTGTATCTTCTTATTTTCTCGTCTTAAATACCAACTGTCAGTTTTCGAAAGAAATGCCTCGGGGCTAGTTTGTAAATCATTAAAAATTATTTACACACACAAACATACAAATAATCATATATAAAATTTCATGCAGAAAAATATCATACAAAAAGTTTTGCGGTAGTATAAAATCTGACATGCACATCACACACCCCAAAACTAAAAACAAAAAAAAAAAAAAATATATTTTAAAAAACCAAACTTCACATCACCTACACAAAATCATTCGAATAGAAGGTTTCAATCGATTTACATATTTAATTTTATCAAAGATAATTTTATTTCCCATGAGCCGAAGTTTAGATAACCGTCACACAAAATTTCAAGCAAAATCCATCATTAAAAAAAACAATTGTTTTTTGAAATTTAACTTTATGGCCATAAAGTCAAATTTCGGGATCGCCGAGTTTGAATCTGGTATCGTTTCAGATTTTAGAATAACTCCGTCTGTCCACTATTAATGTCAGTCTGCCCATAGCTAATTATATTTATTGACTTAAAGTTGCTTAAATTGAATTCAAAGTCAATTTCAATCCGTCACGTCAGAATGGCCAATTTTGCCACGTTTGTCTGTCTGTCTGTCTGCTCAACTCATTCGCTCAGTTTTAAAAATATTTAGCTGAAATTGGATGCTTTGTTTTTTTTCCATTGATAAAAAGGGAATAAAGTCAAATTGATCAGACCTCCAAGTCAGAACAAAAATTAGATAAAAGACGGACGGACCTGGTTGAGTTGAGGCGATGTAATGATATGGATACTATATGCGAAGTCAGCGGCTGTACCTTAATATTAGACAACAAGAAAAAACGTTAACATCGGTAGAACCGAAGCTTTTTAATTACCCGTCACACGAATCTTTAAAGAGTTTATGTGTAATCATCAGTGGTCACCCAAGTTTACACACAGTATTAATTTCAAATTTTGAAGCTAAAAATACAGATATGTATAAAAACATATTTCTCAAAAATATCTGGAAATGGGCGGTAAGTTTGTATGGAAGAAACACCTAAAAGTAGGCGTGGCACCATGATATTGGAAGAGTTTTTACCCAATATGGAGTAAATTCATGAATAAATAATAACCATTTTGAAACAAAATTATTCGAAAATGGGCGGAAAGTTTGTTTGGGGACTATACCTAAAAATGGGCGTGGCACATTTGATTTGACATGGATGACATTAGAATGTTTTTAGCCAAATTGGAGTGAATATAAGCATAAGTAATTAGTATTTTTATACAAAATATCGAAAAAAACGGAAAGTTTATAGAGGGGCTATGCCTAAAGAGGGCATGGCATCTTTGGTTTTAACACTGGATGACAAAAAAATATTTTTACCCAATTGGGAGCAAGACATTCATAAATAATGAGTATTTTTTTTACAGAAAAATCGAAAAAAAAACTGTAAGTTTGTATGGGGGGTACCGAAAAATGAGCGTGTCACTCTCATTCTCGAACTTAATATAGTCGTTGCCGACAAAAGCTACTCCAAATTTCAGCTTAATATCTTTATATCTTCAACAAAAAAGATGCCTAGAAATATACAGACAGACAGACGGACAGACGGACATGGCTAGATCGGATCGTCTCATCGAGCTGATCAATAATATGTTTCCTGGACCCATCATCAATTTAAAATTCTGGTGAAGAGCTCACCATTAGCGCGCTTCAAATTAATAAAAAAAACATCTTCGCAAATGCGTTTCAAACTTGCCAACAAAATCAACTATAACCTTTTAAAAAATTTTTTTAAAGGGTATATATATTTAAAGATATTTTTCTTTTCATACAAACATACAAATTATGAGTTTAATGTAAAATGTCACGCATTGACAGGTTTCTGGTTCGAAAAGTATTTAAAACTGTTTTGACCTTAGCACAAAATATGCAAGTTGCCCTAAGGGTGTCGCATTCAAAAAGATGAGTATGAAGATGAGTATGAAGATGATGTTAAAGTTAAAGGTATATTCGAAGCTTAAGCTGTTTCTTTTAAGCAGTGAAACTTTTGGAGAATTTTTTATGTTAAAGTATCTGCAATCTTTTTAATATTAACAGACTTTTTGAAAACACATACATACATACCTACTTAGTCATATGAATTTATATACAAAAAGGCTTACGCCTGCGTAGCATCCATTGACAACAAATATAAAAATAAGTTGAAATTGCTGAAAGGTAAATTATTTGCACAGTTATGGCTTAAATGCGTTTATCTTTAATTTAGAGTAATATACGAGGACAGTTTGATAAGTTATTAGAGTAATAACTTTATAAGTAACATTGCTAGTGTCAACTAGCAAATGGAAATATGCTATTACATATAAAAGTGTTGATCAATTGTGCTGTTTAATTTATGTTTTATAGCCATTGAAAGCAAGGTAAGCTCGTAATTTTTGTACTCATTAAACATTATTTTTTAAAGAACAAAAAGAGCTATTCTCTACCGAATACAACAGTCAAAATATGGAAAAAAAATATTCATCAAATCGCGCTTTAAACAAAAAAAAAAAAAAAAAACTTCGACAGAACCTGGATTTTGCAAAACCACCAGAATCAATACAATGTTAAAAAACATGGTCCTTAAAACGGGTTAAAGTGTACAAAAGCGACTATTAGTGCAACAATCGACTCGAATTAATTTTTGTCGAATCTATTGAACATACACCTTGTGGTGATAGAATAGGCGCTATGTCTAAAAGTATATATGATTACTACATTTTGACATATATACATACCAATCTAATCTCTCAATATTACTTTTTCAAATACCAATGATCTAAACATAGTCTTAGACAATTTTTATTGTATTATTTTTTGACTTAAACTGCAAAGAATTTTTTTTAACAATTTGACCAACCTTTCATTTAAACTCAGGAACGCTTTTAGGATTGGTTTATATTTTGTTATGAAGCTTAATTTTTTAAACTATTTAGACAATTTTATTTGACACTTTAATAACTTATTGATATTGTTTTTATTTTTTTCTATGAATAAAAAATGCATTTCCATATTTAGGTGTATAAATTAATTAAAAAACCGTCTTATCAAATATAAAACACAACTGCACCATACAAAAGATAAATATACTCTGAGGTCCTAAGCCAAATAAAAACACAAAACCTTTTCGAACATGTTCGATTCAACAGACAGACGGAACGGACAGAGAATGTTTGAAGCGGTTTCAGTTCGTAATTAGCCTCAGGTTATAAATTATATTGTATAGTATTTATGTATGTATGTATGTAGGGGTATTATATATATATCGCTCAGATGAAATCTTGCAGCGCAACAAAGTTATTTCTTTGAATAAAAACAACAAAAACAACAACAACAACAAAAACTCAAGTGTATAACATAACTAGCAAAGGAAAGGCGAGGCAAAGCGTTTCGCTTAAGGCTATAGCAGCTGTTGCACCGCAACGCAAACACAACAAAATCGCAATATTATCTATATATCTACTTACACGCGATGCGCAAACAACAACAGCAATATCAACAATAACAACAACTACAACAATAACAACAAAAACAAGACAACAATATCTATACTCAGTTAACTCAATGCTACTACCCACAACTCTTACTATTTTAGCTAAATATTTTAGTACCACAAGCGTTTTACTCTATAACACAGCTCGATTCACTCAAACCAGACAAACGACCGGACCAGACCAAACGAAACCAAATCGACACTGGTCAAAGCGAAGCAATGAAAAGGTAAGGCAAAACAAGGTAAGGTAAGGTAAGGTAAGGTAGAGAAGCTCAGTTCAACAGTTGAATCGAATAGAGTCGAGTCGCTCGATACTCACCTCTCCTTAGCCGTAGGCGTTCGCTTGTAATTATAATATTTCAACCCAAATGTGACCCGCAGGCATGCGCCAATGATGGATTTCAACTCTCTGAAAATAATATATACAATAACAACGTCAACGATAGCGACGACTACGACGATATTCTGCGCTGCTATTTATGTATCTGTGTGTGTGTGTGTATTTGATTTGAGTATCTGTGTACTTCGTCTGTTCGCTCAGTGCCACGCTATGCCATTTAACGCTTAAGGCTAAAATGCTACGACCCGAGGCATTACATGTGAATAAAATTACATTCATCGTTATACATATATCTATGTATATAGAAATGAGAATTTAGATGCTTTATTTTATTTTAAAATATAAAACTGTATAAAGAAATTATATTGAATACAAACTATATTGCATATACATAGGTACTAAATAATACTTGAAAAAAAATTTGTGTGCCATAAGTAAATAAATACATTTTTAGAATTATGAAATAATTTTAAATTAAGTTATTCATGATTTACTATTCACTTATGTACAAAAAATTTAAATTTTTTTAAGGAAGGCTACAAAAATGTGACCTAAAATTTACTCAAAACAAAACAAATAAATGCAACAGACAAAGGAAAATACGCCGGATCCTATAACGAGGACGAAATCTTGTCGAGTCGATATAACGTTATACAGTTTCTCCACAGTAGGGTTGAAGCGATGTCGAACTTGAAATTTCGACTCTCCTGGACCATGATGTGTGTAGCCACCATACAAACTGACCGGAAATTTTCGAATTTTTGTTTGAAAACAGGCATTATTTATGAATGTATTTACTACAAATTGGGTAAAAAACGCTCCTATTGTCATTCAATGTCAAAACCAAGGTGCCCATTCATTTTTAGATATAGACCCTTTACAAACTTAAAACCCATTTTAGACATTTTGAATGAAAATGGGTATTATTTATGAATGTATTCACTCCAAATTGGGTAAAATCACTTCTAAAGTGTACACACCACCAAAATAATAAGGATCGAGCCACAAAAACCCCATATAAACTCAATTTCCATTTTGTTTGTTATATCTGTCTTTAGCTTAAAATTTATTGTTTCTAAACTTTGGTTGTATCCGACTATTGACTCCCAGCTACCACTTTTCCAAATATTAGCTGAGCCACTGATGATAATAAATAAACTATAATAATAATAAACTATGAGCTTTGGTTCCACCAAAGTTAACATTTTTTCTGGTTCCACACTCCTTTAAAAAAGGTAGGCTGATCCGATGCGTTTTAATTATACCTGGTATGCTGGTACGCACCCAGATACTCAAAGATGCCTTAATCTCAAAATATAAGTATCTTACGATAAAATATTTTTATATTATTCAGCCATTTAATTTGATGTGGATCACCCAAGATTGCCAAATCGAAAAATATTTCTGTCATATAAATGGCATAGTCTAAGCCTGGCTTATGCTTTATAGATTTTTATATATATTATTTCGCCTTTAAAGGATGAAAATTGTAGAAGACATTAGCAATGTATTCTAAAGAATATTGCAAATAAGTTAAACAAAAAATGCTTTTGTATGATTTGCATAAAGTTCCTCATTTAAGACGCCCACGAATTCGCTTATTGTACTTTTTACTAATAATATTTAAAATATTTAGTGTAAAACGTTGTCTGTGTAGTGTAACAAAAGGCTTGAGGCATTTAGCCATAAAAAAAGGAAAATAATAACAATAATTGTAGCAAATTCGTCTGCTTCCAGGCCAAATAAACGATGTTACAACATACACTAAGTACAGCAATTGACGTTGCATTTTCATATTTACCACTTTTTTTTATAGGTTTTTCCCAATCATTCTTAAACGTTTGCCACCAAACGCGCGCACCTCATTTTCCAAAGCCGTTCACAGTCGATGCCGGGAGCTGGTATTATTTATAGTCGAGTCTCTAGTTTTATTTGGTGCACATTTAATCAAGTGATTTATATGACTGTGTCCGTAATTGAGCTGAGTTGAAGCACATTTATTTATTTTTTTTTTCTTTTTTTTTTTTTTTTTTTTTTTTTTGGTTGGCTTATTACTTGTGATGCAAATTTATAACTTAATTTCGATTTTCGCAATATTGAGAGAAAAGTTGCCCGCAGTGTGCATCACTTATGGCATAAATTATTTTTAAGCATTATGCAAAAAAATATATATATATGTATAATTTTTCGTTTTCTTTATAATTAAATTGCATTAATTGAAGTAGTACGGGGCGTATACACTGTTCAACGGGAAAACTCATTAAATAATTAAGGCATAATTATCAACAGCATTTTCGCAATTTTCATGCGGCAAGGTGTTAAAATCACTTAATAGGCGGCATTAACTGCAACAGCATTACTGGTAAAAGCTGCAGTAGCAACTCTTTCAGGCAGGCAGACAGACAGCCTGACACACAACATCCGCACAAATAAACGACCTGTCAAATAGACAGACAGACAGACACATACAAACACACACACACATACAATCCATACAATGAGAAATACAAATATTCAGACAAATTGAAACTATGTATGCTGGCTTTATCTGATATTTGCACTGCACGAACGAACGTATGTATCTTTGGGTGCGTGTGTTTGTGTGCGTGTGTTTGTGTGTCTTTAATATTCGTGCTTAAAAGGCGACTGACAGATAGAAATCCAACAGGTTAACCAATCGCTGAAATACTACACTAGGCAATATAACAACACTCATACACTTTGCTACCAGCAAGGCCAATAAAAAGCTATACAATACGAGAGCAGTTTGAAAAGTAATCAGACTAGATAAGTTAATGTATCCATAATGCATTAGTTTAATTTTTTTTCTCAATGTAGTCCTGTTTCAGCATAAATTTTCCAAGAAACTAGTTTTTTTTTTTTTACAAATCAATTCTTTTCAATACACTTTTTTGATATACCAAAACAAACCTTATCACACTTGAGTTTTGGCTAAAACCCCTTTACACCATGACACCGAGCTTCGAAACGAGTGTTTTCATTTAAACCTCAGGCTTACAAGAACACAAATGCTTCAATGGGGCCATCTTTCACATTTTGAATTTCGAACTTATTTGCCATTCACATGCCGTCGCAAAGCCGATATAGTTGCTGGGTTTCATTTTCAGTTGGGAGGGTCGCAAATTTGAATTTTTTGTATAGAAATGCAAAAAATTAAAAAATTGGCTACCCTATGCAATCAATGAAAACAGCCGAAGTATCGGTGTCATGGTGTAAGTTTTCGAGTATTTACACTAAAACTCTGAGTTTTCGGTGTCACCCCAGTATATTGTTCTTTCGTGCAAGGCAATTCGAAAAGCGACCATCTAAACTGAGCGGGTACGTCACATTTTATATTTGCAGGGGAGACCAGGGCTATTCTGAAAAGATCTGTTTGCATGAATTTGTATTTATTTGGATAAATTACGTTTGTCTGAAAGTTTGTAACGCTTTGAAGAGGTGTCGTTGACCCAATAAACTATTCTTGAACAGCTCGAAGAGACGAAACGATCTTGCCATGTCTGTCGGGATGAATCCAATTAAAATTTGGTCAAAATCAATTCTAATATCCGCCTTAGTGAACACTATCGATATGGTAAGGAACGGACTAATATAACAAAAAGCCTCCATACAAATTTGACCAAATTCATCGTGTTATTTAATCTAAGCACCTGGTGAACATATAAACTATTAAAAGTCTTGTGTAACGGGTATTTCAGCTTCGGTTCCGCCGAATTAAACGTTTTTATACCCGCCACACATAGTGTGAAGGGTATATTCAGTTAGTTTGAAAGTTTGTAACGCATTGAAGGAGACGTCGTAGACCCCATAAAGTATATATATTCTTGATCAGCTCGACGAGACGAATCGGTCTAGCCATGTCCGTCTGTCTGTCCGTCTATCCGTCTGTCTGTCCGTCTGTCTGTCCGTCTGTCTGTCCGTCTGTCTGTCCGTCTGTCTGTCCGTCTGTATATTTCTAGGCACCTTTTTTGGTGAAGATATAAAGATATTAAGCTGAAATTTGGAACTTAAGCTTTTCTCGGCAACGACTATATTAAGTTCGAGAATGAGAGTGCCACGCCTATTTTTAGGTATAGCCCCCATACAAACTTACCCATTTTTTTCGATTTTTTGTATAAAAATACTAATTATTTATGAATGTATTCGCTCCCAATTGGTTAAAAATATTTCTTTTGTCATCCAGTGTTAAAACCAAGATGCAACGCCCTCTTTTAGGCATAGCCCCCATACAAACTTTCCGATTTTTCCATATTTTTGTATAAAAATACTAATTATTTATGCATATATTCACTCCAATTTGGCTAAAAACATTCTAATGTCATCCAATGTCAAATCAGATGTGCCAAGCCCATTTTTTGGTATAGCCCCCGAACAAACTTTCCACCCATTTTCGAATTTTTCTATGTATTTTGGGTAAAAACTCTTCCAATATCATGGTGCCACGCCCATTTTTAGGTGTTTCTTTCATACAATCTTACCGCCCATTTCTATATATTTTCGAGAAATATATTGTTAAACATATCTGTATTTTTAGCTCAAAATTTGAAATTAATATTGTGTGTAAACTTGGGTAACCACTGATGATTACACATAAACTCTTTAAAGATTTGTGTGACGGGTATTTAAGCTTCGGTTCTCCCGAAGTTAACGTTTTTTCTTGTTCCTTGTTTTTTTTTACAATTTGTGAATTTAAACATGACATTCGGTCTCTCTCATAATTTAATAAATGGGCAACTACTCGTATTTATGTTGGAAGAAAATGTTCGAGGAATTATAGTTTCCCAAAAAAAGAACTTTATTTTTTTGTCTCAATATATACTGACTTTGATAAGTAACTTTAACTTTAAATAATTGTTTAGTATTCTTTTCTGTTTTATAATTGAGTTTTAATGCCATCTTTCATTTAGTTTCTGACTTCGTTCGTTTAATAATTCAAAATTCAATGTTGCAAAAATTCTCTTTAATTATTTTTTTTGAAAATCATTATTATGTTTATATGTATTGTATTTATATGTATGTACACATACAAATATATAAGAGCCTCAAGTAATGTAGTGCAAATAATTTAAATCATACTTTTTCCCCTTTCTATCCAGCCAACAAACGTTGCATTTTTAAAACATATACAGATATATGTAGGTATATATATATAGAAATTTTGATGACTTCAGGCTTTAAAACCTGCTCTGTCCATTTTTCAAAATGTCTGTCAATGCGTGACATTTCATATTTAACTTATAAACTGCATGTAGCATGTGCGACGACTTTGGGCTACTTTTTAAACAAAAGACAGACTGGCAGACAGACAGACAGACATAACAACACAAAGACCAACATACAAACGGACAGACGGACAGACAGACATACGGGTTATTTTGCACATTGGCAATGGATGTTTTTGCCAAAAAATTAGCTTCAGGCAAATTTTCAATAAAACAGACAGCTAAAAATAACAAACAACATACAAAACTTACCTACATATAGTATGTATGTATGTATGTATAAATCTAAAATGAAACGCGATTGAATCAGTGTCTCTTTTATACAATATATATTAATAATATTCACACAATTATAAATAGGAACATATTTTCAAATACAGATAGATACAACAAATAAAGATACAAATATGTTTAGCTTTGCATTTTGTTTGAATGAACAAATATATTAAATGCCCTCAACCCGTTCGGCATTCATTTGGCCATTCGTTTTGTCTGTTTATCGTTTGGGGCGTGTTAGTGTTTTTGACGCGTTTAAACCTACTTTGACTAGATGTTTTTAGAGGGCATAAAGAGTAAATGTGTACCTACATGAATGAGTATTTTTTAAGTGAAACAAAAGTTTTATATAAAATAGCCGCCAGGTGGAAAAGTTGCAATTAATAATGCCTGTTGCGGTGTTGTAATGATGAAGGATTTTAAATATTTGTCTAAGAGAATCAAGGCCAGTTTAATTAGTGTATTTTATTTTTTAATTTTTTTTTATAGCCTTCCCGAGGGGTAAAAGGGTATATTAAGTTTGTGTAATGTATGTAACAGGCAGAAGGAGGCATGATAGAGTATGAGGAATCGCTATGGCTATGTCTGTTCATCCGTACGACCTGCTGCCTAACTTTTGAATACTATTTTCTCGGAGAATATAAGAGATAGCGTCACCATATGCGAAACTTGGACTCTCCGTTCTTTCTTGCTTTTCGAACTTTTCTAAATTAAATCGAGCTAAGTATTTTTCCATCGTAAGATGATTCTGAGAATTAGACTGCATTTCTTAGGAACTGCGTTATCAACTTTAAAACAGTATTTATTTTAGATTCATTTTAACAGAGAATGCGTTGTTTTAGCCACATTTAAATATTTACAAAATTTGTATTTAAATTTTTATGATGGGAAAGTTAAAGACCCTTTCCTTGTTCAAACAAAGTTGTGCTACTAAATTTGGTTTTCCAAAACTTCATACTGAAATCTGATCACCAATGGATCACCAGAGAACAATTTTCTTATCCTTGTGAATGTATCAATTCCTGACCGTTAAAAAAACGTAAGCTACATATATAGTATTTTCATAATTGACTTTTTGCTAAACAGCTCATTTTAAGAGCTGAAATTTTAATAATTTCAGAGTTAACGCATATTGAATTTGGCTTATTGCACCTACTTACACAACATAGAAACAAAGAACACCGTTTACTTTGGTGGAGCCGGAGCTTAAATACCCTTTACACTATGATTAGTCTAACTTTTGGGTTACTACAAGAAGTATTTTGACCATATTTGACACACATCGCTTCAAAAATAACCCATTTTTCATATAAAAAATCAAAAATTTGTATGTGGGCTATGTTGCTGTTAGAAGTGTTTTTCCTTATTTGACATTCATTAAAAAAACTGAAAAATTTACATGGGGACTTTGCTTAGTGCAGAGAAAAGTTTAAGTTTCGACTTTTGTTCAATGTCTCTAAAACTGAACGAATAAATAGTGAACTACAGACTGACGGTCATAACAACAATTGGACGACGAGCTGATCAAGAATATTCATACGATATCTCCTTTAATACTTTTCAAACTTTCCGACAATCTTTCCGACAATGGTTTTTTTAAAATTTTTTTCAAAGTTTTTCCGGTTGCTGTCCTTTATGAATTCCTTAATTGTACAAGTAGTAACGTTACTATTGAAAGCTTGCCAATAAAATCAATAAGTTGGTAGGTTAAATATTAAATAAAAACAAGAAAGAAACCTGAAGTCAAGTATGCTCGACTGCAAGACACCCTGTACCCAATCTTTATGTACTTTAAGATAAGTCCTATCTTAGTACCATGCCACATTGTATTGAATTTTCGTACAAAAACTTTAAAAATAAAGTATATTTGTATGAAGCTATATTCATTGGTCTATTTCTTTGGGACTATCATAGGCATAATTTATACAAAATTTAGACTTCCTAGAATAAGAAACAATGACGTTTTTATGCAAAAACCCAAAAATATAACTGGTCACTTGCCGGGTTAGGAGAGTCTAAGTTTCAAATATGGTAGCTCTATTTCATAACAGTGTGTTTATATGTATTGTATACACACACTTTGTATGTACAATTTGTTTAAATATATAGGTACATTTATTTATGAGTTAGATACCTACCCAAATACTACATTTCATTCCAACCAGTTGCAACAACATCAAACCAGTTTTATCGGACCTTTATATCTTTTGTTGTATCTAACCAGTTGTTTTGTATCTTTTTCAAATAGAAGAAAACATAAACACAACGCGTTGCACGCAAACAAGTTGCATGCCACCGACATGGACTGCCACCCACCGCCATCCCCCATTGACGCTTACAACCCATTTAGCGCGCAAAATCGACTCAAATCAACTAGAAGCATGCCAGCCACGCCACCGGATCTAAAAGCGGCTGTGGCTGCCAACAGATTCAAAAAGCGGAGCGGACCGTTTTGAACTGTGATAAGCTAAGCTGAATTGAACCGAAACTGAAACGAAGCAAAATGTTGCAAAGGTGCACGTTTGTTGCCACTGCTACCACACGTCTGCTTCCACTGGTCCTTGCCCTGAGGCATTTCGCTTGTAATTATAATATTTCATACCAAAAGTAGCCGCAGGATAGCAGCGGGTAACAATGCAACAGCAGCAGCGGCAGCAGCTCTGCTCTGCTCTGTTGATGATGAATTTTTTGAACTTTTGCTTTACTATATATGTATGTGTATGTAAGTATGTATGAGTAAGCGAACAAGCGGAGCGGATGAGTGAGCGTTGTGCATTGTATTTACATATGGATATATATATATATACCTTAATATATACATACATATTATATTTGTATATTGTACATATAGAATAGTGCAGGGTTGAGGTTGTGTGGGCATATTCAACGAGCTAGTGAGTAAGTATTATATACTATATATATCCTGTGTAACCTCAGGCCACTTGAGTGCTGATTGTGTCTTGTTTGGGTATATATTTTTCTTTTTTTTTTTCATAAAAATTTTTTTACTATTTCTTTTTTTTTTTTTTTTTGTATTTAAAAATTTTCTGAGTGTTTGTACCTTCATACATACACATATTTAAATAGCTTTTGGCTATTAAATAGCGATAAATTAGTTTTATTTACAAATTTTTATTCATGCATGTCTTTGTTACGGCGACATATATATGCATACATAAGTATTTGTGTGTTTGTAGATTTAAGTAAAATATCTTAGTATGTAAAGAACTTTAGTTTAATATCTGCCAGAATCAGTCAAAACAGCAAAGAATGTTGCAGTCGACTAGTCTTGACTATAAGATCCCAGTGAACCAAAAAGCTCGTAAAAGATATCGCAAGCGATACTTACGCAAAAGAAAAGCAAAAGAAACTTTCGAAAAAACACACGCAAACGATTCGAAAACTATTCACCCGTCGCTCAGTTTGTGGCAGTGAAAGTTTCGTTCTCGAGACTAACTAACTTTACGATATCGAACTATCGCGCAAGATTCGTTTTCGAGATTTTACTATATCGTTTGCGAGCCTTTTAGACACAAAAATTAAAAATATTGTGACTGACTATGAATTTTATTCTTTTTTTCACGCAAGCACCCATCCTAGGGACTCTCTCCGTCATTATTATTATTAATTTGTTATATTTGTGTAGAATTTTTTCGATGTCGTCTTTGTCAAATCGAATTAGTGTCGTATACGATTTTAAAGACGCTTTTAAGTTATGTACGAAAAAAAAAAAAAAAAAAAAATTTAAAAAATATCGAACTATCGCGCAAGATTCGTTTTCGAGACTCACTTTTACGATATCGATACTCGTACTTTGTTCAGTGGGATACTATGTAAATTTTATCATATCGTTTTGGTCGGGCCACAAGCCATTTTAGGGGCATATTCTGTCATCTCTAAATTTCAATGAAATTAATTTATTATTTAAAATTGTGTTCCTGAGACAAGTAAAAAAAAAATTTTCTTTTTGTTAAAAGCCATATATTTAATTTTTGGTCTAACCAGATTATAGTCCAAATTTTATTATTTTTGTTCCATATAATTTCTAAATACATTTTTATTTTATTAATAAACTTATCTCAAAAAAATTTCAAACTATACATGCCTCTGGCCTGGTTTCAAAAAAAAATTAAAAATTAAAAAAAAAAAAAAAAATTTCAACCGAACTCAGAACTCCCTTCACGGAACCTTGCTCTAGCAAAGCGTTACCTCTAAAACTTACCCCACAAAACGCCAAGCCTTGTGTTTAAAATTATGCCCAAATTACAAATTCATGCATTATTACCTTGTCCTAATTTTCGATTTAATCAGACAATCGTCGAATAGGGACATCCTCAGGCTTATTAACAAGACATAACTGGACCGGTGTACCTTCAATTTCTCGTTGATCATCTGGTTATCTTGCCCCTTCGTACCATAAAGGTGAACAAAACAGACCACTGAACCAAGAAACCCTGTAACCAATTTTTATATACCTTACTTTAATGTATTGGATTTTTATACAAAATCAAAAAATTATGGACCCATGATGCGACTAACACGACTTCACATTTAATAAGAACTAAATTAATAATCAGTTTAGCCTAAATCATCCAAATGCTGGTTATATGCTATTTGTATTCTACTTACCTAAATTGGACTCACTTTTCATAGAGTAGCACTACTCTTATTTTTGTGTTTTTGTTGTTTTGTCTGATTCTGTCTCTTTTCTGTACACCAGTTTCCAGCTATTATCCGTGCGCCACACTATTATTGCTGTCAAACATTTCGCAGCATCCAAACGCCTCGAGATAACCATTTAAACCGTTGACACCTGAAAGCCAATTGAGCAATTTTAGGCATGGGACAGTTTTGTGAATGTGTATAGCGTTCGTGTTTTTTCCTAAATGTTATTAGCGAATCCAGCAACAGCAGCAGCAGCAGCACCCGAACTTTCAGCTATTCGTTTGACATTTGACAGCTGTTGCATACACATACAAGTAGATACAAAAATATGTAGAACTAAACTTTTCGTTCTTCGTGCAGATACGTTTAAATGAGCGCAATAGGATTCATAGAAATTTACGCGGCTAAAATATGAACTTAAATGCCAATTGAGAACAATGATGGCGAGCAAACGTTTGATAAATTGTGTGCATAATGCCAACAGCTAATTCGGATATCATGTTGCTTCTTTTAGTTGGCAGCTTGCATAACTTGAAGTGTTCGAGGCGACATTTAATTAAAAAAAATAGTTGTATTTGTTGTAGCGCTTAACTATAATAAATAGAACTGTTGCATGACATCGAAATGAGAACCGACTTTATGTAAAATTCATATATTTTTCCATTTTTTCCACTTTTTTTGTTTTGCGCTCCATTATGATAACAGAGCCAATTTAGTGACTGTAAGATAATGCGCGTGTTCGAGCCAATTATGCATTGCTGCATTGAGTGTGATTGCAAGTTGGTAGGTGCAAGGGAAAGAGTGGAATTCATGTTCATTTTCATGATGTCGTAAAGTGTCGCTTAATGACCATGGCTTATTATTCTGACCATTATGATTACGATGCCTCTCTAGCTAGAACTGAATGGTTTGGCACATTGGGTAAATGGTTTTATTTTTTTTTTTTTTTTTTTTTTTTTTGTTTTGTTATCATACACCAAGTGTGCAATTTCCAAAGCTTTTGAAATGTTCGATGTCGTCATGTTCTGGGTAAGAAGCAGGGGAAAAGAAGAAACAGATTGCACCAGATTGCACTAATTGCGGCCACATTCATATATGAACATTTTGCACAGCAATTTAGAATGAACACAAAATTAAGCTTAAATTTTTAGAATTAGTGAATGTATCTACTGACTAAATTGTAGTTCGTAGTTAATACTTTTTGTTCTTATTGAAGTTTATTTGTTTTATTGGTATCTCTTTATTAAACCTAACAACATCTGGGAATCCTTAAAATGTGTGCTCTAAATGTTGTCCTATATGTCGGTCAATTAAAAATAAAGTTAAAATTAAAGTATTTTAAAGAATTTTCAATGTGTCCAAAAATGGCATAAAGCAAAATTACAGCTTTGTCCCGCAAGCGAAGTTTGCAACACTGAAATTACGAATGTTTTCAAAACCAACAACAACTTATCCATTATTATATTGAGATATAGATATAATTTGTAAAACAATTATAAGTCATGTTTTGTAATTCATGATTTAACTTTCCAAATCAGTTGGCTACAAATAAAAAATACAAATTATAATTACAGCAGACATTGGAACAGCGCAGTCCCCGCAGCCTTTTCCAAAAATAGTTAATGTAAACCTGTTTCCAATTTTGGTAAAATCGTTTTCTGCAAAGATGACTTCCAATATTTGATGAACAGGGCTGATCGCCGAATATCATTTAGCCATCAATGATAGAATTTTTGACTGGAAAATCTGACCAACGCCTTTGCCTAAGTGTTCAGCATATTGTGGTACAACATAAATCACAATTAAGGTAAAAGAAATCGTTAACCAGAGAGCAGCTTCTATGGTTTCTTTTCAATTGAGCAAATAATTAGTTGACAACTGCATTCAAACTGAATCTACTACAGTTTTGAGCCATTTCGTTAAGGGATCTGCGTCACATGTTTGTACTGGCTGAAGCTCAACTTACGCAACCAATGTTTTTTATCGGCGTGGACCTATAACATTGTTCTGCATAATTTATTCACGACATGCTTGGAATACACTGGGTGAACCGATTAGCAGATTTAATTCAGACAAGTTCTTAATAAAATATAATAATCAGACTCGATCAATGTCACTCTCTGGACCTTCCAATCAGAAATGAAGTGTAGTCTTTCCTTCACTCACTCTTAACTTGTTTTCCATATACTTCTTGGATAATTTTTAAGTGAATGTGTTATCATCTTTAAAAATAATTTCTGCTGGGTTATTAGTAAAGTACTATGCAAAAAACAAACACATCACAACCCTCTTCGAAAACCATTACTAAATTCAAGAGAATAAAAAAAATGAGTTTTTTTTATATATGTAATATTGTACATATAAGATACATATTATGTATCTTAACCCTCTTTCTGATGTATTCAATTTGGAATTGATGCATATGCCGGAAGCATTCGTGTTTAAGTATAAAATTTTATTGAGGTTAGCGGTATTCATAACATGAGAACATATGTAATTGCCAATCCGGTACAAATTCTTTATATTTTTTTTTTTTTTTATTTTTTACGACATTATTATATTTTTATAATTACTCACATTAATGCCAGCAGTTGTTTATTTTGTATTTTAATACAAATTTAATATTAATTAGAATTGTTTCCATTGGTTGTGTGTGTGTGTGTGTGTGTGAAACAACGCAACACAATTCTGCATACAAAATAAATGCATTTTATTACACTTCAACAATCAAAAGCAAATCAAGTACAGAGAACCAGCCAATCTATTTGCACAATTAACGGTAATGCACAAAGGTTTTCATATTTTCGAATGCAGTTAAATGCAAGTTGCAATCAATTAGAAACGATTATGCAAATGTCAGTTGCACATGCAAATGCAACAATGCAACAAAACAAAACAAACCGATTGAGTGCTTTTCAATTAGGCAAATCTTTGCATTTGATTTATTTCAACTCATTAAAGTTCGTTTCAATTTTTCCTTTTTTTTTTTTTTTTTTTTTTTGTTTATAATAAACGAAGTAAAGACAATTTCCTCGCAGCTGAAACTCATTTGAAGTAAGCACATACATACACACATACACATGTATGTTTATAAGTATGCAGTAATAGTTATAAGAATGTCTCTTTGTCGGTTTGTCAGACTGACTAGCGACTTTATAAAGTTGCAACGAACTGAATTGCAAGTGACTGAACGAAACGGAAACTGAGAATACTTTAGGCGAAATAAATTCTCTGAGCTTTATTCCAACACGAAGTATACCGCGCCAAATTGCTTCAGGTCAGAATGCTTTTTTTCTCCTTTTTTTCCGCTGCCGCTGATGTTGCTGCTTTTTGAGCCAGAGCAGATCCAGTACAGTTTAATTCTGCGAAATGAGGCAGTTGTCGCTTGCGGCCATCTACTTATAAAATGTCAAAGCGCTGAGCTGAAGGAAAAAACTTGGTTGCATGGAATCGGCGCCTCCTATAAGCAAGTTGCCGCAAGCAAGTTAAAACTATTTGCTGCTTTCTGATGCGCTTCACTTTGTCAATTTGACTGCAAGCGATGGCGCACAGGAAGTTCGCAGCGTATCACAGCTTCAAGGCAGTCGTCAGTCGGCAGCATATTCGAAGCGAAGCATTGCTTTTGAAAGTCTTTGCTCCGGAATAAAGGACTCAGTTTGTCAATGTTAATATGGCTGAGACTGAGACTGAGCGACAGCGATGGACTTCTGTGCACAAATAAACTCAAATGCCGCGAGCAAAGCGCATGCGCAAATACAACAGTTCAATCTGTGCTTATTTCCTTTGCGTTTTTGTTTAAATTCGTATTTCTTAAAATTATTGTTAATTCAACTGAGCCAATACTCAAAAAATACTGTGATTCGATTTTAGAACCGACTTGGTTCATAACCAGTTAGTGCAATTTTAACCTGTCAACCAATTTACATGAAGTCCCCCTTAATTATGGAACATACTGTGTACTTCATTGTATTAGATTGGGGTACATTTGTATGGGGGCTATACCAATAAATTTGTTGATTCTACCCATATTGGGATATTTTTTGGGACTATCATAGGCATAATTTATACCAAATTTAGACTTCCTAGTACATATAAGAAAAAAAATACGTTTTTATGCAAAAACCCAAAATTTTGGGTTGAATTTGTAGGGGTGGGGGTTGGGTGAACAACTTAAATAGAGTTAGAGAAAAACCGTTTGCAAGTGCACACTTGACTGCTTAGAAAAGTCTAGGTTTTAAATATGGAAGCTATATCTTTTATAGTCACCCTTTGGGTACAGGGTATAAAAATTATATTTACTATGCCCCCCTTCATAGCTTCAGGTTTTAGACCTGTTCTGTTATGTCCATCTGTTCACAACAAATTTTTTTTTTATTCAGACTTAAAGGTCTGACCACTTTTATTTTATGTTTTTAAGGTTGCAAGAGTTGAAAAAAATCGGTTTCACTTCATGTTTTTCTTTTTTTTTTTATATTAATTATGAATTTAATGTCCCCAAAAGCTTATATTATATGTAGTCAGACATCCAGATCAAAGTAACCATTTCTTTATAGACGAGCGACATAGTTGAATCGGTCAAAAACCTGAAGTGATGGAATGATATGAATACCAGATTCCAATTCAGCAACCTCAAAATCATACATCTAATAAAGACAGATTGTAAGATTATTCAAACAAAAAAAAGCTTACCCGAGCCCATTTCGTTTTTACACTGGCATAAAGTTAAGAGTAACTCAAGAATAATTAAAAGTCACTTTAGCAGAGCCACAGGTTACTAAGATGAAGTCAACTCATTTTCTTTCGCCATTTGGTGGACAAGAGCTCAAAGAAGATTATTGTATCTGCTAGTATTTCGGTTAATCTGCTCCATAACAATCGGCATTCGTAGATCTTGGTGAATCATCCCATTTTTCACATTGAAAAACAGTTTAGGAGAAAATATTGATCGATAAACAGTTTACTGGACGGTCTCAACAGCCAGTTCAGTTTATGCAGCTTAAACTTCTTATCTAATCAAATTATTTCTTTAATTAACGAATTTTAAACATGGTTTTGTGATCCACTAGAGCAAACCAACAACAATTAACAATTCAATAATAAAATGTAAATTTAAATTTCTATGATATTTTCCATTTTTAATTGATGCGCTGCAAGCATATGTCGCACTTAAAATAAACTGAATTTATTAAACTATAATTTGTCTTATAACTCTAAAGGTGTTGTTAATAAAGAAAATTGTGTCAAAAAATATGCAAATTGTCTTGATTTGGAAATGGATCAACAATCAATTAAATAATTAATCAGTTTGGCAGCACTTAATATTAGCAAAATTTAATTTAAAGTTTGTAATTAAAGAGCCAAAATGTTTGTAGAATACAATATTATGGTTTAATAATCTAAAATCAAATTTTATTCGGTAGATTGTTTGAAAAATGCGAAAATGTAGCTACAATATAGAATATATTCCAAACCAGAGAAAATGGTTCTTAGTCTGTCTGATACACATACTCGTATTAAAATAAAAACTATAGTTCTATCACCTCAGCTTAGAAGAAATGGAAGTAACATTTTAGATGGAAGCATTTGCATCAAACTCAATTTAATTTCGAATAGATCAATGTTCAGGTTTCATTAAAGTTAACGTTTTGTTTTTTATTATTGAAGCTAAAAAATGTTAAACTATTTTTTGTATAATATTCAACAAAAATATATTTTTTTCTGCATATTCGAGTACAATTTTATAAATTCAAGGAAAAAACGAAATAAATTTTAAATTGTTTAAAAAAATTTTCAAATATTTGCTAAATTATTAAAAGCTTTTTGGAGTTTTGTGAAAAATGTTGTTGAGAGCGTTAGTTCTTATAAATATTTTATAGAATTTAAATATAAATGAATTATTTGCTGCGTGTTGAAATATTTCGCGAACTTTTCATGCGATATCGTACAAAATGAAAACAAAATCTATCTCTGTGCATAGTTCGTAGTATCACTAAATAGAAATGTGTAGACGTGTATGTGTGTGTGTGTGTTTGTCTGTTATTTTTGGTGTTTATATTCAGATACAGCAACAATAGCAACGTTGTGCTGTGTCGAATACAATGAAAATACAAACATATGCCAAATGTAAAATATAAAGTGTTAAAAATAATAAATTATTTCTGTTATTCTAAATGGAATTAGTATTTTAGGTGTTTCTGAATACATAAATATGTATGGATATAAATTTTAAAATTCTTTATTTCTGGTTTCAGGCATCAGATTTAATATAAAAATTTAAGACTCATTTTTATGTTGAAAAATTTGGTTTCTTTTAACCTAGGAACTTAACAAAGCGCTCGTAGCCGACTATTTTTTTTTATCAATCGTCGACTCATTGAATCCAGCATTTCGAATTTGTAAAATTTTACAAACAGATTTTTATATATTACGAAAGTTACAAGTTTCAATGAAATCCAAACATTTTAAAAAAATGTATTCGCCATTTTTAAAATATACACATATATTTATTTCATGTAACTAAATCTAAATCAACGGAAGAATAAAAAAAACAATTAGTTTTATTAAAAAATAAAATATAAATTCACATACATAGTCCGGTCAATATACACATTTTAAATAACAATAATTTCCCGGAAAGCCAAAAATTGGTGGAGAGCTTGGGGTTTACCATTGCAAATAAAGGTTTAAAAATCCCCATCGATCCTATTTGTGCTTCAATATTTATTCGCGGTCAAAGGTCAAAATTTCAGGTTTTTTGGACTTTTCTCGAAAACGGTAAGTTTTATAAAACAAAAACCTGAAGCCAAGTTGTAGACCTTGAAATTCTCTACAAAAATGGTCTTAATGATTTTTTTCCTAAGAGTTACCATTCCTGAGATAAATCGATTCTAAGAGTCACATTTCCCCTGTAGGCCTACTACCCTAACTAAATAACTGTCATGACAATTTTATGATAATTTAAACGATCAATAACCGCTAAGTTTTAGTTATTACCACATTTCTTTGTCAATTTTACTGTACTTCAACTGCTGTAGTGTTTTTATGTCTTATACATAACTTTCCGCAACAGGCAGACGGACAGACAGAGACAGACGATCATAGCTCGATTGATTCGTCCCATCGAGCCGATCAATAATATACACTATAGAGTCTCCGTTGGTTTCTGCCATGCGTTGCAAACTTTCGGACAAACTGATAATACTAGTTCACACATATATTTAGAGATTTACAAAGCAGCCGACGAGAGATTTACCAATGATTTAGGTAACACCTCCGAATGTGCCATAATAAATTTAAAGAATAGAGTTCGTGTAAACGAGCACGAGTTTTGATTTGGAATATAAATGAACTAAACTTTTACTATTACGCTGAGTATTTTAGCTAGTAAATTATGATTAGTATTTCAGTTGCCTCTTCTGATCTTCAAACGTTTGTCAGTTTTGGAGATGATTCTTTAAAATGTTTGAAAATTGAACGATTATATTAGTTTGTCATTATCGATGTGGTGATAAAGACTTGAAGAAAAAGTTTTCAAATATTTTAGACCATTAAAATTTTAATTTTTTTTGTCTGAAACCTTATGCATATTTGGTGAACCCTATACAGATTGGTCTGGAGAAAATGTAAAACTATTGATTAAGATATAGAGTAAGATATAGAGATAAAACAAAGCCCCGGGTGTTTTCGAGTTGAATAATTTCGATTTAATTAATCTGCAGTTATATTGATTTTATTCTTAGGGTGCGTTCAGACACGCAAATATTTTGAATCAAACTTTTTACAAAGAAAGTGACAGAAAAATCAAATAAAAATGAAAATGCAAATACAAATTTAAAAAATTTGATCAAAATATTTGCGTGTCTAAACGCATCTTTAGTTTATTGTAAAATTACGTAGATTTTTTCCATAATATTTTCTTTTACGGCAACTTACAATTATTTCCATAAATCATTAATATTCATTGCCATGCAATATGAGAAGTGTATAACAAAGAAATTGACGCTGAAGGCCGCTCTCTAATGAATATAAACGGAAATTCAAAACAACAGCAAATGAATATAACAATGTGCTTATCACTAACTTGGCATCAGCACAGCATAGCACAAGATCTACAATTACAAGCAATGCAAATGCAACAGTAGCAACAGATGTTGTCCAGAGTCGACATAAATACTGCCACAGAATGAAAATATGTACTAAGTTGCAACCTGTTTTGCAGGCAAAGACATCACTGCATCACTCACAAACTGTCACTCTGCCTCATTGCTGTTTTCCTGCTTTCCTGCTTTCCTGCCAACCCAAAAGTAGCATTCAACTCAACTTAGTCTGTCAGGGCAACCCAAGCTGGCAGGAAACCAGGCCAGGCAGCCAGGCCAAGACAAGCAGTTGTGTTGCTAGGTAGATAGCCCGGGAGCACCTTGTCCATTGCTATACCATTCGTCTCCACTCTACTTCTTCTTACATAAAGACGACGATGCCTTTCAGTGCAATGTCGCTCACTCGCCTGCTCGCTCCATTTCCATTTCCATTTGCTGCTGCTAAACGCTGGCGGTGATGTTTCGCTTGTAATTATAATATTCCATCCATCCCAAAATTTCGCTGTAAGCTTAACAGCGCCAACAATGAATTTCCAGTGGAGACGAAACGAAGAGAGACTAAGACTAAGAGTAAAAGAGAACACAAAACGCTGTGTGCTGTGGCAGCTTAAGAGCCTCGAGACTTTGCGGATGACCTCGAGGCGTCTCAAATGCTGATTACGTGCCATGCTATAGATACCGAACCGGCACTGGGAGATGGGCAGCAGGAAAAACCTTTTTCGTGTTTTATTTCATTTTGTTTTGGAGGGCTTTTTTATGTTTATATGAACGATTCTACAACAATATATATAAAAGTATATCTAATGTATTGTATAGTATGTAGTAGTATGTATATGGTATATTCGCACTCTATCGTGTATATTTTCTCATTTACCTTGAGGTATTTCAATTTATTTCATTGTGGTTTTCATATTATTGTATTTGCAATTTTGATTGCAGATACTTTTATTCTTATTGGCCGCTAGTTTTTTTTTTCTTCATTGTTGTTGTTGTTGTTGTTGTTATTGTTGCGGTTCATTTTGTTGTTGTTGTTGTTGTGGTTGCTATTTAACCAGGGGCAGTATGGCAACAAATTTATTTTTTATAGACATTAACCAGCCAAACTCGAGGCTTAGAATGCAAAAATATATACGATATGCATTGATTGACATTACGCGAGGCAATCAAGTGCATGCATGGAAATATTGTAAATAAATTTAAAGTGTTTGTGTGTTTGTGTTCAATTGTGCTAAAAAGAAGTCAATTTCGTGTTTATGTATCTATAGATAGCATCATTGGATGTTCAAATTGAACATCAATTTAATTTGAATTGATTTGAATATCGATTATTATGCAATTAATCCGAAATTCCGACGATAATTATTTGAAAACAATTTAAAATTATATTTTTTCATTTTTACGCTCAGCCTAAACTCCTAAAGTTTTTTTTGACAAATTTGTAGTGCACTCATATGGAAAATACTGATTAAATGGAAAGTTAAATTTTATGAAAATTATATCCTGCTGAATAAGATTTTATTCAACCAAATTGTTGGATAATAAAAACAAAAAGTTTGACATGAAGCTTAAACTTAAAATTTGTTTTTGAAAAATATGAATATGAAATAACTTTATATACGAGGTATGTTCAAAAAGTTTCGCATATTTTGTGTTTTTTTTTTTTTTAATTATTTATTTATTCATGAATATCTATTTTGTCCCCTTTAAAGTAATCCCCCCGAAAAAATACACCTATGCCAACTTTTCCAATCCTCGAAACATGACAAATAGTCCCTTTCCGGTGTAGTCATCAGCGCCTTCTTCGATTTAGCTTTTATCTCCTCAATCGACTCGAAACGCGTTCCCCAAAGTGGTCTCTTGAGTTTTGGGAATAGCCAGAAGTCACACGGTGCCAAATCAAGCGAATACGGTGGTTGCGGAACGATATTGGTTTGACTTTTGGCAAAAAAGTCACGAAAAATCAGTACAGTTTTTAACAAAAAATCATCATTTTTGGTACCAACCGAGACTTGACGTTTGAGGCCCAAAACATCCTTCAAAATTGTATTAATTGATCCTTTCGATACGCCAATTTCATCAGCAATGTCTCCCATAGTTAATCGACGTTGCCACCGTGCACTAATTCTTTTACTTTTTGGATGTGAGCATCGTCCGTTGAGGTCGATGGTTGATCAGGAAGCTCTTCGTCTTCAACACGTTCGCAACCTTCTATCAACAATTTATACCAATTAAATGTTGTTGATTTTGGTAGAGCTCGGTCCCCATAAGCCTTCTTCAACATTTTTATTCCATTTATTCCATTCAGAAAGAAAAAATTTGATACACGTTCTTTGATCCATTTTTTGAATAGGTAAAAATCGAAGACGATCCAAAACACGTGCAAGCAAAGCAGCTGTCATCAATTAAGTTGAACATTCAAAATGGCCGAGCTTGTCTGCATAAGTGAGAGACATGAGTACCAACATAACGCCAGAAAAAATCGAAATTCGAATATACATAGCCCGCGAAAATTCAAAATTCGCGATAATGTTTGAACACACCTCGTATATATATCGGTTGTAGAAAATGTATTAAAATTACAAGAATCAACTTTGCGGTCTATTGAGTGATATATTTTCTGGAGCTGTATATCGAAATATTTCTGAAGAAGATACAAAAACTTGGCACTTAAATTATTCGGCTATCAATCCAATATTTTATATGGTCAACATTTTTGTACATTAAATAAAATAGATTTAAATTCTTATACCCTTTACACCACGAAATGAAAAAGGGTATATTTATGTTGTATGGATATAAAAACTTTTAATATAATCCTATTTATACACTACCAATATGATTAGGATCGGGGTACTATAACACATCTCCCTATACAAACTCAGCTTCTATTTTCTGTTATTTGAAAGAAAGTTAGTTTCTGTATTTTGTCAGACCGTTGAAGTCCACACATACTATCTTGAACTTTTATCACCTGATAGTCACACAGACATTTTTCATAAATTCGTTTGACAGGTATTTAAGCTTCGGTTCTACTGAAGTTAACGTTTTACTTGATATATATACTTTTGGTTTTGGTTTTTTGAAGATAATATTGTAACAATTTAGCTACTAATTCGAAGATTTAAACGTAACTTAAATAGTTTGCGAAAATCTTTTTTACGTCATTTCCACTTTTACAAGCTGATTAAAAATAAAAAATAATAATAATAAAATAAAAAAAGTTACTAACATCTTCATTAGACATTCGTGTGAAACTAAAAACACTACAGTTCAAGCAAGGTTTGCCTTTAACCAGAAAAGACATCGCAATGTTAATATCGGCAATGGTGACTCTAAATTCGACTCTGACGACGACGACGACGATGACGACGACATGCAAACGGACATTGGCGATTATCTTGTCCACGACTGTGAAATAAATGAGCGAACTTAAAATACACCCGGGGCGTGTAGTTTTGACTGCACACGCCGAATGCAATCAAAGCCCAAAATGTTCCCACATTCAAGAGTGTATAGCACATAGGTACTATCGCTATCGTTGTAAGAGTATGTCTGTATGTATGTATGTATGTATGTGTATAAGTTGTAGTTTGGTTATATATGGTACGTAAATGCTCTGTGTGTGATTATGTACAGATTTACACTTATACGCGTACACACTACTAAAAATCGTTCTCAGCATTCGAAAGGCCTAAGGCGGCGCAGTTTTAACAGCTTATATCACGTTTAATGCAAAATAAATTCTATTCTATTTATTTTATCAAAAAATATGAAATTAAATAAGTATTTACAATGTGGCTACACTCCGCTTATATCATTTAAATTTATCAACATTTTGTTGACGAAGTTTTTGTATTCAACCAAAACATATTACGTATTAAAATTTAAAGTAACCATAAATTAAATTCCAATTTCAAATTTTATGACATGGAAATCGTTTAATGCAGCTCAAAACCAGCTCTCAAAAAAAAAAAAAAAAAAAAAACGCTTCCGGTCACATTTTCTATGAAATATTTTCTGCGTTCGCAAAGCAAACGCTTCGAGCATTTTTTCTTTGACTGCTGCTTCTTCTTTTTCTTCTTCTGTTAGCTTGTTTGGTTGCTTACCACTTACCCCAAAATGCTTATGCTTTTGGCCAATCCATGATGTCCAATTCGTCTGCAGATTTCAGCTCTCACTTCGCTCAGCAATCACCGTTTGAGTAACTTGTTCTATTGTGGTGCTTATTATTGTGTTACCTTGTAGCAATGATAATTTAGATTGGCTTGTTGTGATAAGATTCAGCGGTATGGTATGGTATTTCTGACTGATTGACTGACTGACTGACGATGTAACTGACTGATGGCACAGGTCCTCTTTTAACTAGAAAAGTTTTTCGTTTCAAAAGCTTATGCTGTATGTTTCACACTTTATTTATGGTTTTTCAAAACCGAAATTTGATTTATGACATAGATTAATATGCTTTAAATTTTGTTCATAAAAATTATACAAATTGTGTAAATTTATGTTAAAGGAAAATTCAAATATGCTGTTGGCTATGAATTTAGTTAACTTACGATTTACGAAAAGATTTCGGCAAGGAATGCCTACTAACGATACCATTGAAGGCAAATATTCAAACATCTAAACAATCCCGTGTTATTTTAAATCCATTTTAGTTATGCAGTTTATAAAATATCGGTTTAAATTTTTTTTTTTTTTATTTAAAGTTTTTATTTTTGTTTTGTCCAGCAGGAAAAAAATTTCCCTAATTGTAAGAAAAACTTAAACAATTAGTTTTTGTATAAATTATTTTGATCAGTCAATGACATTTAGAATTTCTCGCTTAGTAACTATTACTACTGTAAAAGTGTTAAGCAATTTGTATAGCCATTGAAAGCAGACAACTTTATGAATTTGAAAGAAACCGATCACCCAAATTGTGATGCAATGGTGTAAGGTGTAGTATTTCACCACTGTCTCTTTCTATTTTGCATACAAATTTGGTGAGTTTTGTTAGCTAACAGAGTACAGGAAATATGTACACTATCTCACAATTACTATGTTAAAATTATGTTAGTAGACAGAGGCGGAATACTTTATAATGGCATCATGCACCGAAATCAAGAATAAGCTTAACTACTGCAATGGGAACACTACAACATTTATTTCAACGGTTAAGAAGTGGTTTACTAAACTCCGTTGTGGTTCCCCATTGAAAAGTGGTCATCACGTTGGTAAAATTCATGGAAAGATATGGAACGAACGAAGAATGAAAGTTTGTGAGATGGCTGTGGCCGTAAATGAACCTACCAGCCACCAAGATAAAAACCCAAAAATAGCCTCCCGTATATAGCACATATATTCAGCACAATAAATAAGCCAATATTTTTCTAAAACTCAAAGCGATATAAACTTAATATTATTAACTGATTGGAAACATCCCTAAAAATATCAAAATCATTTGTTACTATTTAGCTATTTTTTTGGAACTATGACCCATTAACCTGTTTTTTAATAAAGAAACATTTTTTATTTATATATATATATTTTCTTTTTTTCTTTTAATTCAGTTTAGCTATTTTTACATTTTAAATCTTACCTTTCTTCATTTTTCCAAGGTAATAAATAATATATAATAAATGCACTATTTTTTTGACCGTTTTTTTAGGAATCATTATTTTTTTGTTTGCTCTTAAAACTTTACAAAGATAAATAAAACTAAATGTTCAAATAAACATAAAATCAAATAGCAGACATGCCTCTCAGCTATAAATCTGTTTGTCAATTGATTGTCCAATGTACAAAATTATAAAACAATAAAAAATGTTCGAATACGTAGAAATTATTTTCCGAAATATTTAAATAATACAAATACTAAATTCATGTATTGACATTAATATCAGAAAAATTAAATAAAACTACAAAACAGTTTTTAAAAATAGTCACAAAATCAAAACTGTCGATGTTTATTTAAAAAACAAATACGTATGTTAATATTTTATATTAAAACTAAAATAGCCTAAGGCAAATGGAAAAAGTATAAACGAATGACTTTAAAACAGTACTTAACTATGTACAACAACATACATATTTGCAAATAATATTTTTTTAAAAAAAAAAAAAAAGAATTAATTAAAAATCAAAGCTAAAAAGTCATGCTAAATGTATAAATATAAAAATAAAATAATTTCAGTTGCATCGAGGCTTAAATACACTTTCCACTTGATAAGTATCTTCGATATTATACATTCAATGGTATATGACAATGAAATATGTGAACGGACCAAAATAAGATCTAATCGATACTTCTTTTACAACAACATATTGAAATTTATTGGTGTTGACAATATATTCCAACAATTATAAATATATTATTTATGCTTTTCCTGAAGAGTACAAACAAAATGTGGAATATTGCATTTTAATGCTTATGAAAAAAAATTGTTTTTAAATAAACATAAAAAAATGTCAATGATAAATTGGGAATACATATTCAAACTAAAGCTGCACACAATGCCATATTAAGTACAGTCATGTGAAAAGTAGCAAATTGCAATAAACTGATATGTCAAAGTGACACAAAGGCGGACAGACAGTTTGTCATTTGTGTGCGTATCACAGATTCACAGCGGAATACATATAGTATGTGTATCGATATCCTTGACTTTTTGGTCATTTGGTTTGCATATACATAATGAAAGCACGTCAATATAAAAATATTACTTTGAATATTTTTTATCGCAATAACTCTTTTTTATTTTTTTTTTTTTTTGTATCTGTTAATCAGAGTATAGATGGGGTATTATTAATATTTCAAATTATTTGTAACACATTAATAAAATATTATAGGTATTCACGGTACCCAGAGTTAAGGTTTTGTTCCAGGTCCTCCATCTTAAATAAATAATTAAAGAATATAATTTAAAGCCAACAACACGTAAATTTACTTAATCGAAAAAAAATAGGCGCGTCACTTTAATTTTAACAGCATAATTTTCGAAATTCAGGTCAATGCCTTTAAAACTATGCGAATAAAACGCATTTGTGTCGGGTATCTTTTCCGGGGTTTGTTATGGTGAGTAGCAGATTTGACAGTAGATGGGGCCTCCAGAATCCAAGCCCCTGCCGCAGAGTTCACCGCGGGTGGATTTTCACTCGTGTGTCTGCCACCTGGAGTAGTTTTGTTTCTTCTAGCCGTCTTATCCATGGTTCGTGTAATCAATTGGTTTTAGGTTTTCCGGTTGAGGGACCAACACCCTGGAAACCAACCTCATCCTGAGGGTTGTCTCTTTAGAAGCCTCTTACTTCAAGCTGAGTCTGCTGTGGTGGTATTCTTGACAGCCCGCACACCATACGGGTCGGGTATAACGATAAATAAAAATATAGTCTTCAAGAACGCAACACACTTGGCAATAAGATTATCTGGCCTTACGCCATTAGACTATTTTTCATGGCAGTCACTGTTCCATTAGCAATATTGCAATTGACGGGGTTTTTTATAGAACTATCCAACTAACAAATTAAAAAAATTACACATGCATATATTACACAATTTTCAGCTGAAAGAGCTCGGTAATTTTCGATCAGTATTTTATATTTAGTAATCAGGCACTACATCCACAACAAAAAATTATTGAAGTAGTGAATAGAATTCACAATTAGTTTAAATAATATTAAAAAATGTTTTTAGAATATTTTTTGGTTTTGGAATCACAGAATTCGAATTTAATATTTATGTTATTCTTACACTTTAGGCTTTAGAGCATTTTCGTTACGTCCGGAATCCAATTGATTTTGGATCAGCCATCTTGAAACATCAAAAATGATACTTTAGTTTTGAAAGTAGACGTAATTACCTACATTTTAAGCCATTTTTGAGGGAATCTCCCGCGGAGAAAAAATGTATTTTACAAAAGTAATAGATAGAGATACATTTTTGTAATTTTTGTAACGCATTAAAGGAGCTGTCATGCTTTATGGGGTCTGATACCGTACGACCAGCTCGAATAGACGAGTCGATCTGTCAGTTTGCCGCTATGTGATTCATTCACTCAGTTTTAAAGATACTTTACTGAAATAATAAACTTAAGCTTTTCTCAGCAACGTCTACTTTGTATATCAAAATCTCACAAGCTTACCGCTTATTTTCAATTTTTTTAATGATATTCCATTTTTAGGTTAATCCCCAATACAAACTTACTACTGTTTTTGTATTAATAGTTATTATTTATGAATATATTCAATCCAAATTATAAAAAAACACATTTAATGTCATCACTTGTCAGAAAGACAATAGTTGTTATTTATATATGAATTCATTTCAAATTGAATAAAAACACATCTAATATCATCCTATGTGCACACCACTGATATGATAAGAATCAGGCCACTATAGCATATAGCCCTATATAAACTTACCTCCCATTTCAAGAAAATTATTGTTTATCTGCTTTTATAGCTTCAAATTCGATACCAATATTGTGTTTAAACTTTAGTTGTATCAGATCAAATTATCTAGGCCACTGATGATCACATAAACTATTGTATTTAAAAATTCGTGTGAGGGGTATTTAAGCTTCGGTTCGATCGAAGTTAACATCTTTTCTTGCTTTATATTACGATATGCTGATATGAGGCTTTAAAAAATTTGTTTGGATTTCAAATTAAACAATATAAAAATTCAAGTATTAAGCATCATTACTTTGGTACAATCATAGTTTGTGATTCCCATTTTTTTTAATTTTTTTATTTTTATTAAGCAATTCATCCACGCCAGTTACACACCTCCCACAATTCGACTGCATTAATTATATTGAACGACAGTATCAGTCGATATCTTTATAAAGAAAAATGTCATAATATGGCTGCAGGATGCTTCACTGTTTCATATTAAAAGTATCTGAATAAATGTAAGTAAGTAACAGAAAGAAAAAAGCATTTCATTTCATTTTATACAGTTGATTGACTGTGCAACAGCACAATATTCTATACAATATTCATCGCATATTAAAAACAAGTATAACTGTGTATCTTTTTTTAAATTTTTGTTTTTGTATTTACCAAATATTAAAAATCAACTATTTACTAAATGTCAAAAAATTTCTGTAAAGCAGTCAATCAAAAATCTTTTAGTAAAATTAACAACAACAACAAAAAAAAGAAACCTTAGAAATGGGAAAATAGAAATTTTAGCATCGTTATTAAAATTCGAATGCAGTCAGTTGTACAATTTGCAATTTAAAGTCTAATTGAAATCTAGACATGCAACAACTTTCTTTGATCAAATATTACAGCGTATACGAGTATACATTTCTAAACCAGTAGTAGATAACATACATTTCTAAGTACTACAAATATATGCATATGTCTTCCTACCTAAAATCATATAGTTTATTTAGTTCATATTAGAGCCACATTTTCAGTATAGCCAATACTTGCATATTATGGCATAAACTAAACGCCCTCTACCACCCACCCACTCACTAGTGCAGCTATTTATAAGTTGGCTTAACTTCGATAAATCATTTCGACTTGACCAAATACGAATATTCGCATAAATTGCAAACAATAAATAACCGAAAATTGTAAATAAAGTTGCAGAAAATATTTCATAAAGTAACAACCTGCTGCAAGCAAAAAAGAAAAAGAAAAATATATATAGTATAGTATATATTGTAAAAATATCCAAATGCAGTAAATGAAGAGGACTGTATTCAAGTAAAAGGCGTATAAAAATCAGTGCTACATAAAATTTTAGTTTTAAATAATTTACAACGACTTTTCAATGCGCTTTTGCAAAGAAGAATATCTTTTTTGTCATAAAAGAAATATAAGTTTGTACTTTGTAACTGAAAATACTAAGCGTAACTATTTACAATCTTGTCGTATCGTATCATGTTTGAAGCTTTTTTCAAATGATACTTAATCAGAAAAAATCATTTTTATATAAATTAGTTTAGGTTTGAAATTAAACCATTTTGTTCCAGTATCAGTTGCAAATTGCTCTAAACATGATTGTAAATATCTTAAAATTTTTATCTTAAAATTTTGTTTTTCCCCAAACTTTTCAACTTTTTCGATGTTTGGTTACACTAAATTATAGATGTAGGATGAAAGTTACATCTTTAATTCACAGGTTTTATCGGAAAAAATTTGACAATAATCAAAGTTTTTCTCTCCAAAATGTGTGAAAATTAAAACTCGAAAAGCAGTTACCCAAAATCTAGATTTTGGGGGTCCTCCAAATATTCTAAGCATACATTTTTTTTTACTTGACCAGATCTACAACCTCAGTAATATAATTTGGAAGCTTTTTTTTGTAGTTCAGTGTTTTTGATCAACTCGAATCGATTTAGCCATGCCCGTCTATCTGTCCGTTTATTGCAGTCGTTTTACTCGGAAAGTTTTAGAATTATTGACCAAAAATCTGAATCCTAGGCTTTTATACCCATTACATATAGAGTAAACGGATATATTCAGTTTGTCAGAAAGTTTGTAAAGAATGCGTCGTAGACCCCATGAAGTACATATATTCTTGATCATCTCGATGAGACGAGTCGATCTAGCCATGTCCGTATGTCTGTCACTCTATCTGTTGCGAGGTGATTCACTCGATTAGTTTTAAAGATATTAAGCTGAAACTCATAACTTTAGTTTTTCTCAGCCCTAGGTAGATTGTATGTTAAATGCCACGCGCACTCTGAAGTACACTTCTCTAGTCATCCAATGTTGAAATTGAGGTGCCACGCCCATTTTTATGTATAGCACACATACAAACTTACCGCCCATTTTCAAGTATTTATATGAAAATAGGTATTATTTATGAATGTATTTTCTCCAGTTGGGTTTGAAAACTTCTTACATCGACCAATATCAAAACCAACGTATTACGCCCATTTTTAGGTATAACCCCCATACAAACTTTCCGCCCATTTTCACATTTTTTTTGAAAATAGTTATTATTTATTAATGTATTCACACCACCGGTATGGTCCACACCACCGATATGGTACGGACCGGGCCATTATAACGCATAACGTGTATACAAACTTACCTCTCCTTTTTGTATTTTTAGCTTAAAATTTGATACCAATATTGCGTAAAAACTTGAGTTGCGTCAGACTATTGATTCCCACCCATCCCATATCGAAGTTCTATCCAAGCCACTTTAAATTTCTAAGCTTTGGTTCTATCAAAGTTAACGTTTTCCTTGTTTACTTATTATCATTATTATTGAAAATTTTGGGTAAAGGGTATTTAAGCTTCAATTTTACTAAAGTTAACATTTTTCTTGTTCTCATAAAAATTTTCTTTTTAAGGGAGTTCTTTGAAATTGACAAAATCGAACTTTATAATGTATGAAAAAAAAATTGTTAACAAAAATAATGAATCATTTAAAATCAATAGAACCGTTCAGAACTACCATTTACCCATTAATTATGTTTGTCTGTCTGCACAATTCATTTGCTCCGTTTTAAAGATATTGTGCTGAAATAAACCTTCTCCCGGCCATTTATTATTTAATTGATCTCAAAACCAGAATTGGGGGATACCAGATTCGAATTCAGCGAACCCAAAATCATGCTATAAAAATAATCAGAAAAAACATTTTTTCAATAAAATTTTGTTCATTCTTTCGTTCGTTTAGATTCGCCACTTTGCTGGTGAATTTCGATGTAATTTTCTAAAATTTGAAACTATTTAATATTGTGTACACAGGGAATCTTCCGTTATAAAAATGCCTCTTATATGAATTTAAAATTACAAATACTAAATGAAACACTTCATTTTGTTTGTAGGGTATTAAAGAGACAAAAAAAAAAAAGTTGTACAAAAAATTTTCAAATGCCTGCAGCAAATGTTGCAAGCAGCAGCGATAAGCTTATGCAGACACAGACAAGAATATCATGAAGCACAATAAAAACAACAACAAAAACAACTTAACTTCTTTTCGGTATATGAAAATTTATACTTAGCCAATGTTTATATTCCTCAATTGGCTAAAAGCACTTTTTCAGTATCTAAATGCGCCACGATTATTGTTATTATATACATAAGTATGTACGTATACTATATTGTGGCAGAGTGAGTGGCCCTCGTGCCACAAACTATTGCAAAATGCCACAGTTTGACTTTGACCAATGTTTGTTGTTGTTGCTTTTTTATTTGTTGCCATATAAACGACTATGATTGCACTTATTTGCATATGAATTCATTGCAACCAAATAGAAAATATGCATTTCCGCTTTTCAGTTTTAGACATTTTATTGAAAACTCAGTTTTCGGTCGCATTCTACTTGTATGCATTTATATTTGACCTTAAGCATTTTGTAAATTTATTGGAGCTTGTAAGTTTGATCTTTGCTGACATCAAAAGCGCAGCGTGTCATTAAGTTTGGGGTTGTCTGAGGTAAGTGAACTTTTGAAAGCTAATATATACATAATAATATACATATATGTATATATGTATGTGGACGTACAAGTGTTATATGTGACAGACAATAAGACATTTTGTCGCTGTAATAAGTAACAGAAAAATGAGAATGAGTATGAGTAACTGTAGGATGCAATTTGAAACAAAATAAGAAGGACATACAAGCATGAGCAATGGAGACGAACTTGTTGGCCACATAACAACACCGCAACAAGCCAACGCGATGAGCCAAATCAGCCAGCCATAAAAACTCAGCTCAGAGTGCCATACAAATCATTTCCCATCCTCCATGCTATATGCTACATGCTACATTATAGCATCCAGCAGCAGAAACAGCAACAGCAATGAAAGTCACAACAACAAATTGGAATACGCTGCTCGCGGCCATAACCGTGTACGTACGTAATAATGATGGCGTGGTCTGAAAAGAAGCTGACGATGATGATGACGACGACGATTATGATGGCGAATAGCGAATGGTAACAGAAATGGCGACGACGTTGTTCATGTTGTTCTGTTGACTACAACAACAACAAAACCGCAACGGAACATAATGAAAATGAAGGGAATTGAAATGACGATGAAGCAGAAATATGCCAAAGGCAAATGCAAGTTCTCAAGTGCTTCCGGCTGAGTATATAGAGCAGGAGCTCATCTACCACCTACAAACCACCTACAAACCACCTACAAGCAAGCGAGTCCACGTCTAACAAACACCGTCAACTCAGTGAGCGATCGACTGTCGACATCATAATCATCGTCAACGTCGTCGTCATCGTCATCGGCAAACAGCAGACGGAAATGAGTCAAGCGTGACATTTGCCATATCGCTTCTTGGTGGTTTCTGCCTGCTTGGTTCGCCATCGTGTTACCATCATTGTCGCCATCTTTCGTCATCTTCTCTTGCTTGCTTGCTTTCACTCTTTTACCCAACATCATAATACGGCTGTATAGACATACTTACACATATGCGTTGCGTCCTTTCGCCATTTCAACTCAACCATTTGTTAGGTTCATTGCTATTGCTGTGTACCTCTTCGCTTTGAGGCTGCAGGCTATTCGAAGGAAACTCCTCGTATAACGCAAATTAAAAAATTTTACCGCATTGAGACTTAAGAAAATGTAAAGTTAAACCAAAGTTTTAGTGCGCTACTTTATTTTAGTAATAATAAACTTGGCATTCCATTCACAACAATAACAATATTTTTTATACCTGTTAAACTAGTGTAAACGGGTATATTCAGTTAGTCCGGGTATATTCAGTTAGTCGATCTAGCCATGTCCGTCTGTCTGTCCGTCTGTTTGTTGCTATGCGATTTATTGGATGAAGATATAAAGATATTGGGCTGAAATTTTAAACTTAAGCTTTTCTCTGCAACGACTAGGTTAAGTTCAAAAAAGGGGTGCCACGCCCATTTTAAGGTATAGCCCCCATACAAACTTATCGATTTTTTTTGTATTTTTGTTTAAAAATAGTAATTATTTATGAATGTACTCGCTCCCAATTGGGTAAAAACATTTCTTTTAACATCGAGAGTCATCGAGCGCCTAGTGAACATGGTACAAATTTAATCAAATTCATCGTGAAATTTTATCTAAGCGCCTAGTGAACATATAAACTATTAAAAATTTTGGGTAACGGGTATTTCAGCTTCTGTTCCATCGAAGTTAACTTTTTTCCTTGTTATACCTGTTACACATAGTGTAAACGGAGACCCCATAAAGTATATATATTCTTGATCAGCTCGATGAGACGAATCGATCTAGCCATATCCGTCTGTCTGTCTGTCCGTCTGTTTGTTGCTATGCGATCTTTTCGATGAAGATATAAAGATATTGGCCTGAAATTTTAAACTTAAGACTTATCTCGGCAACGACTAAGTTGAGTTCGAAAATGAGGGTGGCACGCCCATTTTTAGGTATAGCCCCCCATACAAACTTATCGATTTTTTTCGATTTTTTATTTAAATAGTAATTATTTATGAATGTACTCGCTCCCAATTGGGTAAAAACATTTTTTTTGGTCATCCAGGTTCAAAACCAAGACGACACGCCCATGTAACGGGTATTTCAGCTTCGGTTCCACCGAAGTTAACGTTTTTCCTTGTTTTTTTGTTTATTTTGAGTGTACATTTACAATTAATTGTATAATTTATATGGCACTACTCTAGACTTAAACAAATGATAAATGAGGTCCGTTTTGTTCAATAGAACGCATAAGTTTGGCACCTCCAGACGATTTTTGTCAGTTTTTATTTTTATACTCTGTATCCGTAGGGAATATTTAACAATATAAAGTATAGGTATTTATTCTTGGGCAGTATCGATTTAGACATGTCCGTAAATCCGTTCATATGTCCGCCAGTCTGTGCGATATTTTGTATTTTGAAAATCATAGGTCATAAATTTTAATTAATATCTTTCGGCAATTTTTGGAGTGCATTTTTCCCAGATTATCACGAAATATGGAAAATGTTAGTTTGCCTATGAACTACATCTATACCACGAGTGCCTAGCCTCAATGATTTTCCTTTGGCTATACAATAAATTTAATATTTAACATCTTTTAAATTTAACGTAACGCGGCATCTCATAGTCATGTTAATGCTGAACTATTTTTTTATACCTGTTAACTAGTGTAAACAGGTATATTCAGTTTGTCGGAAAGTTTGTAACGCATTAAAGGAGGCATCGTAGACCCTATAAAGTATATATATTCTTGATCACCTCGACGAGACGAATCGATTTAGCCATGTCCGTCTGTCTGTCCGTCTGTCCGTCCGTCCGTCTGTCCGTCTGTCCGTCTGTCTGTCTGTGTGTTGCTGCGCGATTTATTCGCTCAGTTTTAAAGATATTGGGCTGAAATTTTAAACTTAAGCTTTTCTAGGTCCTGTGTAGTTTCTATGTTAAAATCAATGTGCCACGCCCACTTTTAGGTATAGCTCCCATACAAAAGTACAACATTTTTTTCAAGTTCTTATATGAAAAAAATGTATTTATAAAGCGAATGGCTTCAAATATGGTTAAAATGTTTCTTATACCAAGCCAAATCTTCAGTTTAAAATTGGTCCAAATCGGACCGCGAATTCCTAAATTTTTAAGAGCATATTTAATTTGTTTAGTATTTTGAAATAAAATTTAATACAAATGCTGCACACGAAGGTCTATCAACGTCAAATGATGTGTAACAGGTATATAAGCTTCGGTCCAACCGAAGTTAACTTTTTTTTGTTTTTATTAAAATTTCAATTTACTTCAAAAAAACCAAACCTCAAAAAATTGGACGTTTAACTTTTTTCTATTTTTTAATAATATTATTTCGAAAAATACATATACTATATGTATTAGAAATTTTAGAAAATACTGGCAAAACTGTGTGCATATAAATGTAAGCATCATCAAAAATATTACCCGTCAGGCCAATAAAATTTACAAAGGAACGTTGCAGCATGCGGGGCTCGTAAAAGTTTAAATTCATTGATATGAGACCACAAATGTATAGGAAATCTATATACTATATATAAATATAAATCTCTTTTACCTGAATGACTGACTGAATGACGAAAGACACGACTACAGCCCGAAATAGGACGCTAAAATTTTTACTGTAGTTACGTTTTATGATGAAAGTAAGCACTAAGAAGGGATTGTGGAAAATTTTTAACCAAGGCCCTAATGCGGGCCTTGAAACCGGTAAATTCACATCTTTGGAATAAAGTTACATAGAGACTTGGAAAAAAAATAAGAAAATATATTTTTGGCGTGTTCACGGAATTTTCAAAAATTGAACCTCGGACCCATTGGTGAACCCAAAAAAGATTTTTCGACCAATTTTTATACCTGTTATTACACTATTGTAAACAGGTATATTCAGTTTGTCGGAAAGTTTGTAACGCATTAAAGGAGGCATCTTAGACCCTATAAAGTATATATATTCTTGATCACCTCGACGAGACGAATCGATTTAGCCATGTCCATCTGTCTGTCCGTCTGTCTGTTTGTTGCTGCGCGATTTATTCGCTCAGTTTTGAAGATATTGGGCTGAAATTTTAAACTTAAGCTTTTCTAGGTCCTGTGTACTTTCTATGTTAAAACCAATGTGCCACGCCCACTTTTATATATTGCTCCCATACAAAAGTACAACATTTTGCCAAGTTCTTAAAAGAAAAAAAAATTATTTATAAAGCGAATGGCTTCATATATGGTTCAAATGTTTCTTATACCATGCCAAATCTTCAGTTTAAATTTGGTCCAAATCGGACAGCGAATTCCTAAATTTTTAAGAATATATTTAATTGGTTTACTATTTTAAGATAAAATTTAATACAAATGCTGCACACGAAGGTCTATCAACGTCAAATGATGTGTAACAGGTATATAGTATAAACTTTGGTCCAACCGAAATTAACTTTTTTTTTTGTTTTTTTTTTTTTTTTTTTTTTTTTTCGATTTCAGGAAAACACTAAAATGTAAATTGGATAATTTTTAGACCAGGTGCCTTATGGGGGTCTTGAGATCGAAAAAGCTATAACTCTGGAATGAATATACTTAGAGACTTAAAACTAGGTGCATTTAGCATGGCGACTATGTGTATTTATCATACGATAGGCGGACAGACGCCGAAAAAAATACGCGAGTAAATTCGCGGGTATTGGCTAGTATTAAATATGATTGTAACGAATGCACCTGGAAAAAAAATGAAAAGAGCCAAGTAAAGGAAACAAAAGTATAAATTTCTCGAACTTTCATTATTGGAGCAGGAAAATCAATAGAGCCCATCCATAAATTTTTTTTATTAATAACGAACGAGAAGATGAAGGAAATAACTTTAAAACGGTTTAGGCCATTGAAAAAAACATGTTTTCTTTAAAAGGCTGTTTAAAATGTTTTTTATCTATTTTTGAATTCTACGGCCTAAATTACATGGAAATATTTCCATTAGTTTGACAATCTGCGGAATACATGATACAATTAGTTTATTTTGTGAAAAGTGAAAGAATTTAAATTTTAAAATTTATTAAACTTTTGTGATCCCACACGCAATATGAAAAATACATACATATGTTAATATCTAAATGTGTTAGCCCCATGCATGCTTTCAGTGTTGGAGTTCAGGCCACACACAGATACACACACACATACACACACACAAACATAAATATATTAGCCGCCAGTCATATGAAACCTCTAAATTTACAAGCCGTAAGAACGCTAAAACTGAAAACAACGTTCAAAATAAAAAAATATGAAATTTATACAACAATTTTTGTAACAGGTTAAATGCCTTTGGCCATTCATCTAAACATAGATACACACACACACAGACATACGCACATACACACGCAAACACGTGCAAAAAAACATGGCGCGAATTTCATTGCTTTTGTATTAAAAAAAAATTCCTATATCTGTTTGTGTGCATTTATAGCTCGAAGCATCCAGTTAAGGTATGCATGAGCAATTGTTCTGTCCGTCTGTCGTGCATTTGAAGCCCTTTGACAGCTAATCTATTTCGATTTCATCAAAGCATAAACATTTTAAAGAGTACTCTTTGATATGTGTACAAGTATAGCTATGCTTAAATAAAATATATAGAAAAATGTATACAAATAGACAAGATTAAAAGCTACTAACATAAGCAATATTTGCTCTTTTATGCACAATAAATCTTTAATGTATTTATTTTCTATTTAAGAAAAAAAGTTAAGCATAATAAAAAAGTTAAGGTCAAATTTTATTCAAAAAACGTAAAATCAGACAAGATAAAAAGCTTACTTGCAACCGAAGCTATTAAACATTTTTACATATCCTAATTCCAATTTTTATACCCGCCACACATAGTGTGAAGGGTATATTCAGTTTGTCGGAAAGTTTGTAACGCATTGAAGTAGACGTCGTAGACCTCAAAAATATATATATTCTTGATCAGCTCGATGAGAGGAATCGATTTAGCCATGTCCGTCTGTCTGTCCGTCTGTCTGTCCGTCTGTCTGTCTGTTTATTTCTTCGCATTTTTTTGGATGAAGATATATAGATATTACGCCGAAATTTGGAACTTAAGCTTTTCTCGGCAACGACTACTTTGTATGTTAAAACCAAGATGCCACGCCTATTTTTAGGTGTAGCCCCCATACAAACTTACCAAAATTTTCGAATTTTTTTATTAAAATAGGAATTATTTATGCATGTATCCACTCCAAATTGGGTAAAAACTCTACTTATGTCATTCAAAGTCAAATCCAAGGTGCCAAGCCCATTCCTAGGTATAGCCCCCATACAAATTTACAGATTATTTTCGAATTTTTGTATGAAAATAGGTATTATTTATGAATATATTCACTCAAAATTGAATAAAAACACTTCTAACGACATCCGATATCAAAAACAAATAACCACGCCCATTTTTAGGTGTAGCCCCCACACAAATTTACCGCCCATTTTTAAATTTTTTAATAAAAATTGGTATTATTTATGAATTTATTTACTCCAAATTGGGTAAAAACACTTCTTTTATCATCCAATTCCAAAACCAAGATGCCACGCCCATTTTTATGTATAGCCCCCATACAAACTCACCGATTTTTTTTTTAATTTTTGTATGAAAAATCCATTTTTCGTCTATATATTTATAAATGTATATAAGCCACTGATGATCACACATAACCTATTCAAAGATTCGTATGGCGGGTATTTATGCTTCGGTTTCACCGAAGTAAATGTGTTTCCTTGTTTTTTTGAGTTTAATTTTTCTAAAACTAAAATTATTTAATATACTATTTTATATTTACCGGATTATAATACCGTTGCACAAATTTTTCATATCCCGAAAGTATTAAAACGGTACGAAAGTGCTTTAGGAACAATTCGATAGGCAAATCATATTTAAAAAGAGTTGTATAAGGGGTTTCAAATGGACTCACATGCATTTATTACCAAACTAATTGCATTCTAAAACAAATTGCATTTGACTGTATGCTAGCTAAAAAGTCTTTTTATTGTTAATAATTGAAACTGAGAGTTTAGAAATAACTCTCATATGTTTGAAGGGTGTCTATAACTATTTTCATAAAAAAAATAAAAAAAAAAAGTGGTGAGTTTGTATGGGGCTATATCTTAAAATGGGCGTTGAACTTTGGCTCTGACATACATAGTGCCTAGAATCAAAAAAAGCTTAAGTTTAAAATTTCAGGTCAATATCTCTAAACCTTTCCGAAAAAAACGCATTACAACAGACAGACAGACACACAGAGGAACATGGCTACATCGATTCGTCTCGTCAAGCTGATCAATAATATATATACTGTATGGGGGAGCCTCCTTTAATGCGTTACAAACTTTCTGACAAACTGATAATGCCCTTCACTCTATGTGTGGTAAGTATAAAAATGGCCTTGCATTGCCGAGAGTGATGCGTAACCTCTGACTTTGATTTTTATTCCCAAAAATCTTCGATCCTAACCCAGCTGGAAAATTTTTCTTTGATGACTGGGTCACTTATGACTGATTGGTGACATGTCGTCGGGTATGATACCATTGACGAGTTTGTAATACACAATACGTTTATGCAATTTCCTGATAAAATAGGATAATTTGGGCAAATTATCAAATGAATAAAACTAACAATTAAAGCAGTAAAATTATAAAATTTAAATAACTTTTTTTATATTTTTGACTACAAAATAATAATACATATGATATATAAACCTTTTTTATTCAAAAATTTTAGATTTTTTCATAGAAAACAGGTAGAAGACACGCCCATGACAAAAAGCATGAAGCCTTGCAAAACATGTCAGCCAATAAAGTCTTGCAAGACATGTCATCCAAAACAACTACGACATTTGTTGGAAAATGTCATCAACAACTTTTACAGGGCTGTCATCGGTATCGGAACTTGACTGATTATGATAATTTTTTGGCTTTTTCACATTTTCCAAACAATACGAAAAACCCTCAATATATAATTCTGTTGGCAAAAAAAAATTTTTTTGTTCAAAAACAAATTGGCGTAAAAAAAAAAAATAATGGTATTTTTTTTTTTTTTTTAATTTTCCATCATTTATTGTAAAATTTGCATATCTGTATTATAATTTTTCAACTTTTTTATTGTTTTCCAATTAATATTAAAACAACATAATCAATTTTGTTTGCATAATACACATCTGAGCTACAAACGTATGTGTTTGTGTGTGTATACGAGAATGTTACGCAATGCGCCTAAAAATATGCAACAATTTTTTTAATAAGCAGTGCAAATTTAGCTCAGAGGCTGCTATTAATTAACATATTAATTACTTTTTGCGTAATAAATAAAATGCAATTTATAAAATGTCGCCATTTAAATTTTTTCATTCAAAAAAATTTTTTTTCCTTTTTTTCCATTTTCTCTTTTTACTCCCAACTCAAATTCATTTTGCATATTTATGCAACGCTAAAATTTGCATGACATGAACAATTTTTTCCCACAGCTCAACTTACAGCTTCAGCTAAGCGCAAAAATCGTTCAGGTGAATTAAATAGAATATAATGTTCGGGTTTACTATACATATATGTAAATAAAATACATATACATATAGGTATATATTATATAATGTGCAATTGCTGGAAATTCCATTAATATTCTTATTTGCTTTAGTCAACGCTGGAAAATTGCTTATCGGAGTTTTCTTTAAGACGAGATATCGAAGTAAAAAATTCCCACGTGTATTAGCTGTTGACAAATTCAAATAAGAATTTCTGTTCAAAATTGAACATATTGGAAAAAAAGATAGAAGAAGAAGATTAAAATTGCCATCGAGCATATAACTTAATTATTTTTCTACATATAATTTGGTTTGAAATAACAAATTTTCATTGCATATGCTTAGGAGCAACGAGAAACACTTTTATTTTATAGCACAATTTCAATATCAAAGCATTTAGAAAAATATGTGCTATAGCAACGACCAAATTCAATTAAAAAACCGTCACAACGCTCCATTTATCAACCTTTCTAAATATGAAGGCAAACATTCTATACATACACACATACTTGTATATGAACACTGAGATTGTCAAAGGATTGTCGCGTTAATTGTCTCGTTCATCTAAAATTTTTAATTGTATTTTAGAATTCAATTTAAATGCAGATTAGCTGCATTCCCTGTCGCTTTTGCTGATTCTAATACGAATACTGACGCGAATTTGTCCAAACATTTATTTTACAAGTAAAATTATTTTTAACAATTTAATGTCAACGTCCGACATTACAGTTTTAAATAAACACAGAAATAAAGCGTAGAGTGCAGCTTAAATAAATAATACAACAGTTTTTGTCAACACATTTTAGTTGTTTAGGCCAAAGTAAATAAAAAGTTACAGCAACGAAAAGAATACAAACAATTTATGCGAATAATGCAAATTTGTTATTTTGACCGAAACTGCAATTTTTAAATAAGCTAAACTCCGTATGTACTTTAGTTTCATTTTTTTTCCGCCAAAAAATCTTCGGAGTGTTCAAAAAGTAAACTAAAAACTGAGTCGAGACACCGAGGATGTATAAATTAGACTTATAAATTCCCAAAAGAATATTACAATAATAAAGACGATTTTTTTTCTATTAGGACTCATTTTAAGACTCAGTATTGTGTGTCCCTGTAGAAAATAATTATGTCCAATAAAATTATTTTAAGATTAAGCTCGTTTTAAAGTTTTCCTTCCTCTTTAATTTCCCATTTTTAGGTTTTATATCTTTTACTTTCAGAAATTGCAAAGAAGTCATCAATGGTTTCCCAAAGTAACAAGCCAAAATAAAAAAAAATTCGTATGAGAAAAGAACGTTTTAAATAACCCCATAGAGGCACACCGTTCATAAACGACCACTTGACGGCTCAGAACCCTAAGTTACAAATATTGTAGTCTCGGAGATAAGCAGTTTCATAAGGCAGACAGAATGACGGACAGACGGACGGTCGGACAGACCGGACAGACTAGTTCGTCTCCTCTTTCAATGCTGATCAATAATATACATACTTTATAGATAGGTACTCATCTTGCCTTTTATTTACATTGGCACATACTAAAAAAACACTTTTTCACTTATGGCACAGGGTATAAAAAACAAAGGAAAACTTAAGCTTAAGGGCCAAGTCACACATAGGTTAGGTTAAAATGGCCGCCGCGAATTCTCGCGACGTCACCTAGACCAAAAAGGCCCATTGTGATAAGATATGATCTCTATTATCCTCCTACTCGAACCAGCTCGATTTCCTTATGAAGGCGGCTACTGCACCAATCTTGACTGATGCAATCTCCGCCAGACTATTAAGAAACGGCCTACCAAGTTCGGTAAACCTTATTCTTCCAAGGGCTGCCTCTTCCTTGTTTCTACAGCTCCTACAGAAGTCATTTGAGGTTACCCCTAGTCGGACGGCATGTCTTCCCACCAGGCAATGTCCCGTGAGAGCGCCCACCATCACGGATAGGGTCTGTCTATTGTGGAGCATGAGCTGGGCTGTTCGTTTGGTGCTATACTCTGGCCACGTAAGTCTCGAGATATTACATTTGTGGTCCATCTAGTCTCTGCTATTCTTATTATTTCTTCTTTCACTCGCAGTTTCAGAGAGGCCATAGGAATTCCAGTCGAACTCCTCCCAGGAGGAATAACGGAATTTGTGCCTTCTCTGGCCAGTCTATCTGCTTCGCAATTACCAAATATTTCTTGATGACCCGGAACCCATGTGAGGCAAATGTCCCACTGTTCCGCCATCTCGTTGAGAGATTTGCGGCACTGGGATATCTGGAAAAAATGTGGCATCAATATCTTACTTTCTAACTCTGATATCACAAGTAGTCTGTGCAACATTTTTTATAAATTTCAAGTAAATTTTGACAGTTGCACGAATCACAAGCAATGTAATATTGCATGACAATCTTGCATCGTGTGAGAAAGGCCTTAGGGTAAGATTTTGTAAAAAAAGTGATTTGCAAGTGGGTCTCCGATTTTTTTGAAACTTTGCAAAATAATAGTCCTAGTCCTAATTTCTTTCCTAGTTTCAGAAATAATAGGAATTTAAAAAATTTTGAAAATTACGTCAGCAGCGTCATTTTGAAAACCGCAGAAAAGTTTTTTTAAAAAAAATCAATATTTTCGAAACTGTTGGATGGATCTCAATAAAAATTACAGACAATGTAATAAATTTAATACAGCTTAATTTAATATTAGAATGAAAAAAACTCAAAATTTTGACTAAAAAAAATTCAAAAATTTGTTTAGGGAACCTAACCACTTTTATGTTTTGTAACATACATAAACGATACCTAATTTTAGCTTACCTTTAAAAATAGAAAAATTATGATGACTTTATTAGTTCTCGAGATATGGTTCGTTAATGTGTTAAAAACAAACCCATTTTTATGCATAGGCTCCATATAAATTTTTCAGTTTTCTTTAATGCACAATGTTAAATAAGGTAAAAACACTTTTAATAGCAACGAATTTGAGAAGGCAGTGGGCCACAATAGCCAAATTTTTTGAGTTTTTTTTTTTATCGAAAATGGTTTATTTGAAAAGTGAGTTGTGTCAAATATGGTCAAATTACATCTTGTAGCAGCCCATGTTCACAGTGGGCATGATTCAAGTAATACAAATACAAACCGAACGCACATATTTATATAAGAAAAGTTAGTCTAATCATCGTGTGGCGGGTATAAACTTTTTATTAAAACTTTATTTTTAGTTGAAAATATCAAGTTTTTAGTTAGCATAGTCGCATAATTGTCTGCATTTTACTTAATACACTATAACTTCCACATTTTTTATCCGATTTGAGCAATCTTTGAAGTCCACTTTTGGAATTTACGCTCCAAAATACATGGAAATATGTCCATGAGAGCACAGAACCTTAGACATAATCAAAATTTGTAAACTAAGATGGTTTAAATTCCAGAAGAAAATAAAATGTTTTTGTGTTTTTATTTTTTAAATGTATATTTTTAAATGCCTAAAAGTATGCAATTTTGTTCAAATATATCGTTTAAGTTTTATCAGAAATATAGAAAGAGCAACATTTACATTTACAGCACAATTTCGTCAAAATGGACAAAAAAGAAATCGAAAACATTTGTTAAATAAATACTCCACGAAATGGTATAGTTCATCATTTCATTTATGGATATGCTATGCTATGCAATGCATATAATAAAAAATATATTTTAAGTTTCATTATTTTTGCTGCATTTATTTTGTAATAACAATGCATATCGACATTTTATTTGAACGACAACGACATCAATATGAATGATGATAGTCGCAGTGCAGTGCACTCGCATTCATTTGTTCTGACAATCGCCGTTCGGTTCGGCTTTATCGACAATGATTACAATTATAACATAAACGAGACGGGCACAGAATGACTTACATATAGAGTGATGCCGATATGCCGCATGTCAATCGGTGTAGGTGATGCGAACATACACAGAGTTGGGCAGAGCACAGTGCAAACATTTAACTTCCCGAGTATGCAATTGTATAAATGCATTGTGATGTGATTGTATGTATTTTATGCATTTTTATATGTTTTCATAAAAATTATTCCATTGGGACACATCACCAGCCGTTGTATCGTATCGTGACAAGATTTGTTCGGATTTTCATTTTGTATTTTTATTTTTTGTTTTTTTTTTTTTTTTGAATATTTTTTATACGATTTTCTTTTATTATGCAGTTCCATTAATATTTTACATATAAAATTGTTCTGTACTTCATTAAGTTGTGCTTCTATGGAATTAAATTTTATTTTATAACAATTCTAAAGTTTTGAAGTTTTTGTTGAATACATTCAAATTTAAATATAAATTATCAGCTCTGATTAACATTATATAATGAGTTTTTAATTCGAGCAATATGATGTGAAAATTTTTTTTTTTATAATTACATATATTGAAGTAGTGCCGTTCAACGTGCGCCAAGATTCTTATTGATACGAAATCGCGGACTCTAAGGCGCAGACATAGAAAATTCCTGATTCAGTATACTAATATAATTTCATAGAATTTAAACAAATGAAACTAAAACGGAATTCATAAGTCAGACAGAAAAAAATGGCTTTTATAGTAGCTCTCATCGGATATCTTATGCTTTTTTTTTTAAGCCAATATTGATGAATGAAGTAAAAGTCTCTGTGCCAATATCCCATTAATAATATAATGCTATAACCAAATTTTTGCACATATCCATACTTTCTGGTTGGTTTACAGTTAATTTGCTAATTAACTAATTTGTATGTCAAATACCCGTCACGCGAATTTTTATACCCTGTACCCATAGGGTAAAAGGGTATATTAAGTTTGTGCGAATGTATGTAACAGGTAGAAGAAGCATGATAGACCCAATAAAGTATATATATTCTTAATCAGCATTGAAAGGCGAGTCGATATAGCTTTGTCTGTCTGTCTGCCGATCCGTCTGTCTGTCCGTCTGTCCTGCTGTCTGCCGTGTGAGAGATATTATCTCAGAGACTATAAGAGATAGAGCTACCATATTTGAAACATAGACTCTCCTAGGCCGTCAAGTGCTCACTTACAAAGGGTTTTTCTCTAGACCCATTTTTAGGGGTAGCTCCCATACAAATCTACCCCAAAATATTCAGTTTTTGCTTAAAAATTTATTTGCTTCTTACACTAGAAACTTTAAATTTAGTATAAATTATGCCTGTGATAGTCCCAATAAAATATCCCAATATGGGTAGGACCAAAAAAATTTTTGGTATAGCTCCCATACAAACTTACCCCAATTTTTTGGAGTTTTTGTATGAAAATCCAATACAATAATAGCGTACTAAGATAAAACTTAACTTAAGGTACATCAAGATTGGATACGGGGTATCTTGCAGTCTAGCATACTCGACTTCAGCGTTCTTTCTTAGGTAAAATTTCTAAACGGGATGAGTAGGAGTCAATGGTCTGATGTAATTCAAGTTTGTTAAGGACAGATATAACAAACAAGTTCTTGAAAAAAATCTGAATATGGGAGATGAGTTTATATGGGAGCTACATATATGTTAGAGTGCCCCGATCTTTATCGTATTTGAAGTGACGACGTAAGAAATATTTAAACTCAATTTGGAGTGAATACATAAAAAATAATAACTGGGGGCTATAACTTAAAATGGGCGCCGCACGTTGGTTTTAACATTAAAAGAAATAGGAGTATTTGGAAAAATTAAAAATGAGTTACCAAAGTCCAAATAAATGTTAGTTGCAATTTTGCCACTTTCAACTGTTTCGAACGATACGTTACAGCATCTCTTTCTAACAGAAGATTAAAAATAATTAAATTTACATAGCAAGTGCAAAGTAAAATATATTTACCAGTCATACAAAGGCGTAATATTTTCAAAATGGTATGCATTTGACTTTTTCTGTCTGTTGCATTAAATATGCGCATTTACTACACGTTTACAGAATCTTAAAATATATTCTTAACAAAAATGAAAAATTTTTTTTTTTTTTTTTTTTTGTTTTTTTTGTTGGTTTTAATTTTTTTTTTTTTTTTTTTTTTTTTTTTTTTTTTTTTTTTTTTTTTTTTTTTATTTTTTCCGCTAGCCCTTGCTTTTTCTGTGGGGGGGCGGAAAAAAATAATTTTTTCGCTTTTGGGTTGGCATTTGTAGGGGGGGGGGGAATGAAAAGCCAGGCTCTAGCCATCTTTAGTCATCATTACCGAACCAAACCGAACTGAACACGGTGCATGCCTGTAGCGTTTTAAATGAAATGCTATGTTGTTGTGGTGCCTTAACAACAACTTGCCAACATGCGGCATCACCATAGACGTCACATCACTACTACGAACTGCAACATCAGAAGAGTCTTCGTTTGGTACATCTCATCTGTAGCTCTGTTTCGTTTGGTTGCTTTTGTGGCTAACAGAGTCATAGCTTTATTACTTGAAAGTCTCTGCGGTATACTCACATACAAACATACTTCTTACCTTCGCTAACAATATGATGACGACGACCGCCATTTTCCAACATTTGATCCCAATGCAGACACACACAAACACTAATGCAGATGCATACATACTTATGGGCATATATATACACTACAATTTCTAGCTCGTACTTTTGTCGACACACCCAAGGCTAAAAACGGAAATTAGAGACGCACAAGAAAACAAAACCCTACCAAAAACCTAAGACCATACGAAAAAAAAAATAACAAAAACGGAAGAAAAAAAATTTAAAGCGATGAATGCGAAACTGAAACCAGCAAAGTTTACATCTACCGCCGTCTCTAACTGCAACAAAGCTGCCGCTGCTGCTACGTTAAAATGAAACCTGCGGCTTAAATCCAAACAAAACTAGCTGTGGCACACATACTCATACATACATACAAATACACATATATGTGTACATGACTACATGTATACTGTGTATAAAAGCTGTAAGCCACACGTAAGAAAACCTGGTTACCTTATTGCATATTCTCGTTGAGAGAAAGATGAATGATTTTGCACAATTGCAACATTATTACGAAGAGATAACAAAGTGAAATACATACATATATATACATACATATAGAATTAACCAGTTCATGTATAACGCACTTTAAATACGAAATATATAACGTATACGCAACTTTACGGATTTATTCCAGATAAAGTTAAATCATAGTAATGAGTTACGCAGCCAGGAGATAAGTTTCTGGCTCATTCTTTAGTTGACGTTGCATGTATTACCTTTAGACAATTTCTATCTCATTTTTAATGCAGCATAAGAAATCTACACAAAACAGCTTTTACATATTGGCGGATACCGCAAACAATAGGAGAAAAAACAATTTAAACAAAGGTGCAAACACATACATATGTATTTGAGCGTTAACTGTGTCTATATATACAGTACAAGCTTGTACCAGCGGCTTTGCTCGCGTTTTTTTTTTTTTTTTTTTTTTTTTGTTGTTTGCTTTGGCTTGTCGACTAAATATAAACTGGTGGAAAAAAATTTAATTTGGAACCACCTACGAAACCCACGTCCAAATTTCGAAAAACGTCTCATCTAAAATTTAAAAAAATATATTTGGTCAAAAATCATTTTTGGGTTCAACAATGGGTCCTAGGTCCAAATATCGGAAATAACAGGCCAAACATATTTTCTAATCAGCTTTCAAATGCGCCCAGTTTCAAGTCTCTGTGTCTATTCATTCCAAAGATATGGCTTTTTCATTTTTAAGGCCTCCATTAGGCTCCCGTTCAAAATTTGCAAAAAAAATCCGCTTAGTGCTCCTCTACTCAATGATATATAAGTACAGTAAAAATTTAAGCTTTCTATCTTTAGCCGTTGAAGGAGTTTATATACTATATAGCTGGACCGATTTTGGATTGCAAAATTAACTAACCATCATCACTCCTCCCTGCACCTTCGACTGCAATTTTGTGACAATCAAAATGTACACTTCTTTTTGTATATAGATATATTAACATTAGGGTGGATCAATTATTTTTTTTTTTGAGACCAAGTATACAGCTGGTACCTAATACTTGGAATATTCTATGATGCAAATCCTGATAAAGATTCTCATATCAACTGTAAACATCAAAAAAGGGCTTGGATAGCATGTATCTCTGTATTTTCATAAAGATTCTAAATATAGCACTTTTCAGCTATTTCTACAAGTATCGAGGATAGATAGCTCTATATCGAGGAGCTGTGCATCGTTCGGTATTACCTTCCTCTACACGAGGATAAACTATTTATGAATATAATTTTATTTGTGTAACTTACCTTGAAATTAGAGATGGGCGTCGGGACGGAAATCCCATGCGTCCCACTGGGTCCCGATTACGTTTAAGTACGAAACTGCAAATATCTATAAAGTATAATACTGCACTGTTTAGTTTTAAGCATTTTGATTAATAAATCAAAACTAATTTAACAAATATTTGGGTTTTCATAACCAAAAGTAATCGGAACCCAACGGGATCCAACGAAATTCCGTTCCGACTCCCATCATTTTTTTTTTGAAAATTTTTCAACTCGAATTTAGAGTGGAAAATGAAAATTTCAAATAGTTTTTTTGCTCGAATAAATTGACCCACCAAAATGAGCATACATGTATTTAGTTTTATTATAACAAAGCGGATTCTTACTGCATCGTTTTAACAATAAACAGGATGCGACAAACATTTTTTTTTCTGCATCATTTTTAAAACAAAAAAGAAAATAGTAACTTGTGTGAAATTAAATCTTTACCCAACTACTATACAAAGAACAATCATTTATGAACTTATGATACGAGTATTTATTTTTTTTTTTATCCACCGATATACATATTCAGGTCCGCATTTAAAGGAAGGCAACTGGGGCTTCCACAAGAGAGTGGCCCACAATAAAAATACAAACAAGAAAAAACGTTAACTTCGGTGGAACCAAAGCTTAAATACCCGTCACACACATTTTTAAATATTTTATGTGTGATCGTCAGTGGTTCAGATAGAATTTGGAGATGGGATGGGAGGGGGTCAATGGTCTGATACAACTCAAGTTTAGGCACAATGATATCATGTTTAATAACAAAGATGATCATAAAAAATTCGAAAGTAATATGTAAGCTAGTGCGGGGACCATGCCTAAAAATGGGCGTGGTACTTTGGGTTCGGAGTGAATACATTCATAAGTAATAATTAATTTCATTAAAAAAAATTCGAAAAGGGGCGGTAAGTTTGTATGGGGCCATTCCTTAAATTGGGCGTGGCACTTTAATTTGCAAAAAACTGAACCAAGTGCGATTTTATAGCCTCGTCATTATCGAAAGTTTTTAAGGAGTTTTGCAAAGGCCGAAACAAGTGGTAGTCTGACGGTGCAAGGTCAGGGCTAAATGGCGGATGCATCAAAAGCTTCGAGCCAAGCACTGTCAGTTTTTCGCGAGTGAACAAAGATTTATGCGGTCTAGCGTTGTCCTAGTGGAATATGACACCTTTGCGATTGACCAATTATGGCTGCTTCTCGTTGATGGCTGTCCAGTTCTTGACAGTAGACATCCGAATTTATGGTTAGGTTCCTTGGAAGCAGCTCAAAATTTACCACACCTTTCCAATCCCACCAAACTGACAGCATAATCTTCTTTTGCTGAATATCAGCCTTTGGAGTGGTTTATGGCGCTTCATCATGCTTGGACTATGATCGTTTTCGATTGACGTTATTGTAAACAATTCATTTTTTATCTCCAGTTATAAGATTTCAATTTCAATTCAAATGAATTTCTTTTTATTTATCAAGTATTTTTACCAGTCCAAGACGTCGTATATGATTATGAACGGTTGATTTTCATATATATTTAACTTATCTCCAATCCCACGCTCAGTTACATGACGATCCGATACGATTAAAGCCTTGACATCGTCATTATCAACTTCACTTGGCCGACCTGAACGTGGCTTATCTTTGAGTAAAAAATCTCCCGAACGGAATTTGACAAAACAACTTCGACACTGTGTTTCTTTTAAGGCTTTATCCCCATACAAATCACGCAACGTTTTAAGCAACAAGCGCTGCGTTTTTTCTTTTACGGAAATAAAAAAGTAAAATATGACGAAAATGCTCACAAGTCGTTCAAAAGAATTGTCAACGCCGTCTGTATAAAAAATCGACGGTTTCTTTGAGGCAAGACGTCATCTTTTAAAGTGATACAAACTTTCCCACAAACTGATAACAACTGTTCACACTATTCGTGACGAGTTTAAAAAATATGTATGCCCTTAAAGCTTGAGCTGGAAAAAGCGAACTTCTGAAAACGTCAGATTAGTCGCTTGGCAGTTTATCAGTGTGAAAGCATTACGTAGTTAAGTATGTTAAGAATATTATAACATATGATTCATAAATAAGCTTTTTAATTTAAAAGTTTTGTAATTATGTTTCGTTGTTATATTATACTTGGTATTTAAAATGTTTCTTACGTATTTTAATAAAAATAAATCCGAAGAATTTCTAGTGAACTACATATATATATATATATATATATATATATATATATATATATATATGTATATATTTTTTTTTATATCCGTCTTATATTGTATTATATATGGAACGTAATTTTTGAATGAAATAAAGAAAATAAATTTCATTTAAGTCTCTGCCGTTGGTGAATGTGGTTACGATTGTGTTTTTTATAATAGTTTAAATAATTTAAAAAATTTAAAATGAAGCAAATTTTAGTAAAGCGCGTAAAATTTCGTGAAATATTTTTTATATTTTCTATTTTACAAATTTTGTGCCCATTGTGCAATGCTTTTAATCTTGCGAAACAACCGAATTCAATTTTTAAAATACCAAAACCTATGACACCATTAAAGTCACAAGAACGCAGTTCATATTTTGGATATTCGTTAAATTTGCGTGACAATAGGTAAATTCAAAAGAAAACAATTCTATAATATTAAATATCGAATATCTTTGTATTTCTTAAGCATTATAATCGGAGCACCTCGCGCTCAATCAACGCTCGAAACACAGCGTCATATCAACGAACCGGGAGACACTTATAAATGTACGTTTCAGAATCAAAAATGCGCACCCTTTATTTTTGAACGTAAAGGAAATACAAATATTAATAAAAATGATATCAATTTCGAAAACGAAAAGCGTGATTATCAATTTCTTGGTGCAGTTATGGATGGTGGCACCAAGGATACGGATAAACTTTTGGTTTGTGCGCCACGTTTTTTGCACCAAGTGATACTTTCGATTATTTACATGGCCTTTGCTATATAACAAACAGCACCCAAGACGAGCGACCCAACGATATGAAAAAAATAAGCTACAAAAAATATATAATGATAGTGGAAAGTACTGGACTATGGAGGAGGGTTTCAGTGCGCATATGCCAATGAATAAAACGGAATTCATTATCGGAGCACCTGGCTTTCATTGGGTTGGTGCAGTAGTTCATTATACATGGTCCAATGAAGACTCCAACTATTCGGGAAGACTTGTTAAAAAAATCAATTTGAGACATTTTCATACTTTGGTTATGCTGTTGCATCTGGCTATTTCGATAGCAAAAATACTCAACGTTTACTTTATATCATAAGCGCGCCACGAAATAGGTGGGGTACTGGTGCTGCATACATCTACGAAATAGAACTTTATAATAGAAAAAGTATTGCAACTTTGCAAGGCAATCAATATGGCGAATACTTTGGTTATGCAATTCTTGTAGAGGATCTCAATGGTGACGGCTTGAGTGATATTATCATTTCAGCGCCTCAATACAGTTTTCCAAATTCAAATGATAATGGAGCGATTTATGTATTTATTAACCGTGGCAATGTAAGTTAAATAATATTATAAAAATTTTAAAATACGTTTATTATTTTTTTTTCGACAGTTAAAATTTAAGAAAATACAGATTACATCACCAATAAAGAAAATGGCACGGTTTGGTACAACGCTAACAAGTTTGGGTGATATAAATCATGACGGCTTCAATGGTAAACGAAAACCAAAACAGTTCTTCTTCTTTTAAGATATTTTATAAAATGCTTATGTAATTTAAACAGATATAGCTGTTGGTGCACCCTTTGCTGCGAATGGTTCCGTATTTATATATTTAGGTGATAAGCATGGCATACGAAATGAGACGAGTCAGCGTTTAAACTCGCCACAAAACATTGAAACTAATAATGGAACGCCGCATTTGTTTGGACATGGATTATCTAAAGCTGTGGATATCGATAAGAATGGTTTTAATGATCTTGCAATAGGAGCGCCTAATGCTGAAACGGTTTTTCTATATCGTTCATATCCGACAGTAAAAATTGTGGCATCGATTAAACTGCAAACGAAAGAAATCAGTTTTAAACAGAATAATTTTAGTGTTTCGTTTTGCTATCGAATTCAAACTAAATCGACATCTGTGCAGCAAATTGAGCTCAACATAACCACAATTGCTCCAGTCAAACGTGTCAAATTCTTACAGACTCAAACAAATGAGCATAATTTCGTGGTAAGCGCTGGAACAGAGGAACAATGTGAAAATGTGGAATGTGCTTCTGAATACGCGTACAGCATAAAACAATTGTTAAAACCAATTAAAATGGAAATGCACTATAAAGTTGTAAAGCCGGTACCAGATTCTACGGGTATAAATTATAAAAAAAATTAACAATTAAATAAAACAAAATTTTAACTTTTTTTCCGTCATTTTTAGATTTTTGTGACAATTGCGTCGCAGTGGATCCAAATGATGAAAAAATGATATCGAAAAAAATTTTTCTAAGTACGGGCTGTGCTACTCAGATTTGTATTGCAGATCTTAAGCTGAAAAGCAATGGTTTTTCATCCAACTTCATATTGGGTAGCAGCGAAATGTTTAGAATTAACTATGAAATTTCAAATAACGGCGAGAATGCATTTCTACCGCAACTAAATGTAACTACAACTAATCTCATAAATTTTGCACAAATTCCACCGAATTGCAAAATAATACAAATTTATACAATGCTTTGCAACTTAAACAATGGTCAGCCTATAGATAAGAACAGCAAAGTCATGATTGATATAAACTTTGAAATAAGCAGCATATCAACAGAGGATACAAATATGACCATTTATGCGGAAGTAATTAGCGATAGCAATGATTCAAATATAGAAGATAACAGGATTATCGATATTATAAAGCTTCAGAGATATGCAGAAATTCATTTAACTGGGTAAGTAAATATATATTATATTTTCGGAAAGTTTGTAACGCATTAAAGAGGACCCTATAGACCCTATCAGACAATATTAAACATATTGTATATGATATATATGTGGTCAGCTTGACGAGTCGAAATGACCGTGTATCTGTCTGTCTGTCCATTAGTCCATATTTTGTAGGACTTTTTTTCTTGGTTTTTGGTTAAATTCACTTTTAGTACAGCTCTATAAAACCTTCTTTTTTTTAGAGCTTTTGTTTAAATCAATGTTTATATAAGGTTGTCAAATATCTCCCTTCCGTCTTTTTTTGTCTTTTAAATTTCGCGGCTATGTACAAAGCGCTATACATCATTTGAAAGGTCTTAACATAACCTACAAAACGACGCTATGCATGGATACTGCGTTCAAAAGTTATAGATGTGTACAAATGAAGTTCACTAACGCCGAAATTCGCGATATTTTAAAGCTTTTCTTCGTTAAAGGCAAATCTGCTAAAGAAGTGGAGAAGGTGTTTTGCGGGAGGTACTCTATCACTTCAAATCGCGGAGGAATGGTTTCGACGATTCAAAACCGGTGAAAATGACACCATGGATAAGCCAGTTGGCGGAAGACGACGAATACCAATCAAATCATGGAAAACTTCGAGTTAGACCGGCATGTGACATCTCGTGACATCGCCCAGGAGATGGGAGTTAGTCACCAAACCATTTCAAACAATCTGCAGAAGGCTGGATACAAAAAAACTTGATGTTTGGGTGCCGCATGATTTAACGCAAAAAACCTTCTGAACCGAATCAACGCCTGCGATATGCTGCTTGAACGGAACGAACTCGACCCATTTTTGAGGATGGTGACTGGCGACGAAAAATGGATCAAATACGACAATATCAAGCGAAAACGTTCGTGGTCGAAGGCCGGTAAATCGTCTCAAGGTTTTGCTATGTGTTTGGTGGGATTGGAAGGGAATCATCCACTATAAGCTGCTCCCATATGGCGGGACGCTTAAATCTACCATCTACTGCGAACAACTGGACCGCTTGAAGCTGGCGAAAATGGGCTGTAGTTTTGTATGAAAGCTATGCTAAAAACTATTTAAAGCTAAGAAAATCTTAAGTTTTGACTTTTAGATCAATATTTTTTGAGTTTGAGGAACAGACGGACATGACTAAATCGGTTCGTCTTGTCGAGTTGCTACATACAGCGGTGTTCGAAATAATAAGACCAACGCAAGTTAAAACTCAATTTGCCCTATAAAATTCTTAAAACAATTTTTTATTATTTTTCCTTTTATTCTTTAACAGCTTAGGTTATAAGCTTTTTATAAACGTTATTATTTATTTTCTGCTTGTCCTTTTTTTTTTGCGCTCTGGCAAGTTTGGTGTTTGAAGTCAGAAATCAGTTGTTCGAAAATATAAGAACAAAGAGAAAAAAAACAATCGTTTGTTAATGTTTACAGACTTTAAAAAACATTAGGCCCGTACATTTAGAAAAAGTCTCCCTAATATTTTGATAACTTGATGCATTTGGACTTCAGAAATCTTCGGAGGTTTTTTTGGTTTAGCAGCTCGTACACCTTACTTCACAACTATCCAGCGGTGTTCTATCGGATTGAGGTCCGCTAATTGTGCAGGTCACTCCAAAACATTGATTTTGTGGCATCGGAACCACTTCTTTGCTCATTTAACGGCAGTTTCTTTTCAGAGTAAGGTAACATTACACCTTCCAATATGTTGCCAACATAGTACTGTTTATCTGAACCTGTATCAAACTGCACCACTTTAGTTTTGTCTGACCACAATATATAGCGCCAAACGGTGTCAGGTACGTTTCTGAACTTTTTGAGTTGCTCTTATTATTTCAAACACCACTGTATATACATTACGGTGGTCCAAAAAAAGTTGTATGCGCTCACCCCCTATGATTGTTCTATATCGAAAATAAGAAGAACCCCAAAGCCGCTCAAGTTTCCCATGTATTTTATATGGGAAATAAAATTTTGTCGTAGATTTAGTGTAGAAACCTGGAAAATGAATAATTTTTCCATTTAAAAAATATTCATTTTCCAGGTTTCTACATTAAATATACGAAAAAGTGATATTTTCCCATGTATTATACATGGAAACTTCAGAAGCTTTGCGGCACCATTTATTATTATCCGATTTAAAAAAAGAAAAATACGCGTCTTCTTATTTTCGATATAGAACATTCCTAGGGGGTGAGCGCATAAAAATTTTGTTAAAAATTATTTTCCATACATTTTTTAACCACCCTAACATACACATAACTTTCCAACCAACTGATTATAACCGTTGTGCACATTTTCTGTATATTTGTCAATCATATTTATACATAAGAATATACAGAATGTGATAAAGTTTTATGCAGAATTGCATACCAACTGCCAGATACCATTGTATAATCATTACACAGGCCTACAAGTTTTTAACCCAGAGACAAGACCTATCATACCCGAAAGGATTTTGATGCGCTGAATCCGAATCCGTGCTCGGAATTGCTCCTATACGTCTGGTTTTGAGATATCCTAACCTAAAAGTGCCAAAAACGCGTTTTTTGCAGTTTTTGAGGTTACGCGACAGACGGAAAAAATTATTATCAAAAAACGTTTTATGGCAATTGAAAGTACCACCCTTCCCCTTTTAAACCTTTTTTGGATTTTTTTCAAATATCTTTTTTTTCACCGAAAAATCTCTATTTGAAATTTTACAATTAAGCGTATTATATAGCGTGCGTCCGTCGTTCTGTCCGTCTGTATTTATGCTTTTCATTCGCTTAATTTTAAGGATATGGACATGAAATTCGAAACTTAAGTATTTTCTAAGCAGTTTAATTGTTCAAATCAAAGTGCCACGCTCATTTTTAGGTGTAGCACCCATACAAACATACCGTTTTTTTTTTCAATTATTCATGAATGTTTTCTCTTCAAATTGGGTGAACACACTTCTAATGTCATCCAATGTTCAAACCAAGGTACTACGCTAATTTTTGTTTATAGCCTTATACGAATTTTCCGCCCATTTTCTATTTTTTGTGTGATTGTACGCACTACAAATGGAGTAAAAATTATTTCTAATGTCATCCTATGCATACACTACTGATATTATAAGAACTAGCCCACTTAAACATAATATTTATTATTCTGTCCATGGGTTAAAATTTGTCCCCATTATTGTGTCTAAACTTTGGTTTTATCGGAATATTGCCTCCAAGAAATCTCCTCTCCAAATTTCACCTTAACCACATAAATGAACTAAACAAAGATGTGGCGGGCATTTGAGCTTCGGTTTCACCGACGTTTAACGTGTTTCTTTGTTTTATTTTTTAGCGATTTATTCGCTCAGTTTTAAAGACAAATTTAAACCCAAGCTTTTTTAAGGTAAAGCCCCATTTAAACCAACAGCATATTTTTCAGTTTTACTATATACGAAAAATATTATTTATAGATATGTTTCCTATATCAAACAAAATCTTTAAAATAATTTTTTTTAATATCAAACCCAAATTTTCAAATTTTTTAAGACCATTTTTATTTTCTAAAAATATTTTTATATGAACGCCATCATAATAATTTGCAATCGACTGGGTCTTTGATCCCATACTCACTCTCCTGGCGAAGAACTGTCTACGTCAAATTTTGTGTGATGAGCATATACTATATTTTATCAAAGTTATAGTTTTTCATTGTTTTTTTTTTTTTTTTTTTTTTTTTAATGACTAATTTTCTATATATTTTTATAATATTTTTTCCCATTTCTATTAGACCACAAAATAATCCACAAATCAATATTGAAGAAAATGGGGAATCAACTTTTGTTAAAAATATATACGAAATTGAAAACATCGGACCCAGTACTATAAATGATTTCGAAGTAATTGTACATTTACCAGTTGCATATAAAAATGCTGATAACTTTGTGCAATTAATTGAAATCTCAGATGTAAAAATGCAAGCAGCACATACGGAAAATACAATGAATATTGATGAACTTGACGCAAATATTGATACCGATTTAAAACGGGAACGTTCTGATATACAACAACCTTCAAATGAAGAACACAATGATTATTTGAATGGGAAGTTACCATTAAATCGTACCATTGCATTCAATTGCACTAATCCTGATAAAGCACAATGTGTGCTTGGTGTAATACCAATTTCTGTTTTTGAACCAAAGAAATCAATTATTTTACATTTAAATTACACAATCAAATTGAAAATGGTAAGAGATATTCTTATTAAACCCATGGAGTTCTTTGCCATATATATCGATTTGAATTTTAATATGCCGAATAATTTTAATAATAATTCATATAAAATTATAAATAAAATTGAGCCAAATATTATAAAAATAAATCATGACAATGCCACGCCTTTATGGATAATCATAGTTTCTGCAATTGTTGGTCTGCTGGTATTGGCTGCTATTACGTTTGGAATACGCAAAGGTATGTGCTATTTTTTTTTTTTCAATTTATTTGCATAAATTCATTTTAAATTTAAATTTTATTTACAGCTTGGCTTCTTTAAGCGTCCAGAGTATGAGGAACTTCAAAAGCAAAAAAATCAAGAGAAAACAGAATTAAATGATTTAAATGAAGAACGTCGATTTTCACAACTAAGTAATGTAATCAACGTCGATTAAATGATTTAAATTTCTATGAAATAATAAACAGAAATATAGTTATAAATAAAATAAGATATTATTGTACCTAAATCTGTTCCTACATAAAATTATAATATTTGCAAAATTATTTAATTATTCAAATTTAACAAAAAAAAATACGAGATCCATTAGAGGTGAATACGGAACACAAACTCAACAATTTCCCGGGATAGGGCGGTATCCGGAAACTTTAACAACTTGCGGGAACTTGAGAGACTTCTCGACTCTCCTGAAATTTAGCTTGAGACCTGGAATTGACTTGAAAACACAACCGAACTTCTCTTGTTAAGAGATGCAACAAAATCTTTAGTGGCTTATTAAACTATTAAATTTCGTAATCTTTATAATCAACAAATTAAAACTATATAGAACTCAAGTTTTTCATAGAGTCCCTTTGATTCTAGAAACTTTTCATTTAAAAAAAAAAGAAGTCAAAATTATTTCAACTTTTTATTCCAAATTTCTTTGTTGTTGTACTTCCTATTTAAACACAATATTGAGTTTCAATAATTGTCCTCAACTCGGCTTAAAAAGTTCAAAGAGGAAAACGTTTTTTATACCCGCCACACATAGTGTGAATCCAATGCAAAGATATGCATATTTGAAAGCGATATTTTACTTATTGGAATATTTTATGGAAATTCCAAATTGTACATATGTAATTATTTTTGTATCATAAACAAAAATAATGCTATTAAATATATGTACAACAAATTTTATGATTTTGTATAAAATTAATACGTATTATTACAAAATGAACCAACAACACCAAAATTTATTTACGCGAATTTAAAAATTTGAAATTTGATATTTAAAAACACCAAAAATTACCAATAACTTAGGCTGCCAAACTCAGCTTTTCTATGCACAAAAATTTGAAAAACTTTCGTAGTCAAGGGTCAGGGTGGACCAAAAAGTACAAAACATTTTCCAAATTAGGTTAAAGCACTTATAATCTCATCCTATAGTTATATTATATTATATATGATACGAATTGGGCCACTATAACAGACAGTGCCCTTACAAACTTATCTCATTTTAAAATTTTAGACATGTGCTTGTTATATGTACCCTAATATGGTGTCTAAACCGGAGTTGTATCTGATCATGAACCCTTACCTCTTTACGAAATTCTATCCACGCTACAATTCAAATTTCTGTATGGCAGGAATTTGAGCTTCGGTCCAACCGAAATTACTTGTTTTTCTAAATTTTCTGCTTAAAAAATGGTTGCAAATTGACATGTTTACATAAAGGACGTTTGATTGCATAATCTTTAGTAGCTTTTGTAATGGTTACATTGTCGTGGGTCATATTTCATTCTATCTTTTGCATGCTTATGTAAAAATGTATTTCTTTGATATAAAGATACATAATAAAATAATGAAAACTTCCGCATACATACTTACGTACTCTCAATGGCACTTAAAGTTGTGTTATAGTTTCTTAGTTATGTCTCACTTAAATCTAGCAACTTAAATTGAATTTTAACGAAAATTGCACACAAAAATGATTTTTGATATTAAAATTTTTATATAGAATTCTTTCGTTTGTTTTACATCATGTAACATAAAACAGTGAATACCTGAATACGAACAAAAAAAAAGTTAATTTACAATTTCATACGCTTGAGTTCAATGAAAAGTCATTTGCCTGATTTTAATTTACAATTTTCGGAATATATTTCTCATTTACATTAAATAAATATTATATCGAATTCAACAAACCAATTGAAATAAGCTACAATGCAGAGTGCAAAAGCATTCACATACACACACAACCACAGAGTTCTTTTGACGTAGTTCATTGCTTTTGGAAATACGCATGCCAGGACAAAAAAAAAATAAAGTTATATGTTTCTCAATTGCCATTTTCTTCATTACTCCCTCAATTTTATTTTTTTTATAAGAATTTTATGTTGCAATTGGAAATTGCAATTGGAATTCTGAATTTACCTTGTTGAAATTATATTTTAAGAGTAAATTGCATATAAAGAAGTTTTCTTAAAAGGAAATTAAATGTTTTTTTTTTTTTTTTTTTTTTTTTGAAAAGCCGTAAAATAAAATGAAATAAAAAAAGTAAAAAAAGAAAAATAAAAACAAATTTCATTTATTCTGTATTCTGCTGCATTTACATTTTAAATGTATATTATATACTGATACACACATACATTCATACAGATACGTATGTATGTAATTTTGTTTTAATTCAATTTTTGTAATATTTTTCCAGCTTTATATGTCATTGGCATCCTTAGCGGCAGCCTGAAATACATCATCAAGTTACATGCACATTCATGCATAAAATTCAACAAACCAGAGAGAATGATTTGCCTGGATAAGCTAGCTGTATCTATTTTATTATAGTGAAAGTGTGTGTGTATGTGTTTGTTTGCATATGCACATATGTACATATTTGATTTTATATTTCCTTGACTATTTAACAAAAGGATTTTCAAACAAATTATTTTAATATTTTTGTATGTTTTTTTTTTTGCGTAAAATTGAATTTTATACTAAAAAGAAAAATAAGTAAATGAAAAATCTGAACAAAAAATGAGAATTAGCTCGGATTTGCATTTTTGACTTTTAAATAAAATTTCGCCTTTCATTAAGCATTTGGAAAATGAAAAATTTATTTAATGAAAAATACTCGAATAAATGCAGTGCAGTGATGCAATAAAATAAAATAAATAAATTCATTCATTTCAATAATATATTTTTATATCCGTCACACATAGTGTAAAGGGTATATTCAGTTTGTCTAAAAGTTTGTAACGCATTGAAGAAGACGTCGTAGACCCCATAGAGTATATATATTTTTGATCAGCTCGACTGTTTATTTCTACGCATTTTTTGGTGAAGATATAAAGGTATGAAGTTGAAATTTGGAACTTAAGCTTTCCTCGGCAATGACTAGATTGTATTTTAAAACCAAGGTGCCACGGCCATTTTCAAGTTTTGCCCCCATACAAACTTACCTCACATTTTCGATTTTGTATATAAAAATAGGTATAATTTTTGGGTAAAATCACTTCTACTGATATCCAATATCAAAAACAAAGTACCACGCCCATTTTAAAAAAAAAAAAAATTTCTAGCTGTAACCCCATTCAAACTATCCAACTATTTTCGAACTCTTGTATGAAACAATTAATTATTTCCAAATATCTATGTATATATATAAAATAGTAAAAATGTTTCTATGTCCGCGATTTCGTTATAAAGTAAATTGAAATTCTACTAAAACAATGCCTAATGCATATTCGGTTCCATTTAAGAAGTCGATTTTCTAATTTTCCCATACAAACATAGATTGCTTTTTTAATATAAAAAAAAAACAAACAAAAAAACAGCTGATTGCAGCTTTCCCCAAAACATTATGGGTAGGATAAAAAAATAGTATTTTTAGTATGTTTTTAAGTTGGCCCCAGCCAATTTTGGTCGCGCTGCAAACAAAAAGAAAAAGCAAATAGTAAAACTGCCATCAAAAATAACGGAAATTGCACAAAACACAGCAGTTACGAAACGAAAAAGAGCTGAAAGAGCAGCCAAAATGCCCGTTCAACGAAGTAGCACACGCCGGGTATCTGCTAGTATATTTATAAATATGTATAAATATAAACCACTTACGATCACACATAAAATATTGAAAGGTTCGTGTGGTGAGTATTTAAGCTTCGGTTCTACCAATGTTAACGTTTTTCATTGTTAAATTTTATGTTTTGTAGCTACATACATATGTGAATGTATCTTTTATTTCTGTGAATATATTAATGTATATTTATGAATTTGTAACTTTAAAGTCAAAGATATATTCTATACGATAATTAAATTAAATTTAAAAATATTGTGCCTAAATTCCAAAATGATTTTTTTTCTATTACCATTAATTTGATTGAAAAAATGGATTTGCAATGCCCCTTTTAGACGCAAATCGAACCGTTTTTAATCGAGCTTTTTTTTTTTTATAGGTTTTTTTTTTGTTGTAATTTTTGCATCAAAACACCTTTGGGACAAAAGTGGCAGCTTCAAATGTAGTTTGTCTGAAAGTTTGTAACGCATTAAAGGAGATATCCTAGGCCCCATAAAGTATATATGTATATACTCTTGATCACCACGACGAGACAAGTCAATCTAGACATGTCCGTCTGTATGTTTATTTCAAAGCGATTAACTCAGAGAGTACTCGATTTATTCGAAACTTAAGCTTTTCTCGGCAATGACTAAGTTAAAGTTCGAAAATGAAAGTGCCATTTTTTGGTAAATTAATTTTTAAGAATTAAATAATAAATGATTGAATGTTATTCTATGGGTATTTATGAAAAGAAGCATTGTTATCCGGCTAAAAAATATTTATTTTCCAGATTTCTACACTAAATTTAAGAAAAAGTGTTTTTTTTCCCATATGTATATATATTATAATATAAAGGGTGGTAAAATTTCATATATTGGTATGACGCAATTATGTATGGAACAAAATATCGGGCAATGGCCTAAATTTTCGATGGTCTAAATTTTCGATGACGCTGAGGCATAATTGAGGTTCAATGTCGTTAATGTGCCGAATTATCTCATCCTTTAGCTCTTGAATTGTTGTTGGCTTATCCACATCCATTCTGACCATTCACGACGCTTGAAATGGTCAAGAGGCTTTAGTTCTTGAGTCAATTGAACCTTGTAAGCGTCTAAATGCAAGTCTTTATGAGAGGTGCAATTGTTGGGCACGACGACGAGTTGAGGTGGACGGCTCTTCAGCCACACTATCGCGAACAGCAGCAATATTTTCTGCAGTACGCACGATTTTCCGATTGTACGCACATTTGGACGATTAAATTGACCGAAAAAATCACAAAGTGCACGATATGCATTTTGATTTGAACGCCCATTTTCATAATAGGCCTGAATAACTTTAACGCGTTGCTCGATTGTGTATCTTTCCATGGTTCAAATTGAGTTAGTCTGAAGTTGAGAAATGTCAAAAGAAATGCAGGAAAAACTTGACGTTTAGGTGTGGTTCACATTCAACATCGACCCTTGAAATTTAACCACCTTTTATTAAAAACTTCAGGGGCTTGGCGGCACCATTAAATATTATCTGATTAAAAAAACAAAAATTCGGGTCTTCATATTTTCTATATAGAACAATCCTAGGGAGTGGAAGCATAAAAATTTTGTTCAATTTTTTTTTTTCATACATTTCATAATAGACATATAAAGTCATTTCCCATTTTCTGATATTATTGTTATATCTGTTCTTTTAGCTAAAAATTTGATGTGTCAAAACTTGATTTGTATCAGACTCCACCCATCCCATCTCAAAGTACAATCTGTTGATCACACATAAACACTTCAAAGATTCGTGTGACGCGTATTTAAGTTTTTTTCCACCGAAGCTTCTTTTCCAGATTTTGCCTTGTTGCGTTTTTATTTAGCCCAAAGAGAAATCATTTCTGTATGGCACTCTAGCAATTAAAAATAGTTTTTACGGTCTTATCTATTATAAACTATAGTTAAGAAAACAGCCCATAGATATCAATTTATAAAGTACCTATTTTATTTTCATTCCGTATTATGTATTCAATTTATTATTATATTGCATACTTTTAGGTGCTATTTTTTTTTAATTTAAATGTATTTTGGCTCAATTTGCCTGGAACACTGCCACATAAACCTTACCTCAAAAAACGTATTTCTACATATTTGATTACATTTTATTCGTCATGTTCATTTGCACTGAGCTAATTGCACATATTTTTAACCGATTAATTTTTTTCAGATTTAAGTAGTGCCTATTCGATTGTTTGATACTGTAAAATACTACATATTATATATTTTTCTGCTAGCTCTAGGATATTAGCTTTTGTTTAAACATAGCTTTTTATATAAAATAATTTTTTTTTTTAAGTATCTCAAGTATCTCATTTTAGTTTTCTGGTACTAATGGCGTATGGCAAAGAAAAAAACTTTTTTTATTTTTAAAGTTATGCAACTAATCTACAAGTCACATCAAGCTTTCTGTACTCTCTTATTTTAAGCAGCTGTTGTACGATTAAAAAAAACACATTGTGGTCGGTCGATTAGCATATCAAAATAAAACAGTCGAGAAACAATGAAAAAAAAATTAAAATAAAAAGAAAACTTAAAACTTTATTATTGCTGCATTTGATATACAAGCGTTGTGGCGCAACATTAGCATAAGAACCAGCGCTGAACAACTTTACGAACGTATAAATGCAAGCTTGGACAAGGACAACAGATACGGACTGACAGCAAACATTGAGCTGAGACACACCTGTACGACATTGTGGCTCATTAAAATGCGCTGGCATCTCGTGAAAGTGAAAAATTACGAATGCCAAATAAAAGAGGCAAAAAGCAAAGAAACGGAAATAAACCAAAAGAAAATTGACTTCGGGCAATAAGATGCGATGCGATGCGAAATAAAGTTTTTTCTTTTTTTTTTTTTGTCCGTTTCTAACGCCTTCAATATCCACACAGTTGGCACTTCATAAAACTAAACTCATGAATTTTATGAGCTTATCTTTTATGTTTGTGATTTTGTACGCAATTGTTTTTCATTTTCTTTTATTTTTTTCCATTTTTTTGTTTTTTTTTTTTTTTTGCATAATTTTTTAAGTATTTTATTTATTTTTTTTTTTTTTACTTGAATACCGACTTTATTATTTTAGTTTAACGCATTTTCTTCTTTTTCAAATCAACTTTCAACTCTGCTGTCTGCTGTTAATGAGCGTTGGTGCGAAAAATTAAAGGAATTATATACAGTGAATCTCACACGCTCGAATGCAGCCGTCAAGTTGCCGCCAGTTATTGCCACAGCTTGACTTGCATGCAATGTGCAGTGTGGAAAATCTCGAACGAAATTTAATGTGAAGTATTTTTTTAAAATTATATACAGACATGCGTATATGTAGATAATATAAAAATGAAAATGTATCTTATTACACAGACCAACAGACAGACAGACAGACAGATAGACAGGTTACGACAAAGGACGAACTTGTCAACACACACACAATGAAAACTTTTACGCACTTTACCTCCGGGTCGTATGTGCAATTTTTAACGGAAATTTAATTGTCAGCAAGTGTTGCCTTAATGCGCATTATTATTATCTGAAGTCAAGTAGTTGTTTTTTAATTTTTTTTTTTTTTTTTTTTTGAACCAAGCTTTACTTAATCCTTGTGCAAACATAAAACATCAAACTTAATTGTTAAGTTGTAAAGTTATACGTTGGCAACAAATACATATATACATAGAAAATACATAAGTAGATGTAGCTGAAGCGCTGTTTCATTTCTTTCATTTTTGTTCATTGAAAAACCCTTCTTTTCTTTTGTTGCTAATTAAAAAAGTTTTTAACAATTTCATAAGCAGCAGTTGCAAAAAAGTTACCGAAAAGAATAAAAGTATCTCCTAGATAGATCTTCTACATCTTCATCTTTTTCGTTTCTTTTCTTTGCGTATGAGCAATAAACTTAACAATTTGTGTTGTGTTTACATAAAAGCAATCATACGCCATGTTCAACATCAATTTTAACATTACCCCTCGTCGGGAAAACTGCCAAATAAAATGGTCTGTCAACAAAGCCAAACAACGAATATTATGCTGTATGGCTGACATTTTGTTGAAGTTTCGTTAATTAGATAAAAGTTTGCCGGAATGGAAAAAAAAATATAAATAACTTGCTAATGACGTACTAAGCGCGATTTAATTGGACGAAAGTTTAAGTTGAGCGTATTTCTATTTACAATATCAAATATAACAAAGGTTACCAAATTACTAAAAGAAAATGGTTTTTGATATAATTTTCAAAGCATCTATTTGTCTGTCTGTCTGTTTGTCTATCTGTTTGTTTGTCTGTTTGTCTGTCCGTTTGTCTGTCTTTTTTTGGTCTGTTTGTCTGTCTGTCTGTCTGTTTGTCTGTCTGTTTGTCTGTCTGTTTGTCTGTCTGTTTGTCTGTTTGTCTGTCTGTTTGTCTGTCTGTCTGTCTGTCTGTCTGTCTGTCTGTCTGTCTGTTTGTCTGTTTGTCTGTCTGTTTGTCTGTTTGTCTGTCTGTTTGTCTGTCTGTCTGTCTGTCTGTCTGTCTGTTTGTCTGTCTGTTTGTCTGTCTGTTTGTCTGTCTGTTTGTCTGTCTGTTTGTCTGTCTGTTTGTCTGTCTGTTTGTCTGTCTGTTTGTCTGTTTGTCTGTCTGTTTGTCTGTTTATCTGTCTGTTTGTCGGTCTTTTTGTCTGTCTGTTTGTCTGTCTGTTTGTCTGTCTGTTGTAAGTCTGTCTGTTTGTCTGTCTGTTTGTCTGTCTGTTTGTCTGTCTGTTTGTCTGTCTGTTTGTCTGTCTGTTTGTCTGTGTGTTTGTCTGTCTGTTTGTCTGTCTGTTTGTCTGTCTGTTTGTCTGTCTGTTTGTCTGTCTGTTTGTCTGTCTGTTTGTCTATCTGTTTGTCTGTCTGTTTATCTGTCTGTTTGTCTGTTTGTCTGTCTGTCTGTTTGTCTGTTTGTCTGTTTATCTGTCTGTTTGTCTTTCTGATTTTCGGTCTTTTTGTCTGTCTGTTTGTCTGTATGTCCATCCGTCAGAAATTTCAGGAAATAATTTTTTTTTATACCTTTAATTTTTACATCATTTGAGTTTATTATTTTTTAATAGCAAACTGCAGCCGTCGGCGTATCCGGTATAACTCATTAAGCAAAGTTTGCCACTCATCAAAGTAAACCCAAAAAAGTGAAAAAAATAAATTACCGAAATTACGCACACAGCTAATAATAAAAAATTAAGAATCCTTTTTATTTCTTAACGCACCAAAAACACAACAAAAAAAATAATAAAATTACTTCAGTGCGAAATATCTTTTTCAATCAAGAAATTAGTTCGTACTTCAAGTTTACAGCCACACTCCATCTATTTGCTATCATCTAAATAAATTTCTTAGCGAAAGGAAACCCCTTTTTTCTTTTTCACTTTTTTTTTTTGTTTATTTAAAAAATTGTAACAAGCGCAAGGAAAGAAATACGCCAACAGGAAGTGAATTTTTTAATTTGTGCTCTTGCTTCCTGTTTTAATTGTTGTTGACAGAACTGACTGACAGTTGAAATTTAACAATCTTTAGCATTGCTGAGCGGAGTAGTACATCATAAAACATTTCATATTAAACCTTTTCTCATTTTACCCTTACCCTTACCCATATCCCAACATCATCATGTCACTCGTTTACTCATCTGAAACGAGTTTCGAGTGTGCATTCGAAGCGTGGAAATGCTGTTGAAGAAATTTTTAATTAAAGAAATTGCGGTTAATTCTGTTAAAAATACCACCTGAGGCGTTGTTTTCTGCATGTTACATAATTCAACATCTTCTGCTTCTTCTCCTATTTTTTAATAATATTTTTAAATGTTATTTTTTTTCTATAAGCTCTAGAGTTGAGTAAATGAAATAAGTTAAAATGTTACACATACCTGAATACATACATAAATATTTTTTTTTTTTTTTATATTAAACATCAAAGTTATGGAAAATCTACAAATAATGGAATGCATGTATGTATTTATATAAAAAATTGGGTTAAGAATTCAATATTTTTTGTAAAACATTTGCCTTTCATTTAAATCAATTAAAATATTGCTGAAACAATAAAAGGAGTATGAACTTTGATTTTTTAAAATCCAAAACTATTTTCAAAGTACTGAGATCCTTTAAAGGGAGCACCAGATACATTTCTGAGTTCTTCCTTGTTTAAAACAAATCTAATTAAATATTAATTGAAATTTATATTCAAGCACATAAATAGATGCGACATAAAAGTTAAATGTTTTTTCTTAATATTTGCCAGCACATCTATAGACAAACTCACATCATGAATAATAATTTTCACTTGACTTCAAAGCATTTCCATTGATGCATAACATTGTACCTACATTTTCCTGTTCTCAACTTTTTTTTTTTTAATAAAAGCGTTTGGCAATTCAATTACATATTTAAACAAACGCGTCAAAGGCTTTTAATGCTATTAATATGTAAATTTCGAAACAATTGCTTAAAAAAAACGGAAGAAGAAACGTTTTGAAAATTTATTGATAGAGCTTTTTTACGCTAAAATAGGTATGAATATAAAAATAGTATAAAACTAGAAGGAAGTCTGAAGTCGAGTATTAGTGTTGGAAAAAAAAATCTCTTTCGGTGATTTTTTTACAGTGACTTAAGAACCGCAATGTCGCACTGCGACTGAAAGTAGCGACTAGCGATTTTATTGTTCCTCAGTGAACATGTTCAGTTATCGGCGATTTTGTGTATCGCTCGTCGCCGATATTAAATCTGTTTATTTATCTGTGATTGGTGTTTTTATCGTTCATATTCGCTTGAACACCGAACCTGTACAAATTCGTTAGTACGTTTGCCAGTCACTTGATTCGTCAAAACGTGTAATTCACTGAAAGCGTGGTCTATTGAAACGATTGAATTATAAAAGCGCAATTACTATGTGCAAATATAAAAACGAAGTGAATTGTGACATTTTTTTGTTTATACGAAAAAGTAAAACAATAAAAAATCTTTTCTGCCAAACTTTCGTTCAAAACACTAACTTAAGCCGGGAATTGCAAAAGAAACAACAATGAACATAATTGTTTTTCGGAAATATTATTTTTTTTTTTTAAATTCAATTATTACATTAAAATCAGTGTTTTATTTTTCAATGAACTTAAACAAAGCCGGTTTGTTATGTTGGTGTAGCGAAACTGAACTCAATTAGCGTGATTTTGTATATATATTCTCGAACAGTGAACCTGTTCAGTAATCGCTGATTGTTTTTTCGCGAACTGCGCTATTGTCACTGATTGTAGTCAGTGCAAAGTTTCTAAAATAGAAAACAAAAAAGTTTTTATGCAAATCCCTAAAATTTTTGGATACATTTGTATGCTATCTTTTAAAATAGCACCACCCTTGGGTACAAAGTAAAACAAATACATCATTAAACGTATATAAAAACGAATCTTTTTAATATGGGATATAAGAATATTTGATATAAGAACGAATGTTCTTGATATGAGAACGAATGTTCTTGATATAAAAACAAATGTTTTTGATATGAGAATGAACGTAATTGTTATGAGTACAAATGCTCTTGATATGAGAAATAATTTTCTTGATATGGGAACGAATGTTCTTATTATAAGAACGAATGGTCTCACATAAACAGTTACTATTCGTTTACCATATTTGAACATATAATGACTCAGCGATACTGAGGAACGACTTATAACTTTCATCTAATTAGTCAAGCATTGTCAACACTGTCCCACACGTTGGGCAGGAAGAAATGATAGGTTGCACAAAAATGTATCAAAAAGTCAATGAATAAGGTGGATTTGTTAATGATAATAGATAAAAAACCACTTCTAACTGCAATCGTGTCAGCTACTTCTCAGAAGTTAGCCATATATTCCTTATAAAATCAGTCGTTTTGTTGTATCAGCCGATTGCCAATCGGTTTTGGATTTTTCTACGACTTTGAAAATTTTGAGAATATGAGAATTAAAAAGTTTCATTATATGTAGAGACAACGCATTGGTGGTCAGCAACTGTTCAGGCTTTTGCAGTGACGGACGGGTTAGCTTTTTTAAAATCTGATCCAGTCGTCGTGAAAAAAAAAACATATCAAGCCAGTTCGAACTATCACTTTTTTTAAATAAAAAATTATTGAAAACTTTTATTTGAAGCGTGAACACATAAACAAATATATTATTATATATTTTCCAATATAATACAATAAAAGTGGAGAATTTGAGATGGACATTGGAGAACAGGTAAAGAAAAAACGAGAGATATTAGAATTTTAAATTTAATCGCGCTGGTGGAGAAAAAATGGATGGTGGGTAGATGAAAAGCTACTACTTGGCCTTCTTCCGCGATTCTTTTGTAGTCTCGGGTATTTTGTAATGGATTAAACATTTGTTTGGGTAAACCACGCCAAAGACAGAGATGGGCAGACAGACGGACATGTGTAGATCCGCATTTTACGAATTCTACTTTAATGCATTACAAAGTATTCGACTAAAAAGTGCGAAAGACGAAGTATGCCTACTTTAACTATCTGAAGCATTTTAAAACGTTGCATTCAGACGTTGATACTAAAACCCTTTTGCAAAAAGGCGGACAATCATGGATTGCAATGACTAAAAGCCAAAAAAATCAGTTTAAAAAAAGTGAAAATTTGATTAATTGGATCGAAGATTCAATGAGGTTGTTTAGGAAACGAGTCGCGTGCTAAGTGCAGCAAGCCTAAATTCAAATATTATTGGAAAAATGTGTAAGTGGTGCTGTTGGCGCACAAAAGCCTAGTTCTGCGAGGCCTAAGCAAAAAAAAACATAAAATTTCTACAACGAAGAAGACGAAGGTGCAGCCGAAAAAGCGTTGCATTCCAAAATCAATTTTTAAATAAAAACCTGGAAGAGTTTCGATAGCCAACAACAAAAAAAGCGTTGCCAGACAGCAGCGTATGCATCAAATCAAACAGTTTAAAGTCTAATCATTCCAAATTTTTATTTTCCTAATATTTTTTCCTTTTCGGTTTTTTTTTTTCTGGTCAAAATAATTTTGTAAATAATTTTTATTTAGGCAAATTCTAATCAAAATTTAAACGTTTAAAAAAAATTGTAAAAAAAATATTTTCAAGTTTTTTCAAAATTAAAAAAATTTAAAACATTTATTTTGTTTTTGATCTGATTTAGGCTTTTAACTACAACTGAGTCGTCGTGGGTCTATGGGTAAACTCTGCAACAGCCCTGACTAGTCATTGACTTGCCCGTACGAGCTAAGCAGACTGTGTAAATTTTTCTAAAGGGAGTCACTTGAGATTGGATCGACTCTACAACAGTAATGACTAGTCAGTGATTTACCTGGATGGACTACTCAGCAAAAAAGTCAATAGGGTCCAGTGACCCGAGCCAGTGCAGCTGGGTTTGTATAGAGACTATATCAAAAAAAAATAGGCGTGCCAATTTGGCTTTGATATATAAAGTGGTCGTTGCCGAGAAAAGCATTAAATTAAAGTTTAAAATTTTTGACCAATATTTTAAAAACCATGCGAATGAATCGCGCAGCAATGTAGCAAGACAACACATGGCTTAACCGACTCATCTCATTGAGCTGATCAAGAATAAATGAACATTTTTTTTTAAAATTTTTATGCGCTCACCCCTAGGATGGTTCAATATCGAAAATTAGAAGACCCGTATTTTTATACCAGTTACAAATAGTTTAAACGGGTATATTCTTTTTGTTCGAAAGTTTGCATCGCACTAAAGGAGGCATTAAAGACCCGATAAAGAATATATACCACTTTTTTTAGAATAATATTTAAAATTAATATTTTAATATTTAGAAGAGAAATTTAAGGATGACAATACTTATAAAGCATATACGAGTACATTCTTGATATTCTATGTACTATATATGTGCGCCGAAAATTGATCAAGCCAGATATGTCCGTGTGTTCTTCTGGCGTATGTTTCTGATACTGTACAGACCTCTGGAGGTTTGTAATAGTTTTTTTCTCTAAAGTAAAAGTACCTTTCTGGCTCAAATCGAACACCATATTTTGGACTTTTGTATAAATACAATTTTTTGGTTATTTGAAACCAAGAAACAATTTAAATGTACTCTTTCTATTTTAAAAATAACTTCGATATATAAATGGTATAATAACAGCCTATATTAATAACTTTTGCAAAAAAAATTAAAAATAAAAGAAAATATTTTGCACGTTTCCACAGTTTCAATCACCAGCACAACGACCTGATGAACAACATTCCACATGTATGTATGTGTGTATATTTACATTAAATGGATTGGTTAGTCAATGTTGACAACGACGAGGATGTAGAGCACTGGAAGGACGAAGTGCAATACTGCTGCAAAGCGAATAAGAAATTACCTTTAAAAGTCATTACGCGAAAGGATAAAAAAAGACAACTAAAGGACTGCAACAGCATCAAATAACAAATACATATATACACACACATACACACACACACCCGTATAAATGTCACTGTATGCATCCTCATGTAAATCCTGTCGCCTATATTCCTTCGTTCACAAATAAGGATATGTGAAGATGAGCATTTTTTAATAGTGTTTCGTGTGCCTTTTGGCGTTAATTTATGCCACAAAATCATTTTTCTTTATGTCGTCGTTGCAAGCGAGACAAAAAAAAATAAAGAAAAAAAAGAAAAAAAAATAAATGGCAGTTCGAAAAACAGAAAAAAAAAAAAGAAAAAAACCTTAACATGGTAAGTTGGAGAAAAATAGAAATAAATGTAAATTGCGTTGCAATGCCGTTGGCAATTAGCTCACATACATGTATAGATACATACCCAGGTGAAGTAAGTCACAAAAAAAGAAAAAGATATAAACTTAGAATGAGAACATAAGCGAAAATGAAGGATTAATACATAATATTATGTATCTATTCTATTTTAACAAGTTTAGTTTAGGTTTTAAAACTATTTAATATTTTATACCATTTTTAAAAAACAATACCAAAAAAGATCTAACAATATCTGATACATACTTCGCAGCTATGAAAGTGAAGAACGAACACATCTATTTTATTCGATCGGTTCAAACTTTCCAAACCATCGTTTTACGAAAAGCAATATATTTCTGAAATTTCGAAATTCTTGGTATCCACACGCAGACCATCAACAAGATCTGGACAGTCTGTGAGTATAGAGAGCTTAAACTTTGATGCTGTAGAAAGCTTCGTCTACTTAGGCACAGATGTAAACGGCGTGAACAATGCCAGTCAGGACAATTAAACGAAGAGTCGCTTTTGCTAGTCGTTGCTATTCTGGTCTCGGTATGCAAATGGGAAGTAGAGTTCTGTCGAGAGAAACCAAAGTTTAACTCTACAAGACGCTAATAGTGATGTATGGCTTAGAACCTGGGTCACGACAGAATCGGCCGGCGTTGGACGTGTTTGAGAGGAAGATACTTCGGAGAATATTTGAACCAATATAAAAACTGTCTTGGGTTAGTCACTTGCATCGTATGGATGCAGAGGCTCTGGCAAGAAAATTATATGTGCAAAATCCAAATAAAAATTTTTTATATACACTGCGAGTATGTTTAATCTCTGGTTTTGAAAATAATCGGTCAATAAAAATAAATAATAAACTCATTCAAGCAGGGATATTAAGCCAAAACTTCATATTAAATTCGTTATGAACCTATTAAACAAAAAATTAAACATTAAGTAAGAAATTAATAAATAGTTTTTAGTGCTTTCCAGCCCTGATTATAAAAGATACAAATCAAAACTTCAAATGTTGCTTCATTAAAATATTTGACAATGGTCTGAAGCAAGCATAGTTTTATGTGACCCCTAGAGAGTGCCCATCCCATAAAAAAATTATGTCGATTTTGAGATATTCTTTTTTTTCGCGATCATTACTAAATTAATTTGAACAAGAAAAAACGTTAACTTCGGTGGAACCGAAGCTGAAATACCCGTTACACAACTTTTTTAATAGTTTATATGTTCACCAGGTGCTTTGATTAAATTTCACGATGAATTTGGTCAAATTTGTATGGAGGCTTTATGTTATATTTGCTCGATCCTTACCATATAGAAAGTGTTCACTTAGGTGGACATTGGAATTGATTTTACCAAATTTAATTGAATTTATTCAGAAATAGTAAATGTTTTGATATAAAAACTCGAAAATGGGCGGTAAGTTTGTATGGAGGCTATACATAAAAATGGGCGTGTCGCCTTAGATTTAACATTGGATGAAATAAAAAAGTGTTTTTACCCTATTTGGATTAAATATATTCATAATTAATACGTATTTTCATACAAAAAATCGAAAAAGCGTTATGTATGTATGGGGGCTATATCTGAAAGTGGGCGTGGCAACATTCTTTTGATATTGGATGCCATTAGAAGTATTTATAAATAATAACTATTTTCATACAAAAAGTCGAAATAAGTGGTAAGTTTGTATGGGGGCTATATCTAAAAATGGGCGTGGCACCTTGGTTCTGATTTACAAAGTAACTAGGAGCACAAAAAGCTTAAGTTTCAAATTTCAGGTCAATATCTTTAAAACTTTCCGAGTAACAGCCATCGCAACAGACAGACGGACAGACGGACAGACAGACGGACATGGCTAAATCGATTCGTCTCATCGAGCTGATCAATAATATATATACTTTATGGGGTCTCCGATGTCTCCTTCAATGCGTTGCAAACTTTCGGACAAACTGAATATACTCGTTTACACTTTGTGTAACGGGTATAAAAATCGAATGGACCACTGCAAAGACCTCCTATCTGAACCATAGACTGAATTATTTAAATTTTAAATTTTAGAGGAATTACCACATAACAAAGTTTAACAAAATTTTACATAGCCTCGTACACTTTACATGATATGCCTCATAAATGTATGTATGTGTTTGTGTTATCATTAATTTAAGATTAGTAGTCATGAGCACAGTATATTTAATTTTTCCCCATTTTCCGAGGAAAGATAATTTTTATAACCTGTACCCAAAGGGTAGAAGGGTATATTAAGTTTGTGCGAATGTATGTAACAGGTGGAAGGAGGCATGATAGACCCTATAAAGTATATATTCTTGATCAACATTAGAAGAAGAGTCAAACTAGCTATGTCTGTCTGTCCATCCGTCCGTCCATCCTGCTGTCTGCCGTATAAGAGAGATTATCTCGGAGACTATACGAGATAGGGCCATTTGAAACTTAGACTCTCCTGATCCGTCAAGTGTTCACTTGCAAACGTTTTTTCTCCAGGCCCAAAATGTTGGGTTTTTTCATGAAAACGTCATTGTTTTTTATTCTAGGAAGTTCAAATTTAGTATAAATTATGTCTATGATAGTCCCAATAAAATATCCCAATATGGGTAGGACCAACCAAATTTTAGGTATAGCCCGCATACAATGATATACCCGATTTTTTAAATATTTGTATTAACTAAAATTCAATTCAATGAGGTATGGTAGTAAAATACAACTTAACTTAAGGTACATAAAGATTGAGTACAGGGTATCTTGCAGTGGAGCATACTCGACTTTAGCGTTCTTTCTTGTTTTATATCAGCTTTGTGGCTTCGTAATCTGTAGAAAAAAAATTTAGCAGAATAGGCCTGATTTAATCCTGAAGCAAAATCTTGTAATTTAGAATGAATTACATTCTTAAACATGATTCAGTAGTTAATCAATAAACTTGAACTTTTGACTGAACTGATCTTGAACTTAGATTTACTCTATAAAGTTCTTACGCTATGACATCATCTATCATTTAATTTAAACGTAAATAAATAGAAATTTTCAAAACAATGCGATAAGCCTATTTTTTCGCATATATATTTGTATGTATTGTATTTATAATTCCATTAAATATTATTTCTTATGCAATTTGAATTAGAACGCAATTCTAACAATTGAATACGACGACGACGACGACAATTGTAAACAATTCTTAGGAACTATTCCATATGTTATACAATTTAAAATACTGTTTACACTTGCGAATGATTTGAATTAAAAATGTTCATTTTTTTTTTTTTTTTTTGTTATACTAAATACAAATTTTCCATATAAACAAGGTCACTTTCACGCTCACAATGCGTCGTAGATATGGCATTGTTGGGGGTTAAATAAATTAAAACAATAAAATTTTTACTTTTACTAAAACTAACCGCAGCTAATGTGTAAAATTTGAACAAAAAAATATAAAAGATACTTAAAAAAAAACGTACAAAAAAACTTAGCATTTTACATGAATCGAGTTACCTCATAGATACATTTTCTTGAAATATTTATTTTTAAGAATAAATTTGAATAACAACAAAAATAATAGCAGTGGCATTGAAATTTTATAAAATTAAACAAAAAAATCCAAATATTTTCAAAACATTTTAGCAACATGTGTACTTCGCGTTATTTATAGAACTATTTTGTGTTTATAATTTCGTATATTTGTCAAGGCTGTTTATAACAAAATGTACCTACATAGTATGTATATATAAGTATACACAAAGATATTGTTCTTTTTTTCTCAAATACGTTAAGGTCAATGTGAATATCTGGAGGAGATGCTTTAATGTTTTGATTTTGAATACTTAATATTATAATAAAAAGTTCAATAGACTGACTGAAGGATGCGAAAAAAAACGTGTACACTAAAAATATATTCTAGAGAATTAAATTACTATAAAATATGTGTTTACATAATTTTAATAGGTAGTAAAATATATAAAATATAGTAAAAAAAATCTGAAGTTTTTATTATTTATTTAATATTATTTTAATACTCGCTTGAACTTGACTTTGAATTTATTGAGATTATATTTTAATGTTTTTAATGAAAGTAGTAAATAAAATTGCTGCATATTTTCTAATCAGCTTGACGAGACAAGTCTAACTGGCAGCATCTTTTTGTCTACTAGCTGGTTTATACGAACGAAAAGCCAGAATTGAAAAGCCATCGTTAAAAAAAATTATATTATAAGTTTTCAATTTAAGACTTTTTAAACTAAAAAACAAGCTCTTTTTGAACTCACAAAAATTTCTTGTTTTTTCTTATGTTTTTATACTTAATAATGTTCACGAAAAGTGTGTATAAACGTGGTAATTAGCAATTTTCGCGAATAACACATTTGTCTTAATTACTGTTTATATGTATATTTTTAGAAATTCATGTGTTGATAATTGCAATTATCTCTGTCGTTCAAACGAACTATATCTGTCTATATGTCTGTCGGCGTTTTGATTTCAAAAGAACTTTCTAAGCTTAAACATTTTTTTTGTTAATTTTATAAAGATGTTCTGGAACCGAAATTTATTTTTGTTTCGTGCATTCGTTATTCCAATGAATTTAAAGTTTATATAAAAAAAAATATCGCATGAAGTGCTTTTTTTGCGTATAGAATATTTAAATTCCCGGAATTTTTGTTTACGGTTTTTTCTGCTATTTTTTGCAAATTTTTTATCAGCTGAAATTATTATTAATCAAAACTTTATATAAGTATAAGCATGATACTGACAAAAGATTAAAAAAATGTTGTTAAAAGAAATAAAAATGATTTCACGAAATTTTGTTATATTTTTCCATATTAAAATATTTTATAAATAAATTATTAATTAAAGTAGTTATTTCATTTTTTTTTTTAAATTTTTATTATTTTTTAATTATTTTTTATTTTTTATTGTTTAAAATTTTCAAGCTTAAACTAATCAGCACAATTAATGAATCAGTACGCAGCAAACTTGTCCCTCGCCGCAGTCATTGCCAGGCCGGAGTAATGCCTTATGACAGGTTTCCTTGCACTCGCCCAAATGTTGTGAGCAGGGTGCTGGCCTAACTGGCACTATACGGTATAGTATCATACAGTAGTACAATATTGATGATGAGAACAGCACATGTGGAGATACATGGAAATTTTAAGGATTGGAGTCACGGACAACGATAACAGGCACAGATAAAAGAGATAGACATTAAGAATTGAATATGTTAAATAAGAAATTAAACCAATTAGCAGGATTTTAAGTGTATTTTTGTAAACAAAAAATTTAATAAAAATAAAAATTTTAATTTAATAAAAATAAAAACGAAGTTGAGCCATAGGAAAAGTATGTTGGGAATGTGTGTGGATTTAGTTTTTTACTGTTAAAATTTTTTTTATTTTATTGAAATAGTTGCTTTTGTGTTTTAATATGGTTTATCCAATACTCACATTCATAGCAGCATTCAACACCTAAATGTGTTTTCGATGGGCAGAGTCCTTTGTTTGTTGTTGCTTCATTACAATCGCTTGAGTGCACACAAAGTCCACCGACTAACGCACACTGACGATCACTGGGATATACTTTGACACCTTGCAGCACTGAAAGAAAATTTATTAATTTAAATACATATTAAGAATAATTGCTCATAAAATATTTTAAGGAATACATTCGTCAGTCGAATGTTTTTGTCTTAAGTGTATCCTTAATCTGAGAAGTTGCTTTAATTAAAAATTTATATTTCTATCTACAGATTTTTAGTTAGTTTTTAGAATGTCTTTAAAGAAACTAGGGTACTCCAAGCCAACAATTTCTTTTTTTTTCTATGTTTTGAACACCACCAATTATTAAATAATATTTATGAAAAACAACTACTACAGATTTTAATCTATTTAAAATAGTTTTTTAACCTTTTATACTATTTGCAAAATCTTTCACTTCTAGTTTTAAAGAATTTTTGGAAAAACATTTTTACTTTTAGTTATAGCTCTCATTAAATCTTTAAAAACCATCGACTTCATATTTACACTACGCCAGATCCTAGAAAAATAATAAATCGCTTTCTACACGCCAATAAATTTAAAATTCAACGATGCACTGACTAAACTTGGTATTCCTGCAAAGATCGTTCGCCGCTGTAAGATGACGATACAAAATACCTATAGCAGAATGCCACCGACCTCTTCGATACTAAGAGAGGCTTTAGAAAGAGCGATGCATTGTCGTATGACTTCCTGACAGAGTGACTTCTGATGAAGTATATACCGGACGGACACGATATTCTATAAGGAAAATATCCCGCTCGATGAGGCTAGCGGTGAACGTCAGTAAAGTCGAAGTATTTTGTATCTACCCGCAGAACAGTAACACGCCTTAGGGAATCTGTGAGAATAAAGAATTTTAACTTCGAGGTTGTAGAAAACTTAGTCTTCTTAGGATCAGAGGCATCTAAGAACAATGACATCAGCTTGAAAGTCAGACTAACCGGTGCTACTTTGGACTAGGTAAGCAAATTTGAAATACAGTTTTATCCAGAACAATAAAATTAAACTCTACAAGTCGCTAATACTGTCATCCTCAGTCTGTGTCAGAAGCAGACAAATCGGCGTTGGGATCGGTAAAAAAAACTCTTCATAAAATCTTTGGAACTGTCTGAGTGAACAACGAGTAGCATATTAGCATAAATAACAAGCTGTACCAGATATACTCGTATAACGATTTAGTCAGACGCATGAAATATGAACGATTGCGCTGGGCTGGTCACGTGCTTTGAATAGATGCACTGGCTCCAGCGAACAAGGTCATCAGCGAAGGAAGGATCAGTCCTTGGAAGACATCCGAAAGGTTGAAATGCCAATTGGTATTAAACAACATTAAACCATGCCAGCGGATGAATACTCCTAAGGCCAACCCAAAAAAAAAAGCTGAAATGCCATTCATACATATATTTATTTATATATATATATATATATATATATATATATACATATATATATATATATATATATATATTAAATTATTTTCCTTTCTCTATTAACGATATTTCCCATACAAACCTACCTCAATTTTTTTTAGCCTTTGCATGAAAACTTCTTCTAAAATAAATTTTGTTTTAATTTCCCCAATGATATTATTCAATCTAGAATATAGTTTTTAAAAAAGTTGTCAATTTAAATCAAAAAATATTGGCCTATATTAAGCTTGCACTCATAAACCTTGTTTCATATATTATGAGGAGTAGAATCGAAAAATGGCCTCTAACAATTTGTTTTTTCGAAAATTGTTAATTTTAAACAATGATTATTCAATAGAAAAAAAAAAAATAAAAAAATATAAATTCGAAATTTCTAAAATCAGTAAATTTTACAAGAAAACATGAAGTATGTATTTTCCAAATCGGGTGAAGCAATAGCGTCTTAAGTAAAATCTGATTAATTTAGTCCTTTATGTAAATCAACGGATTTATTTGAAAATATGGCCATGGTCATGTTCTCTTTGAAAGCTTGAATTTTTTCCTGATCTTTGACTGAATTCAAATTTGTCATGGACTTTTTTTGGTTTTTATTTGAAAAGAAATGAAAAAGCCACAACTGTAGGAATACACGACATCCTATTGTACCGACGATAAACAATAATTATTTTCTTTTTTCTTGAATAATTAATTTAAAAATTTTACGTCCTTTAGGATCAACTACAATGTGTTATTCCACACCTTTCTGACATTGCTCGAAATTAATTTAAAATATTATTTATTTCCTTTATTGATTCAATAATAATGGAGACTTTAAACTATTTATTAACGAACAAACTATAAACTAAATAAAAAATAAAGTATAAAATTATATTTATTTATTTGACTTACTGTAAAAATCACTTCCATCATTCATGCTTATATCATTTGTGTTAACATCTGCCGAACTTAATGCGAACAATGCAATTATTAAAACAATAAATGTATACATTTTCACAGACATTTTCGTTTATTTATTCTTTTTGTACTATTTTTCCTTTAAAATAATTTTAGTTCACTGGTTCACTAGGTTACTGTGAGTGTTTATATAGCTTTAGTATTGCACTTGAATTGATTTCACACAAAAAAGAATTTTATATGGTTCCGTATAATATTGTTAATCAAAACGCAATTCAACTGGGACTGAGCAATTTAAATAAAATACACAATTCTTTTAAATACAATAAATTGTTTTATAGCGTAACCGTTACAAAATTATTTTTAATTTAAATTTATTAATAAAATATAATTTATTTTTTTTTTTAATGTTTGCGTTTAAAATCGATTTGCACAACTGGACAGACGATCGATAAATGAGCAAAGCATTTAAATGCGCCGAGACGTAACTAAAATGATTTCAATTGGAACGATGAAGAAAAGAAGAAGAAGAAAAAGCAGCAGCAGAAACCTCAGAAATATGCGGCATACTGTGAGAAGATACAAATTTATTATTTGTAGAAGCGTCGCTCAATTTAATTAAAAAAGCGTGAGAGTAAATTTTTGCGAACGATTCATGCTGCGGGATATACAATTGCTGCTACGAACGCGCCACTATTGGGACACCTCTTTCATGATCAGCAACAATATCGATGGCTGCGACGGCGACGACGACGACGGCGACGTCGACTGCAACTGCGACTTGAATGAAATCAAATGGAAGCAGATACAAAACAGTTTCTTCAATTGAACTTTTAGCGGCCCATAATTCATTTAATCGTCATATTCACAAGCACTCACGCGCTCTGAAAAGCACGCAAAAAAACAAAACAACAAATAAAAAAAAAAAATTTCTAAAGCAAAGACAAGCATCAAAGTAGCTTCAATGAAATATTGAACATAAAAGCAATAAAAATAAAGAATAAACAAGCAAATAATTGCAAACGACCAAACAAAAAAAAAATAGAGTAAAGATACAAGAGCAGTTTAAAAAATGTTCCATTAGAAGTGATTGCTTAGAGTAATTTTATAGAAATACTTGCGGCAATACCCAACAGTGCTCGGATGTCACAAAAAATATTTTGAAATGTTTTGTGTCAAACATGCTTTTCCCGCTCTTTAATACCCAGTACCCACGCCTTCCGACTATCTAGACAACGGTTTAAATTTCTCCCTCTTCTATTAACATGTTCACTAGAGTGGTCCAAAAATAATTTGTACATTCCAACCCCCTAGAATTGTTTTATATCGAAAATAAGACCCTTTTTTTTTTTTTTTTTCGATATAGAACAACCTAAAAAAAAAAATTTAACAAAATAATTTTTATGCTGCTACTCCCTAGGATTGTTCTATATCGAAAAAAAAGACAAAAAAAAAAAAATTTTTTTAATTTTTTTTTTTTTTTAAAAATTTTTTTTGTATATTTTTTTTTTTTTAATTTTTTTTTTTTTTTTTTTTTAAAAATTATAAAAAAATTAAATTTTTTTTTAAAAATTTTGGTTGGGTTTCGATTTAAAAAAATTTAAAAATTTAATTTTTTGTTTAATTTATTAATTTTTTTTATTATTTTTAAATTTTTTTTTTAAAAAATTAATTTTTTTTTAAAAAAATTTTAAAAAATTTTTTTTTTTTTTTTTGGAGCAATTTTTAAAATGGGGGTGTTAATTTTATTTTAAAATAAAAAATAAACAGGAACTAAAAAAATTTTTTTTTAATTTTAAAATAAATTTTTTAAAAAGAAAAAAAACCCCGAAACAAAAAAAAAAAAAGGGAAAGCGGGAAAAACGGACGGAAATGGCTAAATCGTTTGTCTCGTGGAGGTTATCAAAATTTTTTTTTTTTTTGGGGTTTTTTGCTCCCCTTTATTCGTTACAAACTTTCCAAAAACTGAATATACCTGTTTACACTAGTGTAACAGGTATAAAAACGGGTCAACTTATTTTCGATAAAGAACAATCCTAGGGAGTAGCAGCATAAAAATTATGTTAAAATTTTTTCCCAATACATTTTTGGGCCACCCTAACTTACACTTAGTTTCATTCCTGTGGCTCGAATACTTGCACCCATTTTTATCAAGTTCAAATATTTTTAAAAATTCTACGAATATCTGTAATTTCCAAAACGATATATATCCTATCTTTTAAATTGAACCAAAAAATTTACATCTACAAAATTTCATTGAAATCGGTTGAGTAGTTTCGAAGTCTATAAAAAGGCAAACATCGTGACATGAGATTTTTATATAATAAGAGAGAGCTCGACTTCGAAGTACCCTTTATCCAGCCTATATGAAACCTAAAGTTATGTTATATCTCACAAAAATCACAAATTGAGGGATCAGTCTGTATAGGAGCTATTTGTTATGGTGGTTCGATGTGAACAAAATTTTGAAAGTTAGTTTTGTTTACCATAAAAATAATCCTGCACTCATTTTGCGTTTTCAAATAGTAGACAAAGAAACAGACAAATGGATAGACAGACAGGAGGTGTTAGCTAGCTCCCTTCAGCTGTCAATACTAACCAAGAATGTATACATATGGGCTAATCCGAAATAAAGGTCCACTAATGATACAAATTTAAAGTCGCACTAATTTGTTCAAAATACTATTGGATGACAAAGATGTAAACGAAATCTGAAAAATATAATTAGAAAACATTTTTCAAAAAAACATTTTTCGGATGATCTACAATGAAAATGGGTTCATTTGGACTTTTACGCATTCCTCTTATCATAATTTACTCTCTTCAATCACTTATCTACTAAACTACTCTCGCAAAGAAGAAGCCACCTACATCTTAAAATTTCTGGGCGTATTTGTGTGTGAATGTGTTGATATACTTTGCAGCATGCAAGACCATCATTTCCTATATTTTCTTCATTTTTTACTTATTCCTATGCGAATATATTCATTAACCGCATTTATCAAAGCGTAACGTGATTTTTCTGAATTGGAGGCGATTAATCTGGTTCACAATGAATTCGGCTGAGCTTTGTTGATATGAAAATATTATTTCATCGTTTCATGGATGGGTTTTTGATTGCAAAAAAAAAAAAAAAAAAAAAATAAATAAATAAAAATAAACACAAACAATAATTTAAATATTATGTATACGCCATGCGATATTTTAATAACAGCTGGGAACTATTTTTGAAAATACTTTTCAGAATAACATGTATTCATAATCAATACTCAATAATATATCTTTTTATAGTTATGTATTATTTATTAATGCTAAAAAGTATTTCATAACGCAGACGTGAGTGCAAAATATAAAAAGTTCATAATTTGAATTTTTTTATTATATTTCTTTTACTTAAAACCAAATGAAACTGAAAGCAGCATAAGAGATTCAATGTAGGAAGCATTTAAAGTAGCACGTGATGTGAATAATCAAAAAAAAAAGTATTTATAAAAATAAACAATATTTATTAATTGGAGGAACAATTTTAATAAAAAAAATAATAAAAAATAAAAATCCCCACGAGACTGAACCGCGTGATGTTTATGTAGTAGATTGACATAGTCTAGTCGTATTATAGCTCAATTAAAACTAATTTTAATTTAGCCGGCTTATCATGAAATTAATAATATAAAATATCTTGCATTCTCACAACAAAATGTTTATATGTATAAATAAAAAGAGAGAAATAAAAGGAGAGATTTTAACCTAAAATAGTGCACATACACAGTATATTCAAATTCAAATTCAAAGGGGACTTTTTGTTTAAATCATGGAACACGTAACGCCATCTATTGAACATTGATAACATTAGAAAGGTACAGGTCTCATCTTTCAAAAGCAGCCAACTTCATCTAAATTGTTTGACAGATTAAAAAAGTTACTCGCTTTTTAAGGAATGTTCTTTAATACTTGTGTCACGGCTGCTTGAATCATCGTAAAACGCCCCTTTCATGGAGTTGTTTAGGATACAGAAAATAGTCGCATTTTAATAGATCAGGAGAATACAGAGGGTGGTCGATGACAAAAATCTGTTTTTTCATCAAAAATTCACGAAAAATTCATCAAAAATTCACGTAGTTTTACGAGAAAAGCACAAGAACAATTAGGGTTTCGGTTAAGGTAGACCTTAAGTTTAGGTACGTGTTTAGTGCCGATTCAGACTATGACTAAAAATTGTTTGGTTATTCATGCGCACAACGTTAAAATAAAGACGGAAGTACCATTCAGGAATCATTGACTAATAAATTCTATATAGATTTGAATTGTACAATATAATCTTACAAAAGTATTAAAAAGGAGTGGTTTATTTTCATCCTGTTTTAAATAAATAAGTGTCTATATAGTTGTGTTTTTAATTTTTTTATTCTTAATAAATTTGCCAAAAAGATTTTTTTTTAATATAAAAATTAATAATTTAACACTTCGTTAAAAAATTTAATTTAACCTTTATTACATTAAATGAGGTCAATGGTATTTTTATGATTCATATATCTCAATTATTTAGGTTATCAACTTTCATTGAATTCAATATCCAAGATTCAAAAGTGATAATCAGATAATTTGCGAATATAAATAATTGTAAAGTAAATAATTTAATCAGTTTCAATAAACAATACATTTTTTTTTTATAAAAGTGCGTTAAAAGCACTTTTTGTTTGTTTCAAAGCACATAAAAGCTTTCCACTTCCGGTTTTTTCATTTACTAAAAAGCTTCCGCATGCTTTGGGACTCAGCCACCCAATTTTTCTTCGAACCGATATCACTTGTCGTTATTATTTCGATTTATATCGATAGACCTAACTTATTTGAAATGAATCGTAAATTTCTAATCGAATTTAAAGAAATGTGTAAGAGAATAAATCGATCGATTTTAAATTTGAAATTTTAGTTAAATATTTCCATGCATTTTGAATTATGTTCGTAAAAGCCCAAATGCAACAAATCTATGTAATAAATATAGAACCCAGAACAATAATTCAAACACAGCTCATGCTTAAAAGGCGCGTTAGTCCTAATCGATTAAGGTCTCATTTAAAAAACTGCTTTTCGGTCACACCATGTCCCTTCATTGAAATTTCCGAGTTTTTCTCACCAGAACCAGAACAAAATTATAGAAAATGTAAAGATCCCTTTCTATCTCTTTCTTACACTTTCTCGCTCTATAGGGATGGTGAAATTATTTATATGTATATAATTTCACAAGAACAAGATTAACGAGTTAATATGTCAAAATTTATGTAAGCGAAGAGTTCCGGAATATTACAACTCGTTAAATTGAACCATGGCTGCTACCGAGAAGAAAACAATGAAAAATTATATTTCGGTTGGTGCATACATTCGTCATGATTCTAAGAAAAATTTTGTGGTTTTGGATATGACAAAAACATAACAATTAAATACAATTTCTGAGTTATTTCGTTTTAAGCGTTTTTATTTACAATAATATTATTAAGCTAAAGAGACTTATAAGAATAACATATAAAACCATGTTTATTATCTTTCAGTCTTAAGGTTTATTAATATTTTTTTATTTTGCTTATTGTTTGTAAAAGTATTTAAAACTATTAACAGATTTTCTAGGTTTAAGTTTTACAATTGTTAATATTTTTTTTGTATTGTTTTATTCTTATCACTAACAACGACATTGGTTACTACTTAACAAAAATACTGTTTTAATAATTAGAATTAAAATGCATATTATGCGATTAAGACAATAATATTTTATATAATAAATTGCGTCGCCATTTTGAACGCCATCTTTTTTTTTTTTTTTTTTTTTTTAATATTTATATAAATAATTTGGCACAAAGTACACAGCTAGTATCACAGTTTTCGTATCTTAAAAAAGACAAAAAAAAATATTCCATAGATTATATTTAGACATATATCGTAGATATTTTTTTTAGAATGAATCAGATCAATAGGTTTGTTTGTTCATAAATCAATTTTAAAGCAAATTGATGTCAGATCCAATCATAGAGAGAGATTGAGAGATCTGAGAGTATATTTTATGTTTAATCAGTGATCTGATTTTTGAACTTCATTTATTGTGTAGACATTCACTGCTGGCGTACTAGGAGCTTGTGTTGTATTATTGTTGTTGTTGTTATTATTGGCATCATCCTTGGCCATTTCCAATGCGGCAAAGGGTATTACAAAAATGCTTGGCTTTGCAGCATGTTGCATTTTAATTACCGTATCATAACTAGGCGGTGCAAATTCACTATACGATGGTGATGGAGTCGGCGGTGATATTGGCAAATCATTGGCATTTGTAGCGCTACGCTGAGCTTGTGCATCGCGGCAACGACGATCCGAACAAGCCATAAGCATAAAAAATGCTGCTAAGGCTAAAAAGGTGGCCACATACCAGACAATCGTAATAACATCCATAGCAGTCTGAGAAAGTTCGTTGCTATTGCTATTTAAATCTGTGAATGAGACAAACAAATAAAGGTGTGTTATATTATAAAATCTTGATTAATTTTGTTTAAAATAAATATTAGCAAAATAAAATAATTCAAAAGTAACAGACAGACAGTCGGGCAGTTCGGAGTGTTTGTTTTATTAACAAAGTGTTGATTTATATGGCGCAAAGTTAAAAATAATTTATTCTAGAAGAGTTAAATAAAGAAAGAGGTAGGTGTGTTTAGGAAATGGCGCTGACTTGTATTTTTTTTTTCTCTTCAATTTCATCATAAAATTATTGTACTGCATCAACGTATAAACTGGTTCTTGTTAACTGCGCTTATAAAATTTATAACTTTACATAGCAGCACCCTCATTATATGTATTTATTAATTTATTTGATACAATGACGTATCATATTCCAACTACATGAGTAGTTGTTTTGAGTCATTATCTTTTAGTATGAATTTTTTTTTTTTTTTGTTCTGTTATCGAATATCTACTTTAATTTTCAATAATTCATACATATAGTACCTATATATGACGACATTGTTGCTGATTTTAGCATTTTGATGTCACTTGTCAATTATTTACGTTAGCAACAAGCATTAGTTTAATTTTTATTTTTTGAAGCGTAGTCAGACTTGCGTGTTGCATGCTGAAATAAGCGAACTTTTATTAGCGAAAGAAATCAGTTAGTGAAAAATCTTTATAAAGATTTGTTTACCTGCAGTATCTATAGTAAACACCTGTTGTACTAAAAATAATCACAGCGCGAGAATAGTTTTAAAAGTAATTAGCCTCACTTATATAAAAATATTGTCAAAAATGTCATAATCTTGCAAACACATTAAAGAAGACAAACTAGTTACTAGAGATGGGCGTGGTACTAAATATTTGATTCTGATCGCTTCAATCGCAATATATAAATTTTTTGGTAGACTCCGCCCATCCCGAGCTTTTTAAAAAGAGTCCCGTGATTTCCTTGGGCCACGAATTTTTCAACCTTCTAAACATATTTTACAAAAAGACTTAAATACAAGAATAACTTTATGTACCCTAAGTTTGTAGAAAAGCAGACAGAAAGAGACAAATCAGACACTTATTTTAGCGCCGTACCGCACGCCATTTTTGAATTTATTAGCCTGATCCCTCCCATCTACTCCGTTTTTCACAAAATACCCTAAGTTCCCGTGGATTCCGTCATCCTGAGCCCATCTTAAGTAAATAAATATTTTACATTCTTGATCAATTCAATGAATTTATGTAGATATTGTCCGTCAGTCTGCTTTATATTTATAATAGGTCCAAGGGAACAATATTGAAACTTTAGCTATTTATATAAACCCCAACAAGCCATGAGATAGGTTTTGAAAGTACCTTAATTAATTTTTTTTTTTTTTTTTTTATTAAATCAGACACTTATTAATTGACTTTTTCTGTAAGCCACATCATAGTAAATTGCAACCCAACGAAACACGACTAAATTTAGATGCTTATAAGAGTCTTTTTTTACAAACACTTCGAAACTCATAATTTCGCAATTTTAAATATAAAACTGTTGTAGGCGTAGTAACGTCACTTACAGACGGAAACAAAAATATAAATAAAAAGATATTTATTTTTTAAACTCCGGAGCCTTTTTTAAAGTAGTTTCATTATTTTCATTGTTGTTCGCAACATTCACATTCATTTTCGAGTTAATGCGAAAATCACTTTTTCAAAAAAGGGGTTTTTAATTTTTTATTATTATTATTTATTTATTTGTTAATCATAGCAAAACACACTCATTCACAAAAAAAAAAAATACTCATATTGTCTGTTATTTAACTTTTGTATTGTAATTTGTAGTTTGGAAATTTTCTTTAAGATATTCGAAATCTTATCAATTTAAATTTAAATCGCACAACTTTAACTATTTTCAGTCGCTCTAATAATAAAATTATAGCAACTAAAAATATTTGAATAATTTACTTACCAGTTTTATAAATAATTATTTTTGTAGTATTATCGAATTGATCGGTTTGATTAAATTCTGCTCGGTTTTCGTATGCTAGAACCAAATTATTTTTAAATGTTATATATTGTTCCTGACCGTATGTACTTTCTGCGTTGATGGTTAAAACTGAAATGATAAAAATAAAAATTATTTTATACACATTAATACAATTTTTTCTTATCAATGAAAACAAAACAAATTACCAATTGACATGTATAAAAATAAAAATAAATAAAAAATAAAAAATCGAATGAGACTTCGTCATATCGTATCAGTGCGTTATCTATATTGAGGTAAGTAGTACCAATGTTTGTACCAACACATGTATTTATTTTTATTTAAACGTAATCATAAAAATGAAATCCTATGGTTTGTGTGCAAAATTATAAATAGCGTAAAAAATTAAAAGCCTTACCTAAGTAAATACAACTTAGGAGTATTAATAAAAGTAAAGAACCATTAATAAGGCTTATTATAAAATATCGTAAGTAAAGCTATATAAAAATAGAATTGTGAAATAAATTTCTTTAAATATATATTTTTAAATATACTTTGCAAATTTTTCAATGTATACAAACGCACATGTTTACCCAGACTAAAAAAATTTAATTGCTTTGAACCAAATGATTATAATACTTGAGACATAGGCGCAATATTTAATTAGTCGAATTTTTATGAGCGATATATTTTATGTACTTCATTTCATTATCGGACAATCTATTTATAATTTACAATTTAGGTGTTCCCTGTGCCAAAAAACTATCGGCAACAATAAAACAAATAAAAAGTAGGTACTTAAACTTGATAGTCACATTGAAATATCTGTAAATTAATTTGTTGGTCTAGGTCTCTGAACGTGTATGTATGGTATTTATATAAGAAATTATTTTACGACCTTACGTAATATACGTGAAGCGTTTAAAAAGTAACAAACAATTTTGCAAGTGGCTTTGTTTAGTTTATTTTGTGTATTAGCAAGTTCAGAAAGGTATATTATAGCATGCCTCGGTTCTAAGATTGTGTCAAGAAAATTATCAGTTTGTAGGAGAGTTTGTTATGCATTCATGTAGACATTATATAGCCTATAAAGCATTTATATTCTTGATCAACTCGATGGGATAAATCGATCTAGAATAATTGTCTATTTGCCTTTTCTACAGGATTCAATCAATCAGTTTTAAGAATATTGAGCTGAAATTTGGAACCTAATTTTTTTCGGCAGCGACTAAATCCTTTATCGGAACTAGGCTACCACTGCTACTTTTAGGCATAGCCCCCATATACATTACCGCCCATTTATTAGCTTTTATGTTTAAAAAGTTATTACTTATGAATGTATTCAGGTCAAATGTGTCTTTTAAAGATTCCCCGTGCGCGAATAATCAAAAAAAAAAGATCTAAGAAAAACGCTTTAATGTCAACCCTGTTTATTAGGATCCCCAAACTCATTACCACTCTTTTCCCCTTGAACTTTTATACCCGTAACGTAAGCGGGCATGTTCAGTGTGTCGGAAAGTTTGTAACGCATTAAAGGAGACGTTGTAGAACCCATAAATATATATATTCTTGATCAGCATTGGGATGGGAGGCGAACTAGCTAAATTTCTTTTTCGATTAATAGTACATATATGATTTAGGCATCGGAATTTTTTGGCTCCAGACTAACGTGTTTCATATTTAAAAATTTTTGCTTAAACAAAACTTTTCTGTCAAAATATACATTTTTTGTTTGTATTTTTCTCAGAACTTTATAGAAAAACATATATTTTCAAAAAATACTTTGTTAAACAAAATGGACGCGTCAATTGGATCATTACCGAAATTGGAATGTCCAGAGCCGGAAGTAAGAAAACCGCCTAAATTTACAACTTTATTATTGGCCTGTTGGCAAAGAGAATATGATAAGCGACCTTACGAACATTTTTATTTTAAAGTGTTGGACTTTGAAGAGCGTATGGGACGCGAATATGAGCCGAAAGATTTGCGCATAATTGTTTCCTATTTGAAAGAACACAAAATGATATCTGTTAAATTGATTGGAATGTCGTTGTACAAGATACATCCATGCGTATTGGAACAATTTGTTGATATACTAAATGGCACGCGTTTCGTTAAATTAAAACTGACGGATCTGCCACAAGAATTGTTTATTATGTTAAGGTTGCGTGCACCTAAGACTAAGATCATTGGACTAAACTTGGAAGGTACGCCTCTAACGGACGAAAATATTGACTTACTGCATGATTATATAGTGGAGGCGAAAACACTGCGCGAAATAAATGTTGCGCTTTGCGGTTTGACACAATATAATTTTGCATGTTTTGCCGATGCTGTCTATAAGTCGGCTGCAGTGCGTAATATTAATATCAGCCGTTTGGTGGGAAGCTATGCGACAACGCTTGACACGGAAAAAATAATGTTAACATTATCATCATTGCTGTGGCAAAATCGACTACGTGAACTAACAATGGAGCAATGTGAGTTTACGGCACAGGATATGGAGATTGTGGCTGAACATATCTCAAGCGAAAATTGTTTACTGCGCCATTTGAATGTAGCGTACAATCGCATAGCTGCAGATGGTACTAAGCATCTTATGCAAGCTATTGCCAAAAGTTCAACACTTGAATTGCTCAATATCTGTGGAAATGGCATTGGTACACACGGCGGAGAATGGATCTCTCAGTATCTGAGCTCATGTCGCATGCTCAAATATTTATATTTGAATGATAATGACATTGGCGCCGAGGCAATCAATCTGATTCTAACGTCGATGAAAAAGCAAATCAAATTGGTAAAACTATTTTTATATGACAATAAATTCAATTCGATGACAGCAAAAATTGTGCGTCGGTTGCTGGATTCAAACATTTTTCCACAGGGAACATTTGATATTTCATATACGTATGATGAATCGCTTAGAGATTTTCGTATTGTACCGTGGCGTTAAATTTTAGATTAAAAAATAAAATATTTTGTTTAATAAAAAACATGAGTCCAAATTCATCTACATATTTTCCATAGTGATTTGCTTGATTATAGACTGCCGATATCTTCTTTTGTTGAATGTATACATAAAAAAAATTATATTTACAATTAATTTACTATAGATTTGGTATTTGTAATTCTATTGATGCAGAATGACATTTCTGATAATGTGGCTTACATACATGATGCAATTACAGCAGGTGTAGTATTCCGCCATTGTCTCTTTCCAATCTGCTAACAAATTTTGTTGAGTATGCATGTTATGGTGTTTTTATATACTTTCTCCATAGAAATGTCAATTTTTCTGCTTATTGATTTTGAGCAAACAGTTGAAAAATTAAAAAAAAGTTCTCGTGATCTTGCCTCCTATCGTAGTGAAATTATATATAAATTCACCTCAAGCTAAGTTGTCAAATATATATAAGCAAAGATAGCCGAAGTACTTCACCTGGTATAATTGCATCATGGCTTAAATAAATATAAAAAAAAAAAAATAAATAAAAAAATAATTTTAATTTTAATTTTAAATAAAAAAACATGAGAGATTTAAAATCAACCCAAAGAGATTTGTACTTCACCTTGAAATCTATTTTGGTTGGATTCTTGGATAAATTTTTATTTTTACTAATTTTTTTTTTAAACCTCAGATCTCAGAAACGCATCACGACTTGGAATTTTGCATTAGCCGGCAAGCTATTGAATAAATAATCTTTCTACGAAGTATTTTAAATTTTGTGGTATTAAAGCAGAATCACTTTCAGTTAAACCACCACGCTAAGCAAGCTGTTATTATTGGCAACCGCATATTTATCCATTAAAAAAAAATAATGAAGCATCTTGAATTGTTAGCTTGCAGATGACTTAATGGAACTTTCTGAATAAAAAATTATTGAATTGTATATACATGTGTATAATTTCTTCACTTATATTTCGGAGAATTTAAGCGATGACTAAGAGATAAAATGATGCATCATCATCATCTTCTTCGGAGATTTAATAAAGCAATGCACTAATTACAAAAATTAGGTTAACATCAAATTAAATTGGATAACATCCGTATACGAAAATATGGTCTTTAAAATTTTATAAATATATAAAAAAAAACAATTGCTCAAGAAAATATTGCTCAATTTTATTTTTATTCGGAAGCACAGTCCACTTTATCGCCATCTTAATCGGAAAGTCAATGAACCAAAATTAAAAAATCGCAACCACAACAATTAGCAATTCTTTGTCTTGAACCCGAGACATAATTTTAAGAAGCAAGGAAAAGGCTATAATACTATAAAACCATAAAATTTGAACGATTGTAATTTTTGTTTTTTTTTTTTTTTATTTAATTAATCAATTAAGCATTGACTTGATAAGAATAAATGTGCTTTTTTAAGAAAAAGAAAAAAAAAACAAATCAAATCGTAAAGCAAAGAATCGAGCATTCTAGTGCAAAGTCAGTAACCCGTCTGGAAATGCTTGACAAACAATAATAAAACAATACAAAATAATCAACATCATCATGATGAGAACAATATTAATCAATAACAAAACGATTAAATAGTAATTAGTTCTCGAATAATTATTGTTGAACGTGAGTAAATAAACGACATCCACACTTAATAAATCTATTTAGCTAGTATAGGAAGTTTACAAATATTAGTCAACTATTGGGAAAACTGTTTTTTAATAATAATAATAAACTTTAAGCACGTTTTAATCTTTTATTCAGACTCTAATTCCACGGAAGTCTGCTACAAATTTCTTAAAAATATGCATTTTATAAATAGCCATGTTATTTTATCGTACTATAATTAATATTGAATAAAGTATAATGTTCTCGGTATTTAAATTCTTAGCTTTTCTCATAAATTCTTTATAAGCATTGTATTAAGTCGGGTCAATCGTGTTTGATAAGAGAATTCCACTTAATTAATGGGTTCCAAGCAAACTGCAACCTAAATTGATTTCTCTGAAAGCCATCTCTGAAAGTACAATATAAATTAATTTTTACTTTGAAATTCAAGATTTGTTGTTGTTGTTTTTGTTTTTTTTTTTTTTTTAACTAAAACAATCTTAAGGTTTTCGTAAAATTCCTATGACAAATTTTAAGCTTAAATACAGAAAAACATTTTTTGACAAATTCTTGGAACCAGGATATAAGTTAGTATTGGAGCTTTATGATAAAGCAGCCGATTTCAAGTTTATAGGGTCTACGATGCCATCTCATTTCAATGCGTTACAAACGGGTGTGACAAGTATAAAAAAAAATACAAAAAGTTTGTACAAAAATCCTAAATATTGAAATAAATTTATTTGGAATGCAGAAATATAATTGTGCTTAACATGCTTCTAAATTAAGTTTCAGCTTTTCCTGAAAATAAGATTAAAATAACTCAATAAGATAATCAGAGATAATCGATTTTATACAGCAAAAAGCAAGTCAGACAGATGGACATATCTAAATTATACGAGGCTATCAGAGCAATAGTGGAAAATAGGTGGTGGGCGTTACACCATGTAAACAAATCAAATGAAATTTAGAATATGTACATTACCCGAGCAAGGCCGCATAGTTCAGCTAGTAATATATAAAGAGAGAGTACATATATGAACTTTACACACATTCGGCCTAATAATAAATATTATCGCTTATTTAACCAAAAATAAATATAGTTTATAATTTTATTTATGTTGTTACATACTTTATAACAAAATTGTTAAACTACTCTGTTTGCACAATAAACATTTTTATAATTAACTTACTATTTATTTATAGATTAAAGCTATTTAAGAAATTATCATAATCACATGATAAATTAAATGTCAACGTTTATTTGCACATCTAATCGGCTGTCGTCACAAAAATTAGTTTAGGAAAGTATCGTTAATTTGTTTATGACCATATAAACATGTCTGACAATATCATATGCACTTCATCTAATTATATAGATTAAGTATACGACTGCAGTTGCAACTAGAAATTCATTCGATAGCACACTTTAAAGGGATGATAACTACATTAATTCATAAACAAATTTTATATTTATAGACTCAAAAGTAAAGCGATGAGATAAAGTGGAAATAATTCGAAGAAAAAATAAAAAAATTCTATGGTATAATCTCTCGAAAATATATATCAACAGTCAGCATTGCTAAATCGATTTGTCTTATTAAAAATGTGTACTCTTTGAACAATATATTTAATTATATTTTCAAATCAAAATAAGAAAGTCTATACATATAAAGTACTGATAAGTCAATCTTACTCTGTCATCCGTCGTATGGTACGGCGTGGGAAATATTTCGCAGACGCAGTTTGAGGGCAAATTGCTCTACAAAACCTACCCCAATCTATTATTTTTTTTTCTTTTTTTCAATCTAGTAACTCTAAATTTAACAATGCATCAAACCTTTTTATATACAAACTTATCTCGAATTATGAAATATTTTGAAAATATTACACATGGTATGAACATTTTCTGTAAAAACTTTAATATTTACATACTTAGGTCGGGTACTTCAGCATTCTATTGTGTTTTGAATTGGAATATAGACTTTCGGAAATCAATAAAAGTTTAAAATTATATTTTACTTTAGATCAAAGTGTTAAGAAGTCATACTTATTTTTTACAATTAGTTCTCATATACCTTTATGTCTTACAGTATATCTATATGATTCTTTTAAGCTTTTATAGTAATGCATACCCAATGTAGTATAATAATAATTATACCGACTATATTAATAATTTTGACATAAAATAATAAACATACATTTACATTGTATACAATTTATAGCTTTTCCGATTCTATTGAATGTAAAATTTCATGTAGAATCCAAAAAATGTAATCAGATTTTTTTCTAAGTTGAAAGGTCTTGGAGATATTATTATCTTAAACATTAGGTTTATTGAATAAGTTTGCCCAAATACTGATATCTGTGGTAGTGTTAGTCTGAATGTTATGATCATAACCATAACGCATTTATACCAGGTTAAGTACAGCGAAAATCTTTGCTTACATAAATTCGACAAGCTAGTCTATGGTGAATTATATTTAATTTCACCACGACAGTAGAGGAGAGCAACCACTATATTTTCGGTACATTTGCTTTGGTCCTTATAAAAAACATTTATTATACCTGAGTGAAACAGGTATTTTCAGATTGTTGGTAAGTTTGTAACGCATTAAAGAAGACGCCGTGGATTCTATAAATTATATAAACTATTAAATCGATTTAGCATTGTCCGTCGGTCTGTTTGTTGGTGCGCGATTTAGTCGCTCAGTATTAAAAATATTAGGCTGAAATTTTAAACCTAAGTTTGTCAATGCACCACGCCCAATGTTTAGGTATAATCCCCATAAAAACATACAACATTTTGTCAAGTTCTTACACGAATAAAATTATTTTTAGGGCGAATTGCTTTACAAATGCTTCTTATAGCAAGCCAAATCTTCAGTTTAAAGTTGGTTGAGTTTAGACCGCGAATAAATTTAAGAAAATTTTTAATTCGTTTGGTATTTTAAAATAAAATTTTGTAACAAATGCTGAACACGAAGATCTATCCATGTCAAATGATGTGTGACAGGTATATGTATAAGCTTCGGTCCAACCAAAGTTAACGTTTTTCCTTGTTTTTAAATTAAAATATATATGTATACATATATAAAAAAGATATTACAAAGTTACAGAAAAACATTTTCTGAATTTCATCAGCGGTTTGCTCAAAGTCAAGAAGCAAAAAAATTACATTTATAAAGTGAAATTGGATAATTTCACCAGGACATACATACTACTTAATTGTTTACCAAATTCAAAAGAGACAGGGCGGACGTCATGCATTATAATCATGACAATTCCGAGCATAATTTGCCCAAATTTGGGCATAAAAATATTTTAAAAAATTGATAAATCGTATCATATTTTTTAGTTCTAAATGCAATTCTAAATACGATAAAATTGTATACGTCAAAATAATTATGGCGACTAGTGTACACTTCTAATTATACAATACAAAAAAAAAAAACCTTACCTATTGCAACCGCAGTTAGCAAATTTCCAAATTGCATAATTTTCAACATTTTTGTTGTATATGTATTTGTTTTTTTTTTTTTTTTGTGCACTTTAAAAAAATATCTTAACACTTTTTATATTATTCAAAGAAACTAAAATTGTTTCTTGTGTTACACTTCCGTAAATTGTTTTGGTTTTTTTTTCAATTTTTTTTAATTTATTTATAGTGAATGGGTTTTCTTTTGCTAGACGCTAAACGCTCGACACTTTTAATAGATACAATCAAAGCAATCGCAAACAATAAAAAATGATTTTCAACCCGTTTGCGTTTTTTTTTTCGTATATTTATTTTTCTCTTACACACTTTCGAAATTAAACGTTTTGTTCTTTTACTATTCCGAGTAAATATGTTCGTTCATTTACACGTTCACCAAACGACTGAGTGCGACTTATGCCCAGTCCATATGTGAAAACCTCGTCGTCGTTCAATTGATCTTTCAAGTTCAAGTTTGCAAAGCGCAGTTTTCGCTCACTCGTTCGCTCACGCAGCCGCTACTTTTTATGTTAACTGGTCGGTTGAGTGAATGTATGAATCACAGCCTCTGTGTTAATGCCAAACGAACGTTGACGAAATCTTTAATAATGTGGATAAAAAAATTTCACATTAAATTAAAAAACCCCACACACACACACACACAACAAGCAAACTGACCGAGCGTAAATAGAGGCTCGACGTATTATTTTTTTTTTTTTTTTGGTTTTTTTTTTTTTGACGCGTGTGCGTGTTTACTGTTGTAGTTAAAAGCTCTGAAAAAGCCGGGCGCACAATAAGCATGTTCTTTTATACAAAAATTTTACGTTGGCCATTTAGTACCAGCTAACCGCACCAATACAATTGCAAGGGCAAATTGAGCAAGTACATTTCAAATAAAAGAGCGCGTAAATACTTATTTATCTCTTTGCCAGATGATTATAATTATTATTGGCACAATATAATTTACAACGAATGTGATTTCTTTATCACACCACAAGCTCAATTGCCGCAATTCATGCGCCTTATCAATGCTCTTCCAAAAATGTTCGTTAATGGCTTCAATAAAATGTTATTTTTTTTTAAATTTCATTTAAAGCCAAGCCTTTTTAGTATGAACTAACAAAATATAAATAACCAAACGAGATTTTTTTATACTCTTTGTCTTCAGAGCGAATAGTTTGTTAAATATCACACGAAGAAAAGAGACGTCAACGACCCTAACAAATTTAATTTTATATATTTTCGATTGAATCTTCTTTTAGCCATTTACATTTGTGTTATAACAGTTATAGTTTTAAATATAAAATCATAAATAAAGGCAGTTTTCAAATACTCATTATAGTATTCTCCATTTCCTAATTCTGATACCAACATGTCCGCTCATAAAGTATTACACCATTTTTTTTTTTTGTTTCTCAGCAAGGTAAAGTATTTTGTTACATACTATAGTATACGTATACTTTTTCATGTGCAAAACAAAAATGTTATGAATTTCACAATTTAGTGATAATGTTTAACAAGAGATATCGATACATACATATATATAGTATAAAAATATCATACAGATGATCAATCTTATATGTACATGTATATAATATCTTCAACTGTATAAGTGGGTGATTGACACATAAAATAAGAAGGCGCGTGTACGATACAAAACCTAAGTTTAAAATACAATAACAAAATACATATAGATAACACTGGCTTACAAAGATTTAGTCCTGTCGCATTGGATTTTAATTAATTAAAAATTGGTAAAAATTTAGAAATTTTTCATAACAATTCCAAATTGTGGAGAGGTTTGTGAGGAGAAGGTTTATGTTAAAGCCTAAAGACATTGCAACGACTTTGCAAAATTTTATCATATCGGATGACATTAAATTCAAATTTCTTTACATATCAAATAAAATATATTTGAAATAGTGTACATTAAGATAAAAATTTGGCAAAGTCAAAATTTGGTTTCTTCTTAGGTTCCTGAAACCCTGACAGTTCATAAAAACTTGAGCTGTATGTGTTTACTGAGTTATAATAAAATTGGTTATTATCCGAAGATAATTGTAATTTAGGAAACTAACTTTTTGCAGAAGTCAAAATTAAAAATATATTTTGTAAAGTAGTGTAATTAGTATACGAATTTTTTATAAATAAAACGATTTGAGAAATAGTTATTCGAATAGAATCGAATACATTTTAATCGAATCAATTAGGTGTACAAATATTACTTCCGCTTTAAAGATTACGAGTATATAACGGATCAGAGTCAATCAATCAAAATATCGTTTTATTCAAAAAATTTTTTTTTAATTTTCTTTTCCATACTACAATATTTTACACACATGTTTGAATAGCATTCTCTGTGTCTATCTGTCCCTGACTGTCTATCAGAATATTAATGAAAAAATAGTACCCTTAGTAGTGATTGATAAATATTTCTAAAATATTATTTTGAACAAAAAAGAATATGATAAAACTTAAGGTAAAATTCGAGAACGAGCTTCTACTATCATTACACACCACAAATCAATATACACATACTATTCTAATTCGTATTGGTTGTCTGTCCTAGCTTAAATATTGCTAGACTATTTCACCTGATCCAGAAACAAATTTTAATAAACTCCTAGCGAATACCCGGCGTTCGAGTCTCCTACTTATCGGTGATATTTTTGTATTTTTTTGTTTACTGCAGCGAGGCCAAAACATGTTGCTAGTATAAAAAAACATACAAAAAAGAAGCTCTAAAATATACCGGTGCCCTTGTCACTTCAATGTATATTTGCAAGTAATGCAATAAATTCTTGTAAGGATCAAGTTGTCTTAGTGGTCTTGAAACATCCTTGCATTGTTGCCTTTCAAATGAAACCGGTTTGGGACACAGCGGTTGGAAGGCTTCAAAGTCCATAACGGACATAGAATCGTTTTTACTATTTTATTTATAAATATGTGTCAAATAGCTTCGGTATCTTGACCCTCCAACATTTTTAAAAGACTTTATTACAGTACAAATACTAATAATGAACTACATAGTTTTAATTTCAACAGACATACAGATTAAAATGAACGCCAGATTACAATTTCAAGGATCTGTAAAACCTCCATCTATCGGTTACATACATTTGCATACAATTAATATACCAAATTCCTTTCTTATAAATACAGGTTAAAAATCTATAGATGTATTTGAATACGTGCTTATGAACAGGTAACACCGAAAACTAGTTCACTGACTTGCTTCAAATCTCTTTGTATAAATCACTTTTTGTTCTTTTTGTTTTTTGTTTTTTTTTTTTTGTTTGGTTTAGAAATATAATGAACTACTACAAATTATATGAACTACTTCCTCATAAACAGTGGCTAATTGATTAACACACTTCAGAAGCAAAATAAACGCTTCAAGGCAAATCATTGTAGTGCTTGTCGTAACTTCAAAAATAACAAACAAATTATTTTAAACTTAAGTCTAAATATGTTAATGCAAGACTATGTAGCAGATACAATGGAGTACCAATAGTGACAGTTTTGACTTTGAAAACAAACCAAGTAATATATAAATAATAATAAAAAAAAAACAATTATAAACAACAACAATGCAAATACAATTAAGCAAGGTTGTACAACATTTTCACATCGTCAAAAGTTCATTTTCAAATACAGTCAATGTACGAATGACCCCAAGTTGTGGAGTGTTTGTTAAAAGATACAATTACAATACAAAATACAGATACTAAACCAGTCTGATTCAATGAACTAGTCGAACTAGCTATGTCTGTCCGTCTGTCCTGCTGCCTGACGTATGAGAGAGATTATCTCTGGCCGCCATATTTGAAACTTATATTCTCCTAAGCCGTCAAGTGTGCACTTGCAAACGGGTTTTCTCTAACCCTATTTTAAAGGCGTACCCCCCACACAAATCTACTCCAAAATATTGGGTTTTTGCATAAAAAATCATTGTTTCTTATTCTAGGAAGTCTAAAATTGGTAAAAATTATGACTATGAGAGTCCCAATAAAATATCGCAATATAGCCCCCATACAAATATTCCCCATTTTTTAAGTTTTTGTATGAAAATCCAATACAATACGGTATGGTAGTAAGGTAGGACTTAACTTAAGGTACATAAAGTTTAGGTACAAGGTATCTTGTAGTCGAGCATACTCGGCCTCAGCGTGTTTCTTGTTTATTTTATCTTTTTGAGGTTCCATTTGAAATTATTTTCATTCCATCATGATTTAGCTTTGTATGTCTGCTCAACGTATTCGCTAATTTAATGCCTGACGCATTAAATGGAATCGATACCTGGACATGTTCAGACCTACATATATCAGCCCAAAACGACAAGTTTTCTGTCGAGGGGATCTTACGTTAAGAATGAAAAGCACATATATAAATAAAAGTTCTTATTTTGGTGAAAAACTATTATACAAATATTTTCTCGGGAATTTTCGGGGTCAATGATTCAAATTCAGGTTGCCCAAATCCGAATGCTCAGGTGATGAAAGTCAATAAAATTTAATTTCTAGATTTTCCGGGACATGAAAGTGCCACGACTAGTGGATTATGTAAAAGTCAGAGCGTAACACTCCATGTATGTATGTACTATATGTATGTATGTGCATATGTACATATATTATATATAAAACGAATCACGTGAGCATAATTTCCAATCATTGATTGTTTAAATCAGCACAAATTGCCAACTAACATATATAGAGCATTTAAATAGCATGTTCAATTGAACTTTCTAATTGTCACGGTCAGCGAGCAATGATAGTCTCTCACTAGCAAACGGAGAAAATTATAAAATACAAGTATAATATTCATCCACAAAACAATCATAATTGAAAAAACAAAACTCGATTTCACAAAAAGTGAAAAGTTCTTGTATGTAAATAATATTTTAATTATAGAGCTCCACCTTTATTCGACAACCGAAACGCTAAAGTAACCTAAATTTATTGCGCTATAAACAAATATTGTACCAAAAAAAATATATATATTTATGAATCTGATGCAGTTATTTACGTATTAAGTAACTAAAAGCACAAACACATACTCACAAACACACAGGTAATTGGGTTTGAAACGCTTTTTTTTTTTTCATTTGAAATTTGCAAAAAGTTGGACGTAAACAGGCTGAAGGTAAGTTTTTTATATTAAACTTAACCTAGGAAAATAGCCAATACAGCGCAATTTTCGATTTGTTGAATCATCTCTAATGACACCGTTTGATGAGAGTCACAAAATGCGACGTGCTCTAAAACGTTTAGCTATAAGCAAAGACTTAAAAGTTAAGGCAGTTTTAATAGATACAACAATTGATTCGAAAGTCATGCTCATTCCATAATTTACTCAATAGTTTGGGATATTTTTTAAATATACCTCTTCAATTAGTTATGGTTAATATGAACACATCTAATAATTAAACTAAAAATTTAACCAGAAAAAACGGTTAGCTCGGGGAAGTTCCAAACTGAATATACCCACAATTAAATTATAATCGGAACTATAACTTGCTTTTTACCCGTTACATATGTTAAAGGGATATTCAGCTTGTCAAAAAGTTTGTAACGCATTGAAGAAGGCATCGGAGACCCCAAAGGGTAAAAGGGTATGTCTAAGTCTGTCCGTCTGTCCGTCTGTCCGTCTGTTTGTTGCTATGCGATCTTTTCGATGAAGATATAAAGATATTGGGCTGAAATTTTAAACTTAAGCTTTCTCGGCAACGACTAGAAAATGAGAGGCAAGCCCATTTTTAGGTAAGCCCTATACAAACTTATCGATTTTTTTCGATTTTTTTTTTTAATAGTAATTATTCTTGAATGTACTCGCTCCCAATTGGGTAAAAACATTTTTGGTCACCCAGGGTCAAAACCAAGACGACACGCCCATGTAACGGGTATTTCAGCTTCGGTTCCACCGAAGTTAACGTTTTCTTGTTTAGTTTTTTTTTATAACCTGTACCAAAGGGTAAAGGGTATATTAAGTTTGTCCGTCCTAAGAAAAAAAAAGAAGGAGGCAAGATAGACCCTGCTGTCTGCCGTATGAGAGAGATTATCTCTGAGACTATAAGAGATAGAACCACCATATTTGAAACTTAGACTCTCCTAGGCCGTCAAGTGTTCACTGTGCAAACGGTTTTTCTCTAGACCCATTTAAAGGGGTACCCCCCATACAAATGTATCTCAAAATTTTAGGGTTTCGCATAAAAACGTCATTGTTTTTTATTCTAGGAAGTTCAAACTTAGTATTAATTATGTCTATGATAGTCACAATAAAATATCCCAATATGGGTAGGACCAACAAAATTTTAAGGTATAGCCCCCATACAAATGTACCCAAAAATTTTAGGTTTTGGCATAAAAACGTCATTGTTTTTTATTGTAGGAAGTTCAAACTTAGAAATAATTATGTCTATGATAGTCCCAATAAAATATCCCAATATGGGTAGGACCAATAAAATTTTAGGTATAGCCCCCATACAAATATACCCCAAAATTTTAGGTTTTGCATAAAAACGTCATTGTTTTTTATTGTAGGAAGTTCAAACTTAGTATGAATTATGAATGTGATAGTCTCAATAAAATATCCCAATAGGGGTAGGACCAACAAAATTTTTGGTAAGGTACATAAAAATTGGGTACAGGGTATCTTGCAGTCGAGCATACTCGACTTCAGCGTTCTTTTTGTTTTTTTTAATATTTACTCTGTACTTCTAGGGTAATATGGTTTATTGAGGTTATATAGACGTCCAATTTTTTTTTCAATTATTATTTCGAACTGGGTCGTTGCTTAGGCCCAATCTAGGGTGCCCAATCAATTCGGAAGTAGGGAGGCGGGGGTTGGTGAAATCTGGCTCTATTTGAACGGAGCCTTCCTGAAGGGTGCTAGAGGGGACTGGCACCAAATCAAAGTTGGCTAAATGCATTCTCATGGGTTTCGGGGCATAGTGACCTTGCCAAAAACGAGCACTCTGAGACTATAGTCAGGGAGAGATCAGCCAGTAAGTCCCTACCGGTCCAGATGGAGATCCCAATGAGTACAAATTTCTCTGCCATTAAAACCCAAAAAAAAGCTTTGAAGACACAGACGATTGTTTATACCCGCCACACATAGTGTGATTGTTACTATGTCCTGACGTAGACTCCTGTCTTATTTATCTAAAAGAGCCGACTCGCAAGCGGTCACTATTGTGCGAACCAAGATTGTCGGATGTTAAGATCGCTTATCAACAAAAAATTCATTTTATTTATTACAACGGAATAAACTTTGATTTGCTATAAATTTAGTTGAAGCCTTTAGTCTTCTTTTATAACGATTTTGTTATGTATGCATTTATTTATAGGAATTTCGTTTACATTTTTTTCTTTTATTTTTCATTATTACTAATTTTATTGGCTTATTGAATGTTTATGTTTTTATCTCTTCGGCTGCCATTAAATGTTATAACTACTATTACAGATATTTTGGAATGCAAAGATTATTACAGAGTTTTTGTTTATTGGCTGAATACGAGTATTATATGGTATGTATTTGCTTAGATAATTATTGTATTTAACATAATAATAATAATAAAAAAAAAAATCATATCTATGAGCGCATTTTTTTGTTTTGGAATTTATACAAAAGTTTTTTTTTTAACATGATTTTTTTTCTTAAGTTTTACAACAATTTTTGCATTTAAATGCATTCAATTTGAATATATCGCACACATAGAAAAAGCCAAATATATTTAATCTACATATATGTATGTCTTTTTTTCAGTTTTTCAGTACTACAATTAAATATTTTTATTTCAACTTTGCAACATTTGTTATAACTTAATATTTTACATTAAAAATTTGCGCTACCTAATAAATATTTATGGTTTTATTTGTTTGTATATATATATATTAAATCTCTTTTTTTATGACTTATAAAATAATGCTTAATTGATTTAGTTAACAATTGCATGAGAATTCGCATATAATTGAGATTATTTTTCACGGTATTTTTTTCTATTTTTGTTCGAAGGCAGCTTCTTTTAGTATTTTTTTGTTTTTTTCTTTTTCTATTTTGATATCAAATTTTACATAAAACATAAAACCAACATCTATAAATTTAGTTTATACTTATATAAATATTTACAATTGTACTTAAAATCCAAATGGAAGAGCATTGAGCTTAGCTTCCTTTTTTTGAGAAACACATATGTAAAAATAAAATGTATAATATATATATAATTAAAACAATCGAAGCTAAAACTAAATATTTACACTAGACAATACTGCACACACTCCGTCCTGTTGACTCTAACATATCAAACACCAAATAATTATTTAGCGTTTTAAAAAATATTAAGCCAAAGAACGTTCCAACAAATGCGACTACTATTACTTATTACATTTATAAAATAATTATACAAATATATTATATTTCTTTGCATTGCATTTATGATTGTGCATTGTAGAGATTTATCTTTCTGGAAATAAAGATTCATAGCTGGGTGGCAGATCTTTGGGCGTTGTTGGCTGTTGTTGTTGCTGTTCAGAGTTTGGCAATGGATGTACGTTGCCCGCGAAGACATTATCGAAATTTAGCGCTGTAGGCAGCTCGATTGTGGGTAAATCGTGTGGCTATAGAACAAAAAAAAAAAAAAAAATTATTCTTAATTACATATTTACAAACATTTTTATAATAATTTATATGCTTTTGTATTAAAAAGTCTGACAAACTTATTCACCATTTTTGAACAGTCTACCAAAGTACAAAAGTTATTGTTTTAAAATGTTCATTCCAGATTATATTATATTGGAACTGTTTGAACCAGACCGTAAAGGGGTCTTTAAATCAAAATATGTAAATCAACATAAATCTATGAAATAGGTAAAAAATAGAGACTTCAAATTTGGAAATACGGAAGAAAATTAAAAATGTAACGGAAAGTGTAAAAAACTCGAATTTAAAACTTGGTGAACCAAAAAAAATATTTTTGAACTGTCTACAAATTTTTTAATAAAAATGTTCGACAAAATGAGTCAAGGCACATTGTCAGATCATTGTCCGATAGATAAAAGCTATTATAAAAAGGAGCTGAGGTACCATGGGCAACTTCAGAAATCAAAAAATTGGATCTATCATGTTTAGGCATATATGTACCGCATTGTAAGATCTCAGCAAAAAGAAGTAAAAACTTTAAATTTTTCAAGTTTTCTGTATGGAATCTCAAGGCAGCATTTAGAAAAAGTGAAACTATGACATTCTTTGAGCCAAAAACATGAAAGTATTCTTAAAAGAAATTTGAGATATTTTTAAAATGAGTTCCAAAATAGCACGGTTCAAAAATTTTTGCATTCCAACAAACAAACAAACAAACAAAAACTTACACGTTGCCTACGTTGATGTAGTGCTGCTGCAGATGCTTCATGTGCATGCTGCTGTACTGTTATGCAGTTCCAGTATTTCCAACAGATCCAAACACAAAAGCCTACACCTAGCATGGTAAATATTAGTGAAGTTATTGCCGACAATGCTACATTTGTTGTATCGATTTCCTCGGCGGTTATGGCATCATGAAAGCACGAAATTTCATCGCGACACGGATACATGCAATTAGTGATATTGTCACGTGTAAAATGCCGTGATATGCACGAATACTGATCCTTAGGATCGCATAGAAAATCACCAGGATACTGACACTCTGAGTGCGCCGTTAATACCATGCGCAACTCGAGTGGTTCTTGTATCATGTGTCGCTTATCGATATGTATTTGCACCGTGACATCGCGGTCGCGTTGATCAAATATTAGGCGTCCAGCGGGTCCATCGATTGATATATCATTGCATATACGCTCACTAGGCGAACGATTACCGCTGGTAAACTGTATATAGTCCAAACAACCGCCAGTTACTGGATCATGACGAAATTTCAAACGTGTTATAATAGTGTAAATGCCACGCGGTGGACGTTCTTTGGTTGCCACATGAAATACGCAATCATATTTCAATTTGTTTGCCGAGTATACGCCCGGTAAGGTTGCATTCCATGTTTGTGTTATGATTGCCGCTGAATCATGATCCTCGGTGAGCGTAATTGCAGGATCACCGCGAAAAGGTTTTTGCAGCGCAATGAGAAAACGATCCGAGCAGAGATAATCCTGCAGTCGCACTATATGACAAAAGGGAAAATTGTTTTTTAATGATTGTTGTTGCATCTCGAACAGTTATTTGCTTTCTATTTACCATTCTTGTAGCAATCTACAAATTGCAGCAAATTACAAAGTAGGAAAAATGTACACAAACAAAAATAAATTTGACATTTCAACATTTTTTGTGTGCAAACACGTCCAGCGTGCGTGTTTTTGTTGCACTTTTCGTTATAGTATATAATATCTAAAACGCATATAAATGCATATGATAAAGTTAAACAATGACTAATTCGGTAATGCACAGCAACAAAAATGTTTTTATTAAATGTAGAATTGTGTTTTCGTTTTTTTCTTTATTCGTTTGTTCGCTTGTGCTGTTGTTGTGTCAGAGTTGTCATAAATCATACTTTGGTATTTTTTTAGACAGGGGCTCCAAATAACTTTGGTATTTTTTGAGTCACCTTACTTTTTGTCTTGAGTCACCCTACGATTGAATAAATAGGGTGTTCACATACGCGTTTATACTGTATACTAGAACAAATATCTATTATAGAATACCATCGTGAAATTATTTAAAAATGAAGTATATTTTTTTAATGCGCTCTTGTCTTTAATTGTACTTTAATTTTATTTAGTTTGCGATTCCTCCTTTCATTAGTTTAGAATAACAATAGCGATATAAAGAATAATATGAGCCTAACAAAATTTAGAATATAAATTTTTCTACTTAGTCACAATATTTTTGTCTTTTTGAATCACATCATGACACAAGAAAAACATCTTAAATTAAAAAAAAAAAAAAAAAATATGACAATTTTTTTATATAAAAAAAAACAAATACACGAAGAGGTGAGTCGATCTACGACCAGTTTTTTACCCGATTTGGAGTGAATACATTCAAAAATAATGCCTATGTTCATAAAAAAAAAACTGGAAAACGGGCAGTCATTTTGTACGAGTATGTTGACTATACCTTTCATTTTCCCGAGAAAAGCTTAAGTTTAAAATTTAGCTAAATATCTCCAGTAGTCTCCGAGTTAATCGCTTTGAAATAAACAAACAGATAGACGGACAGACAGACAGACGGACATGGTTAGATCGACTCGTCTCACCGAGCTGATCAAGAAAATATATACTCAAGAATATATATATTTCCAAACTTTCAGACAAACTTAATATACCTGTTTTACACTATATATGACAGGTATAAAAAACTGATATATTTGTAATTATGTATAAAAATCGAGAGCATTGAATATGACATAAATTAAAACACTAAAAATGCCTAACGGCCTTTAAACGGCAACAGCTGTATTTTGACGTCACTCGTAATCAGCTGGCGCTCGAAGAAATTTTCCATCACAAACGCAAAACGATGGAACAGCAAAAGATACAGTAGGCAACCAGTTATGATCTAGGTTCGCCTGCTCATTTACGTGAAACGTAATAAAGGTTTTTAGACATAATATACGCACATAATAGTGAAATTATGAAATACTTATACTAAAGTACAAAGTTCACAAATATAATATTTTGGTCCTATATTATCCTCGCTGCCTGGCAGTAAGTTTTAACTAATTAAAGCGGCATGGCAACTTCGGACTTTGTGTTAGGCGGTTTAGCATCTGTCGGTGCTACATTTTTTACAAATCCAATTGAGGTAAATAAATATACAACATAGTAAATTTCATATTTAAATACTTCCAAATTTGTAGGTCATTAAAACTCGTATACAGCTACAGGGTGAACTGGCTGCACGCGGCTCATATGTTAAACCATACAAGGGAGTTCTACAAGCCTTTATAACAGTTGCACGGAACGATGGAATTCTAGGCTTACAAAAAGGACTTGTGCCGGCGTTATACTTTCAGTTTATAATCAACTCTTTCAGGTAATTTGCGGCAGGAATGTACAGACCCGCAGAGACAAAATCTAAGCTTTCGCAAAAAAATTGTCTAAATAAAGCAAAGGCATATGAAAAATTACGGACTCCCTGTTAATACACCATGTTCCTTTTTCCTACCTCTCGATGGGCTTAACAGTACATCAGACATCAATTGTTTATAATAATTTACTATATTCTTGCAATTTATACTTTCACAGATTGAGCATTTACACAAACGCTGTTGAGAAAGGTTGGATGCGAAATAGTAATGGTGAGAGCTCATTTGGTCGAGGACTAATGTGGGGCGCAATTGGTGGTGTTGTTGGATCCTATGCTTCCAGTCCCTTTTTCATGGTGAGCGATGTACAATTATTGCATATAAAAATATTCAGTATGTCGTAAGATAATTAGCAATATTCAAAGCACTATATTTTTATTACGCAAAAGATAAGAAAGCAGATTATTAACAAATTGTCTTACACAGATTATGTGAGACATTTTGATAAGAACAAGAAAGGCTGTCTTTAATTTTATTGTTTCGTCTTTTTTTATAGATTAAAACGCAGCTACAATCACAGGCAGCGAAACAAATTGCCGTTGGATATCAGCATCATCATACGGGTATGGGTGATGCATTACGTCAGGTATACAAAAAAAACGGCATAAATGGACTCTGGCGCGGCTCATTAGCAGCCATACCACGTGCTGCTGTGGGCTCAGGTGCACAAATCGCCACATTTGATAAAACGAAGAAACTACTCCGCGAATATGATCTTGCCACTCATCCGACTTGTAACTCTTTTGCTTCTGGTCTTATTGCTGGCACCATTATGTCTTTTGCCATAACGCCACCTGATGTCATTACAACACGTTTGTATAATCAAGGATTAGACGCACAAGGTCGTGGTCTTTATTATAACGGCTGGCTAGATTGTTTTGTAAAAATTTTTCGAACTGAAGGTATATTTGGTTTGTATAAGGGTTTTTGGGCCAATTATTTACGCATTGCGCCTCATTCAACGCTAGTCTTGCTGTTCTTCGATGAACTCATTTTAGTAAGGCAAAAGTACCTGCTTAAACTGTAAACTTAAGTTTTGATTAGTTTGCGACATCATCAATCCAAGTCAACTCCAAGTCGGATAGTTCTTTATCATTAAGTACAAAGTTGTTTTTAATTATTTTTTTTTTGTGTTCGCTTGTTCCTTTTAATAGTTGTACTACTTTTATTGTATATATCCTCTTTTATTTAAAACTTGTTCAAGAATCTATAAGTAAAAATTTGTAAGAAAAAGTGCCTTAAGGTTATTAAACAAACTTATGTTACGTACCTTGACATACTGACATTGTGCAATAGTTCTACTAATAAAATGAGTTATCAGTTAAACATAATCTTTGAATTTTCCACAACTTTACTTCAAATGGAAAACATCTTTATAGAAATTTAGTAAGCAAAATCGTTAAATATATTGTACGTCCAGCAAGAAATAAAATCTGTCAGAAGTCCCAACCTTAAACAAATAAAACATTCTTAGAGACACTTAACTCGAAGAGTTTATACAAATGGAAAATATTTTCGCATATTAAAATACCTTAAAGATTCCATAAGGAATGTCTGAGTTACGATACCGGATGAAATTTGGATATAAACCCAATTCAGAAGTTTTATTTTATGATTAACATGAATAAAACAAACATTATATATATGTCACAATTTAATTTAAAATATTTAAGTATATAATAACTGCTAAGCATTTGGCATGTTTACTTTATTAAATAAGTACTTTACTAAAAAACTTAAAAAAAAAAAAAAAAACAAAAACCCCCCCCCCCTTCCAAAAAAAAAAAAATTATTAATGGGGTGGAGAAAAATTTTTAAATTAAGAAAGCCTTTTCCGAAAAATTTTTCTTTTAAATTTTAAAATTTTTGTGTATTTGTAACTATAACCCTTTCATTTTGGTGGGTTTTTGCGACAAACTTTTCAAAGTATGACGTCACAACCAGCGTCAAATCGTTGAGAAATCCATCTATGCCCATATCCACGAATTCGATCATATCACGCTCAGTTTGATCCTGCAACATGAGAATCTGTTCGTGCAGTCGTTTCGAGGCGCATGTCAACATTTCCGTAGCGTAGCCCAAACTCGAAGCGCTTTCGTTCAATTGCAATAACAATTCGCCGATTTCCGTTAGCGATTGTGCTGTATTTCCATTTGGAAATCACGACGTAGCTGTTCCTTTAAGACCAGCCTAAAAACACCACAATCATGCTGTATACCATCGAATGATGACTGTCGTCCATACTACTCAAATACCTTTGCTTTGCTCCTCAATTAGTGTTTTCAGCTTAGCCGGTAAATTGATTGCCGAATCGAACGGTTCGAGCGGTTCGGATTCGGTCCCATTATGTCGAACCGTCCCGTTATGTATATCTGCCTCGTATGTGGAACAGAGTTAGATATTATTTATCTAGCGTCACGCTCGCACTTACATCGTACTTAGCACCGTACAGCTTGAATTGAGCAGATACGTTCACACACAGCAACATTACAAAAATGTCTGCCGCATTGTAAACGTTTTTTCGATGCGGCAAATTTCTTTTGTGATTTTAGAGGTTTTTGTTATTTAAATATTTAATAGAAAGCAATTGAAAAGTGTTTTGAATAAGTGGAATAAACATTGTAAGTGTTTATTTTTATTTTTTATATGTTCCTTAAATAATTTTCACGTGCTTCGATTCTTTGCCGCCGACTGCGCCGCGTTGTCGCTTAAAATACATGCTAAAATCAATAGTACACATGTACTCCTATTTTTTTTTACAGAAAAGCGATAATTTTTGAAAAATGTCCATACCGCCATATATGATACCGCCCAATGCTTGGGCGGCTCAATTAATGGCACAACAAGCTTACGCTGCGGCACAGGCACAGCAAGCGCAACTGCATGCCCAGCAACAGCAGATGGCCAATCAAATACAACAAATACCGCCGCCAGGTGCGCCGTTACCGCCAAATATAAATGCTGCTGCTGTAAATGGAGGAAATGTAACGATGATTACTACGGGTAATACATTACCCCAACTCGGTCAGATTCCAACTCCAAAACCGGATATTATGACCGAAGAAAAGCTACAAGAGAAAGCCATGAAATGGCAACAATTGCAATCCAAGCGTTTTGCCGAGAAACGTAAATTTGGATTTATCGATGCGCAGAAGGAGGATATGCCACCGGAGCATATTCGAAAAATCATACGAGACCATGGTGATATGACATCTCGTAAGTATAGGCATGACAAGCGAGTTTATCTGGGCGCTTTAAAATATATGCCGCACGCCGTACTGAAGTTATTAGAAAATATGCCTATGCCGTGGGAGCAAATACGTGACGTGCAAGTACTTTACCATATTACCGGTGCAATAACATTTGTTAATGAAATTCCTTGGGTCATCGAACCGGTATACATTGCACAATGGGGGTAAGATTGATAAAAAAAAAAAAGTAAATGTAATGTTATTCATTTTATACAAACAATAGCACCATGTGGATTATGATGCGTCGTGAGAAGCGTGATCGTCGTCATTTTAAACGTATGCGCTTTCCGCCATTTGACGATGAAGAACCCCCACTGGATTATGCCGACAATGTTCTCGATGTAGAACCACTAGAGGCCATACAGATTGAATTGGACGGTGAAGAAGATAATGCTGTACATAAATGGTTTTATGATCACAAGCCTTTAGTCGACACGCAGTAAGTTCGATTTGTCAAAAAAAAAAAAAAATGCAATGTTTTTTTTAATCTTTGATATAATTTTATATTTGTTTAGATTCGTCAATGGATCTACCTATCGCAAGTGGAATCTGTCACTTCCACAATTGGCAACACTTTATCGCTTGGCTAATCAATTGCTTACTGATTTGGTGGACAACAACTTTTTTTATCTTTTTGATCCAAAAAGTTTCTTTACTGCTAAAGCTTTAAATATGGCAATACCAGGTGGACCCAAATTCGAACCACTAATCAAGGATCATAACGTTGGGTATGCTTTGGCTATAATGTATTTTTTAAGCCTTTTAATTTTCATTTCTTTATTTTTATAGTGACGAAGATTGGAATGAGTTTAACGATATAAATAAAGTTATCATACGACAGCCTATACGTACTGAATATCGTATTGCTTTTCCTTATCTTTATAACAATATGCCACATTATGTTCATCTCTCGTGGTAAGTGAAGTAAATTTGCTTTTTAGGTATATCAAATATATTGTGTACACTGGCAGTTTGAATTGAAAGTTTTTAAGCTATAATTTCGATGCTTCAAACAGTGTTATAAAAACCAAAACCTTTAGACATTATTACTACGAATTTGCGATTATTCGATTAAATGAGGTGCAATTTGTTGAATTAGTTACATTCATAAAGATGTAAAATGTAACTGCTGAGAATTGCGAACAAAATTTTTACATAATCAATTTATATTGAGTTACAAAAAAAGCATTATACTATGTAAACTAAACAGCTAAATTTTGTATACGTTAATTTTAGGTATCATACACCTAATGTGGTCTACATAAAGACCGAAGACCCTGATTTACCAGCATTCTATTTTGATCCTCTGATTAATCCGGTTTCGCATCGTCATGCAAATATCAAAGTGCAAGAGCCACTACCCGATGATGATGAAGAATTCACGTTACCCGATGAAGTGCAACCATTTCTGCAGGACACACCACTTTACACGGACAACACCGCAAACGGCATAGCCTTACTCTGGGCACCGCGTCCATTCAATATGCGTTCGGGTCGTTCAAGGCGCGCACTCGATATACCACTAGTCAAATGTTGGTATAAAGAGCACTGTCCACCAGGGCATCCGGTTAAAGTGCGGGTCAGTTATCAGAAACTATTGAAATACTACGTATTGAATGCACTGAAACATCGCAAACCGAAACCTCAGAAAAAGCGGTGAGTTAGCAATTTTATAAAGCAAACCTTTTTTAAACTAATTTTTAAACAATTTTTCCAGTTATCTTTTCCGTTCGTTTAAAGCTACGAAATTCTTTCAAACTACAACGTTGGATTGGGTTGAGGCTGGTTTACAAGTATGCCGTCAGGGTTACAATATGCTGAATCTTCTTATACATCGTAAAAATTTGAATTATTTGCATTTGGACTATAATTTCAATCTAAAACCGGTCAAGACACTCACAACCAAGGAAAGAAAGAAGTCTCGTTTCGGAAATGGTTAGATTCGATCTTGATTTACTTAAACAAAAAAAAAGTATAAAGTATTGTATTACTTATTACAGCTTTTCATTTGTGCCGTGAAATACTACGCCTGACGAAACTCATTATTGATTCACATGTGCAATATCGGCTAAATAACGTCGATGCCTTCCAACTTGCTGACGGTCTACAGTACATATTCGCACATGTTGGCCAATTAACTGGCATGTATCGTTACAAATATAAACTTATGCGTCAGATTCGCATGTGTAAAGATTTGAAGCATTTGATCTATTATCGATTTAATACGGGGCCTGTTGGTAAAGGACCCGGTTGTGGTTTCTGGGCACCAGGCTGGCGTGTATGGCTGTTTTTCATGCGAGGCATTACTCCGCTACTTGAACGTTGGCTCGGAAATTTGCTTTCTCGTCAATTTGAAGGTCGCCACTCCAAGGGTGTTGCAAAGACAGTAACAAAACAACGTGTTGAATCACATTTCGATTTGGAACTGCGTGCCTCTGTAATGCACGATATTGTCGATATGATGCCTGAAGGTATTAAACAAAATAAAGCGCGTACTATACTGCAACATCTTTCTGAAGCCTGGCGTTGCTGGAAGGCAAATATACCATGGAAGGTACCAGGACTTCCAATACCAATTGAGAATATGATATTGCGTTATGTTAAAATGAAGGCCGATTGGTGGACAAATACAGCGCATTACAATCGTGAGCGTATACGCCGTGGTGCTACTGTGGACAAAACAGTTTGTAAAAAGAATTTGGGCCGTTTGACGCGTCTCTATCTAAAGGCCGAGCAAGAGCGACAGCATAATTATCTAAAAGATGGTCCGTACATATCACCCGAAGAAGCCGTTGCTATTTACACTACAACTGTGCACTGGTTGGAATCTCGTCGCTTTGCTCCAATACCTTTTCCACCATTATCGTACAAGCATGACACAAAGCTTTTGATTCTAGCTTTAGAACGGTTAAAAGAAGCCTACAGTGTAAAATCAAGGTTAAATCAAAGCCAACGTGAAGAACTAGGTCTGATCGAGCAGGCGTATGATAATCCACATGAAGCGCTTTCTCGTATCAAACGTCATTTGCTGACGCAACGTGCATTTAAGGAGGTAAATATTTTATAAATCAATAAACAGGAAACATTTACTCAAATTTTGGTATTTACACAGGTTGGCATTGAGTTTATGGATTTGTACAGTCATCTAATACCGGTGTATGAAGTTGAACCTCTTGAGAAAATAACGGATGCATATCTTGATCAATACCTTTGGTATGAGGCCGACAAGCGTCGTCTTTTCCCGCCCTGGATAAAGCCAAGTGACACAGAACCACCACCATTATTGGCTTATAAATGGTGTCAAGGTAATATGTTTGATTTTCTAATATAAAATTTTAAGTGTTTTAAGTAAATCGTAGTCAAAAATTATGTTGCACTCTGAGAGTGTGATTTGTAGCAAAGCGATTTGTGTTGGATGATCCCCTTGTTGCAAACCTCACGCTTGTGCTGCAGCCTTACAACAGTGTTTCAACTAGTTAATTCGAATTTTTTAATAATTGAATAAAATTGAATCTTATATTTAAATTATACACTTTTTGAGGCATTAACAATCTGCAAGAGGTCTGGGATGTCGGTGAAGGTGAATGTAATGTACTGCTGGAATCCCGCTTTGAAAAGCTATATGAGAAAATTGATTTGACACTGCTCAATCGATTACTACGACTAATTGTCGATCACAATATTGCCGATTATATGACAGCGAAAAACAATGTTGTCATCAATTACAAAGATATGAATCATACAAACAGTTATGGAATTATTCGTGGTCTGCAATTCTCTTCATTTATAACGCAATACTATGGTTTGGTATTAGATCTGCTGGTTTTGGGTTTGCACCGTTCAAGTGAAATGGCTGGTCCTCCACAAATGCCGAATGATTTTCTTACATTCCAAGATACTGTTACGGAAACTGCGCATCCGATACGACTTTATTGTCGCTATGTAGATCGTATACACTTATTCTTTAGGTTTACGGCCGAAGAGGCACGTGATCTTATTCAACGTTATCTTACTGAGCATCCTGATCCAAATAATGAGAATATTGTTGGCTACAATAATAAAAAATGTTGGCCACGCGATGCTCGAATGCGTTTAATGAAACATGATGTTAACTTTAGTAAGTTTTATAACAATTATGTAGAGATATTTTTTGCTTAATACTAATTTGGCTTTTATTAAATTTCCAGAGGTCGTGCTGTATTCTGGGATATTAAAAATCGTCTGCCGCGCTCAGTAACTACAATTGGCTGGGAGAGTACATTTGTTTCCGTTTACTCAAAAGATAATCCAAACTTATTGTTTAACATGAGCGGTTTTGAATGTCGAATATTGCCAAAGGTTCCTAAAACAACAAAAAAATGTTTAAGTTCGGTGTTTAATTGATTATCTTATTTTTCATTGTGTCGCACACAAAACGAAGAATTCACGCATCGGGATGGTGTTTGGAACTTACAGAATGAAGTTACTAAAGAGCGTACAGCGCAATGTTTCCTGCGCGTAGATGATGAGTCTCTAGGTCGCTTTCCACAATCGTGTGCGTCAAATTCTTATGGCTTCCGGCTCGACTACATTCACAAAGGTGTTTATTTGCGTTTTTTTTTATTTAATTGAAATTTATTTTTATATTTTTTTTTGTGTTTCAGATTGTCAATAAATGGAATACCGCGCTTATTGGATTAATGACGTACTTCCGCGAGGCAGTAGTCAATACTCAAGAGCTGCTTGATTTGCTAGTGAAATGTGAAAACAAGATACAAACCCGTATCAAGATTGGTTTAAATTCAAAAATGCCTTCGCGTTTTCCTCCAGTTGTATTCTATACACCAAAGGAGCTGGGTGGTCTGGGCATGTTGAGCATGGGTCATGTACTTATTCCTCAATCTGATCTACGCTGGTCAAAACAAACAGATGTTGGCATAACGCATTTCCGCTCTGGTAAGTAACTTTTACCATTATTCGGATTGTAAGACATTTAAACTTAACATGTACCTCCAATTTTCATGAGGTATGTCACACGACGAGGATCAGCTTATTCCTAATCTTTATCGTTATATACAGCCGTGGGAAAGTGAGTTTATAGATTCACAACGCGTTTGGGCTGAATATGCACTTAAACGCCAAGAAGCCAATGCACAAAATCGACGTTTGACACTGGAAGATCTAGAGGATAGTTGGGATCGTGGTATACCACGTATTAATACACTGTTCCAGAAAGATCGTCACACACTCGCTTATGATAAAGGATGGCGCATACGCACCGAGTTTAAACAGTACCAAGTACTCAAGCAGAATCCATTCTGGTGGACACATCAACGTCATGACGGTAAATTATGGAATTTAAATAACTACCGTACGGATATGATACAGGCGCTAGGCGGTGTTGAAGGTATTTTGGAACATACACTGTTTAAGGGCACATATTTCCCAACATGGGAAGGTCTTTTCTGGGAAAAGGCATCTGGTTTTGAAGAGTCAATGAAATATAAAAAACTTACAAATGCCCAGCGTTCTGGTTTGAATCAGATTCCTAATCGTCGTTTTACACTTTGGTGGTCTCCCACCATTAATCGTGCAAATGTCTATGTTGGTTTCCAAGTGCAACTTGATCTGACGGGTATTTTCATGCACGGAAAAATTCCTACATTGAAAATATCACTTATTCAAATTTTCCGTGCTCATTTGTGGCAAAAGATACACGAATCGATTGTAATGGATCTGTGTCAAGTGTTTGATCAAGAATTGGATGCATTAGAAATCGAAACTGTGCAAAAGGAAACAATTCATCCGCGTAAATCATATAAAATGAATTCATCTTGCGCCGACATTTTGCTTTTCCCCGCCTATAAATGGAATGTATCACGACCTTCATTGCTGGCGGACACAAAAGACACCATGGATAATACTACTACACAGAAGTATTGGTTGGATATACAATTGCGTTGGGGCGACTACGATTCTCATGATGTAGAACGTTATGCGCGAGCCAAATTTCTGGATTACACCACAGATAACATGTCAATTTATCCGTCACCTACCGGCGTACTCATCGCCATTGATTTAGCCTATAATTTACATTCGGCCTATGGTAACTGGTTCCCAGGATGCAAAACGCTTATACAACAAGCTATGGCAAAGATAATGAAAGCAAATCCAGCGCTTTATGTGCTACGTGAACGCATACGAAAAGCTTTACAGCTATACTCATCCGAACCAACTGAACCTTATCTCAGTTCACAGAATTATGGCGAATTGTTTTCGAATCAAATTATTTGGTTTGTGGATGACACAAATGTATATCGCGTCACCATACATAAAACTTTTGAAGGAAATTTGACGACAAAGCCAATTAACGGTGCAATTTTCATATTCAATCCACGTACGGGTCAACTTTTCCTAAAAAATTATTCATACATCAGTATGGGCGGGTCAAAAACGTTTGGGTCAACTGGCAAAGTGGAAGACTGCCGAAGAAGTGGCCGCTCTGATTCGTTCACTGCCAGTCGAAGAACAGCCAAAGCAAATTATTGTCACACGAAAGGGTATGTTGGATCCACTAGAGGTTCACTTGCTCGATTTCCCCAATATTGTCATTAAGGGTTCTGAATTGCAGTTGCCGTTCCAGGTAAGATTTACGATACATATAAAATGAAAATGCTCGATATAATTCATATTGACATTCTTTCTATCCCATTTTAGGCTTGTTTGAAGGTCGAAAAATTCGGTGATTTGATTCTTAAAGCTACGGAACCACAAATGGTGCTTTTTAATCTTTATGATGATTGGCTAAAGACAATATCCTCGTACACTGCTTTCAGTCGTTTGATACTGATACTACGTGCGTTACACGTTAACACAGAACGCACTAAAATTATCTTAAAGCCAGACAAGACTACAATCACAGAGGCTCACCATATCTGGCCAACACTTACCGATGAGGAATGGATAAAGGTTGAGGTGCAGCTAAAGGATTTAATACTTGCAGATTACGGCAAAAAGAACAACGTAAATGTTGCATCGCTAACACAATCAGAAATTCGCGATATCATTTTGGGCATGGAGATTAGTGCACCATCGGCACAAAGACAGCAAATTGCAGAAATTGAGAAGCAAACTAAAGAACAAAATCAACTGACAGCGACTACAACGCGTACAACAAACAAACATGGTGACGAGATTATTACTTCGACAACGTCTAACTACGAAACGCAGACATTTAGTTCGAAAACGGAATGGCGTGTACGTGCTATTTCTGCAACAAATCTGCACCTACGTACGAATCATATTTATGTAAGCTCAGACGATATCAAAGAAACCGGTTACACATATATATTACCCAAAAATATACTCAAGAAATTTGTGACAATATCAGATCTGCGCGCACAAATTGCCGGATATTTATATGGTGTCAGTCCACCGGATAATCCACAAGTAAAAGAAATACGTTGCATAGTAATGCCACCACAATGGGGCACTCATCAGACAATTAATCTGCCAAATGCGCTACCAACACATCAGTATCTTAAGGATATGGAACCGCTAGGTTGGATACACACACAACCGAATGAGTTGCCGCAACTTTCGCCGCAAGATATAACAACGCATGCTAAAATTATGCAAGAAAATTCTATGTGGGATGGCGAAAAGACAATTGTGATAACGTGTTCCTTTACACCGGGCTCTTGTTCGTTGACTGCATACAAGCTAACACCATCCGGCTTTGAATGGGGCTCTAAGAATACTGACAAGGGCAACAATCCCAAAGGTTATCTACCATCGCACTATGAACGCGTACAAATGCTGTTGTCAAACAAATTCCTTGGATTCTTTATGGTGCCAGGTCAAGGAAGTTGGAATTATAATTTTATGGGTGTACGCCACGATGCCAATATGAAGTACGAATTGCAGTTAGCAAATCCGAAGGAGTTTTATCACGAAGTACATAGACCATCGCACTTTCTGCTTTTCTCAAATTTGGAGGATGCAGGCGATGGTACCGGCGCCGATCGTGAAGATGTTTATTCGTAATTTTCAGTTATTAACATTATAATTATCCTACTTTGTAATTAAGCGTAATTGTCTGATTGGTAGCAATAGGCGGACATGTGTCAGTGTGTGTGTGTGTGTTTAAGAACTTACAATAAACGAACGAATTATTTTTCCATAATATGTCAATTTTCTGCTAAACGACAAATTAACAAACAAACAAGTGCACAGGTTACCATGACACCACAAAAAATGGTAATGACAGTTGATGATTTAAAGCGTTAAAGAGGGAAAAAAATAAAAACAAGTTGATACGTTCACTCGTTCGTTGGTTGCTGCTGCTTTTTTTTTTAATGTAAATATATAACTAACCCTATATGGGTTGTGAGGTTTTTGTTAATATAAATAAAAACGTATGTACAATTTCTTCACTTAGGTACTTAATTCCATAACTAGGACAACTCAAATAACGCGACATTATAGTCGATGACGTTGATTGCGTTAGTAGAAGAGCGTGTTTGTGTGCGTGTAAGGATTATGAGCACTTCCACAGTACTATCGCCATGTTGCCGCCAAAGAAGAGATACAAAATATTTTTTGGTTTCGTATGAAACCTCAAAACCGAATCCTTCACCCACAACGACATGCCAATAAATGCCAAATTTTTTATCCATGCTTTCCTTGATGACACGTGCGGCATGCTATAAAAAAAATACAATAAATATTTTTGAGATTTTGAAATAATTCAGTTTCGACTTTACCTCATAATTGGATGAATATTTCTCACATGCAGTTATGCTTAGCTCAATAGCCTCAGTGCGCATTTCTTCATTCATATCGGAGTGCTATTTGAAAAAATATTTAAAAAATATTATTTTCAGTATTAATCTTTTTATTTGATGTTTATCGCATAGGCATGTAAAAATGACAAAAATGACGAACCTTGACAAGCGGATACGTGTGCACAACTTTCTTCTCAGTTTCTTTCTCTTTTTCACCTTCGTCGGCCATATTTAATACTCCTTCAGTTGTTTAGATTTACTTGGCGGCGGTGTTTGAATTAACGGTGTCACGCGACAAGACAACGGATTCGCGAGCCTTGTAACAGACGACGATGACGACAAAAGACGTACATAAAACAACCAAACCAAACAAATATACACGATGCACATACACTAACGCTTTATTTGTTTTTTAGTTTCTTCTAAATCGAGTTAAATTCGTATAAAATTCATATTATTTTACGTACATATTTTGCTTAGCTGACTATAATAAATATTTATGTCTAAGAAATGTGAAAAATATACATTTGGCAGCGGCACGGAATTATTACTATTATTTTATTTTTTGTTTTTAAATTCCTTTCTGTTGTCTGGAACTGCACTTACTCACGTTTGTTTACCAACTACTTTTATACCAAGTTACTTGTCTATCCAGTCAGTTGTTAGCTGTTAAATCGGCGGCTTCACTGAAGAACAACCACGAAGCGAGTTTGCGCTGAAATTAAAGTTAATCAGTGCTCTACGCTGCTCTTCCCCTAACGGCTTTATTTATTTTTTTAGTCTTCGTTACCATTGCATCCCTTATGTGGGTGGTAAAAATAGTGCAGCAAACACTTCCGCATGGGCGCCAGACAGTCTGTCTGTCTGCTAGTTCATCTTAAGCGCTGCGCAGTAAACTTCATCGCTTTCACCATTATAAAATTCCAACCCTAAATACATATAGTATACCCTTCACATACTTTTAAATAAGTAGAACATATTATAGAGTTTAATCGCATAATCGAACTTGAATCATAAATCTTGATGATTTTGACTTATAATAGTATAAATTGATTTTACTTGGAAATGGGAATCCGGCGGTTCCTTAAAATAAATTTACGCTTTTGGATTTATAAAATAAGAACTAGTTTAATATGGCATGGTAACCTATAAACTGTTTTTAATTAACGAAATTAAATAATTCGCTTAGGTATTATTAACTCAAGAAGTTGATGGCAAATTGAATTTTACTACTATTTTGAAAATAATCCTCAAATAAGATACAAAGGGTATATGGGTTTCGATAAAGCCATCATTATTTTATGTTTCGCAAGCATAAAAAAAAACAATTCAATTCAATTATGTTGCAAAAAGGGGACAAATTTACGCAGAATCATTACTAGCCGGACAGGACACTGTTGCTAAATGATGCATTAAAGTTTCTTCTTAGTCATCTGAAGAGTTCTCTAAACCCAAAATATAAGGGATGATACATTTGTACAAAAAAAAATTGATAACAGTAGGTAAATATGTACTAGCATTCAACATACATAGGTTTTTAACACAACTGGAGCACATTATTCGAGCGTCACACTAAGCTCATCTTATAGATTTTTTATCGCTAAATACGAATTTGACCTTAATAATTGTCCATCACGTCGAAATCTTAAAAAAAAAAAAAATTGTAAAAATAAGAATCAATGTATCTAACTGTTTTTAATTAAATACATAACAGATGAACCTGAATTATTAGTTACATATCTTGAATTACTATAAATTAAGGCTTGAACCTTCCGTTTTACAAACAAGGGCGAGAAATTCTGGGAAACTTTTTAATGAGTAAACTCTCAAAATTTATTGAATAACAATTATTGTCTTTAACAATCTGGTATTTGTCGAGGTCAAGAATAACACCAAAGCAGGTACAGGCTGACGTAATTGCCGGCCAAAGAGATACTCCTACAAATGGGACCAACAGGATCTGCTGTTTAGCGAAACGACTTATTAGAAAGCCAAAAAAGAGAACTGGGAGACAACTATAGGAGGTGATTAAGATAAGGGATGGCAGGATTGAGGTTCGAGGATTTTATCAAAAAATCGAGCGTATGACCGAAGGTTATAAGCAGGGAGTTTCTATCTGTAAGAATGCACACGGAAGCATGTTAACAGATGTCCAGGGATCACAAAGGAGACCCTGAAGTCTGTGCTAATCGTTGGTATTTGGTCTCGATAAGCAAATACGATGTATAGTTCTGTCCAGAGAAACAAAAATTAAACTCTACAAGACGCTGATAATAATGGTCCTAATGTATGTCTCAGAAGTATGGGTTGTGTCAGAAGCGGATAAGCCGACGTTGGGTGTGATTGAGAGGAGGATACTTCGGAAAATCTTTGGACCAAACATAATGGCTGGAGCGCAATAATGACTGATAGAATCCTAAGCGATGAGCATGGAGTAAGATTAGTATTTAAACTCTTGTTCAATGTTTACCACCTGGGTAATCGAAATATTGGTAATATGCATCTTTAAAAATTGAAATTACCGAATTCGAAAATTACAACTTTATTCACATTTTTAGCTACCTCACCTCTGTTTTGGCCTATTTCGTATTTCCTCTTTGTTGTTGTCATTTTTAACGCGCGCGCAAACAAAATTGGGTTAATGAATCATAAAACTTTCAAAGAAGTTTTTTAACAGAAAATCTTTTATTTTTTACGTCTTAATTTAACACTTATACTTCGCGAGCTATCGATCTATTAATGCCGAACACAGAATTTCTATGATTTAAATTTTTAAATAACGGAACATGACATGTCACTGTCATCACAGGGTATCATGTGAAATATGTGGGGTGTTTCAGATAAGCACAACAGGGTGTTTATTGGAAAACAGGTTGTAAATATATCGAATGGGTTGAGTAGCCCTTATAACAGGGTGTGCTTAGTATTGAACTACTTGAGTAGCCCTAGTAGACGCAGACAACGAAGCTGCTGCTGCCTGTGAAAAATCGAATACACACAAGCAATTCGATTAAAATATATAGACTTTTCGAGTTTATAAAAGACTGAAAATATACGGGTCCTATTTATACAGCAGTGTTTAATATTCCTTAAATATCGCCTAACATGGGCAAGCGCGTGGGAGTTGCAAACGGGCAGCATGATGCTGCGGCCGCACGCAGCATTCGTAAGCGCAAGCGAGCTGCACCAAACGTTGTTGCAACAAAGTCAAAGTGCCCTCGCGTGCATGCTAGCGAAAATGATGATGAGGATTCGTCGTCGTCCAATGATGCATTGGATGTGCATACAGACGCAATCATGCAAAGAACAGAATTGGTGGTGCGCAAACATAATATCGCCACTGCCGGTGGTGGCGTAGAAGCAGGAGCTACACTACACAACAATTCGTCCATGTTTTTAAATGCATCATTAAATACAAGCTTTGGTGGTATAACTGAGCACAATAATTCTACTGGCGTTACTACCGAATCACCGAAACCAGTGTACACGCTGCGTCCATCAGTGGTCAACGGTACAATACTGCGTGATTTAAAATCAAAATCTTGGCGTTTGGGAAGGCCCATAGGTAAGTTTAAACGGCAAAAAAAAACCAAAACAAAAAAGAAAAAACAGAACATATGTGTGTGGGCTCGTGTTGGTGTGTATGTGTGTGTGTGTATATTTTGTTAACGCAATTTTCAATGCTTTCGTTAGGTAAAGGCAACTTTGGTGAAATATTTCTGGCTTCTGATGATTTGACTGTGCCGGTCACCAATGAGAATGCAAAATTTGTTGTTAAGATTGAACCTCATTCAAATGGACCGTTGTTCGTTGAGATACATTGCTTGATGAACACTGCCAATAATAAAAATAAAATCGAAGGTAAGCAATACTGAATATTTAAAATTAACCATTTTGATGTATTTCTATAAAGTTTCACAACTAATTACGTGTCAACATCTACATTTAAATTATAGTCAATTTAGACGGCGAAAATGAAAATAAACTAAAATCAGAACCTGATTGCAACCAGTTAAGTGATATTCCTCCTACTGGCATTCCGGATTACCTTGCAAGCGGTTCACATTACTTTAACAATGAACGCTATCGTTTTCTTGTCTTGCCGCGTTTTGATCAAGATTTGCATTCGCTGATTAAAAATACGTGCGTTCAACAAAAATGTCTACTTACACTGGCCGTAAATATTGTCAACGCCTTAGAGAGTCTGCATGATAGAGGCTATTGCCACAATGATATCAAAGCACAAAATCTAATGTTATCCAAGTGCAAATATCTAAAGAAACAAGCATCAGCAACGGATTTTGTAGTCAAGAAAACGTCACAGGGTAAATATTCACAAAACGTGCAAAAATTCAACGATGAACACTACGAGGAAAAACAACAAACTACTGACAGCGGCAACAGTTCGGAGCAAGAGGCAAACGATGAAGATTTCTATCCGCCAAATGAAAAATTCGAACTTAAACATCAAATTTATGATGATGAAGAAGACGAGGACTTCGATGATGGCGCAACAACCAATAGTAACCATAGCAACAGCATGGACATTTTCCAAACGCCAGTAAATAAAAAACGCACAGACCGTCGTCGCAATAATGTGATCGAGTATAGTGGATCGAATCCGGTTCGTTCGTGTCGTCGCGAAAAGCGTCATTCCATTTATGAGGAAATGGTGAAGTCGCATTATTTGCGTCCGGCAAAGCGTGTAAGTTACTCGGAGTTATTTAACGAAGATGGTATACCGGAAAAGGAGGAATCGAACAGCGGTCAGTCAGGTTCATCGGATAATGAGTCTGAGGAATTTATACCACCGCGTAGTTTGGGCTTCACATCACCAAATAAAAAAATGTCAAGCTCAAGGCGCTCTGCAGCGAAGTATCCGCGACGATGTAACAAAGAAACGCAATGTACTACTAGTATTACTAGAAACTTGCGTGCTACAAGAAATAATGGAGTAGTAAATAGTAATACTCCTGCTGCTGCTGCTGTTGCAACCAATGCATGTCATACCCCCCACGTTTTACTTCCAGTGGAAGAGGACCGTATATTTTTAATCGATTTCGGTTTAGCTTCGAAGTTTGAAGATCGTGGAGTACATCGTCCATTTATAATGGATCAACGTCGTGCTCATGATGGTACACTGGAATTTACTTCGCGTGATGCACATTTGGGTGCACATTCACGTCGCAGTGATTTAGAGTGCCTCGGTTACAATCTGCTTTATTGGTCACAGGGCTATTTGCCTTGGAAAGACGCAGCCCAACAGCAATTACAAGAGAAGGTGCATCGTTCAAAGGAGGTTCTTATGACCAATGTACGCGAAATGTTGAAACAGATATATGGTAAAAAGGTTCCTAAGTTTTTGGGCGAATTCTTGCACCATGTTGGACAGCTTAACTATCAAGAACGTCCCGACTATGAGCGTTATCGTAATATATTTAAACGCGAATATCAAGTATTGGGCTATGCGTACGAAGAAATGCAGCTAAGTAGAAAAGAGATACAAAGCACAAGTGTGCGTGTTAAGGATGAAGTGGATGGAAATGTTTCTGGTGTTGGTATTGTAAGTGACATTTTTGAACTAAACAATTGCGTTTTTCGTAATTCACTGTTGAGTACACCACTTAATGAACATTCGCTCACAACGCGCATTTCGCCAAAGAATCTGCGTTCAAAATCTGACAAAAAGACTAACAAAAAGAAAAAAGTTTTCATGGGCGGAAGTACTCTCACAGGATCCTGATCAAATAGCACGCGAGCGTGCAGCTAAGGGAATTTGAGCGAGAAGATGACATATGCCCCGAAGAATCACAAAAATCGCGACAATTTGAGGGAAAGCCGACATATGCGATACTGCAGATACAGCAAATTCTACGTTCAAAGGGTAGACTAGTACCGGAGCACAATTTAGACACAGACGAAGAAATGAATGAGGATGGTATAGGGGAGCAAGAAGACGATATAGAAGATGACGTTAATTCTAATTATGACGAAGAATTGGAAGCAGCCTCCAGCAACAATGAAGATGAGGTATGGGAAAATTGATTAATGTAATTGTTGTATATAATTTGTAACATACTTTTTTTACAGTACGAATCGGAAATTGACGAAGAGGCGGAGCAAGAACAAGATGAAGAAACAGAGAACGGAGGTCATAAACCATATGCCACAGTGTATTCAAAACGTTCGAAGCAGCCAACACGCAAGAAACCTGGACGTCCATCTAAGAAAGCGAACGCCACAGCAACAGCTGACATGACTCAAATTGAAAGAAGTGCACAGCGTAAAGGCGGTACAAAAGTAAAGTTTAGCACTACAACGCGCAGTGCAGCACAAAAACAAAATCATGTTGCTAGTATCGGTGGTAAACGTGGCGTTGTCACAGCTGCTGCATCCGCTGCAGGTGAAGTAGAACACGATAAATCAGAAAATAGCAAACCAACACGTACAAGACGTGCACGTCGTTGTTTGCAACCAGAGACTGAGAACACAGTTAACGATGAGGAAAGTAGTAGTTCAAATTATGGCCCAGATATGCAGAGATTGTGCCAAATCTGGACAAAATTCGACAACGAGAGCGTTTACTTGAGAGGCCGCAATGCTGCTGCTGCTACCGCCTCAACAGGTACGCTCAATACGGTGTCAAAACATTCGCGAAAGTGATACAGTAAAATGTTTAATACCCAAAAAAAACTTAATAGTATTTTTAGAAACCAATCGCAAAAGAACCTATACAAAAAGAAAAGATCAAATGAACATAACAAAGGAACTTTTTTTATAGAAATTCATTCAAAAAAGTGCGTAATAATGATTTTTTTACATTTTTTATGTTTACGTGCATCATTGAACTGTAATATAATATATGAAGTGTATTAAAAAACTCCATAGCTACTACTTAATGCCTTAGAGCATAAAAAAAAGAAAACAGAATCCTAGCAGTCTTGTGTGTGTGAGAGATATTTTCAACGCAGCATGAAAGAGCTAGTAACAACAAATAAATAAAAAAACCTAGTTTAAGATTTTGTTTCCTATGTTTCCTAATTTGTAAAATCGTTTGATTTTCTTTTTTTTTAAATCAAATTCAATTTTTTTAAGATATTGCGTACAATACAATTGATTTTATTTACATGTTCTGTTGTCTTTAAACATTAGAAAGAAATTAAAATCTAATTGATATTGGTTAATTCTTATCTATTTGATTGATTTAATGTCAAACGCCTAACTCAATTTGTTTTTTTTTATGTTTGTTGTTCCATGGAATTATTTTTATTTTATTAGACATATATTGTAAAAGTTGTAGGTAAGTGCTCCCAAATATATAAAAACAGAACACAATTTCAAGTTAGTATTAAAAAAAAATAGTTTAAAGTAAAAATTTATTATAGAATTTCAAATTAAAAGAAACTAAGCTAGTTATAAAATAAACATATAGAAAGATCAACAACATCCATATATACCAATAAAATTAAAAATACAAAAAAAAAAAAAAAAAACACGTATCAATTGTAATTTTTTTTTCAATTGTCATTGAAATTTTTAAAGTCAGTTTTTCCTTATTACATACTATTAACAAAAACAATGCTAAGTTATACTAATTCCAGTCTTCTTCCTCGTCTATGTCACAATTAGTCAAACAAAAACTTCTGCCATTATCATCAATATTATCCATTATTTCAGAGGCAGAGTCATCCGACGGAATGTCTTCGTAATCTTTTACCAAAACCATATCTAATTTGATTAAAGCTCCAGGTTCTTCATCTATCATTTCACGTAACATTTGCTCAGTGCCACCAATTGGTTCAATGTGATGCATTATAGAAGAAATAGGTATTCTATAAAAGCATTCAGAATCAGCATCATCATTTTCACGAAGCAGCAAATGGCGACGATTTAGTTGACATTTAATTTCATCGTAGACTTTCTGCCTTGTAGTGCGATTATCTTCAAAATGTGGATAGATAGCGCTGTGCAGCGTTTTATAAGCATTTGGAAGCGGATCTAAGACGTTGGAATGGTCAACTTCTTTACTTATCAAAGGCAATCCCAACAGATCCCTACGCACAAATATGGCGAATTGAGATACATTGCCAAGTGCTTCTTTACCAACAGGCGGATCACCTACGCCCAAATCTGTAGATACTTTGTAATTTGGATACAGCTTACAAACTTTGGTACACCATTGCCTAAATTCTTCGCGTGTCCATTCGAATTTATGGTCGTCGTGTCTGAAACCATTGGGCAGCAAAGGATGAAATAGTACATTAAATTCGGAATTTGGTGTACTAAAGATGGCCAGCTTAACTTGCATAAAACCGAATATATTATGAGGAATAGCGTCAAGAACATTACTATGTACATGCTCTATTCTAAAAAAAAAAGAATATTTCGTAAATACACATATTAGTTTTTCTATTAATTATTTTTTTACATACAGTTCGAGGCACACAACTGCATCAGTATGCAGTAATTCTTCGGCAGGCACTGCAATACTACCTTGCACCACATCAATGCGTAGAGGTCTCGGGCGTTTGCGAAGAAAGTCGGCAATTAATGGATCTGCGGCGTGCATTTTACCTTCGAGTAAATTGCTGTCTATATCAACCTAGAAAAATATCATTAACATTATAAATAAATACATGCATACAAACATTTATAAACGATTGTATGAATACCGTTACCTAAAAGAAGAAGAAGGTTCAAAACAAAACTTTAAAACTTGCCTCTAAAATATGTTCAACATACTCCACACGTCTTAACATTGGCAGAAATTTCATTTCGGCACATCCAAAATCGACAACCTACAAATTTCTTAATATTATTAGACTTTAATATGTAAATTAATTTTCTTGTGTACAAACGTAAGGGACTTTGTTTTTCTTATTTCTGCAAAGCTGCAATGTGTATTTTTCTAAAGATTTTTCATATAGAATTTAAAAACCTGGTTCCCTATATTCTATTTTATGTACTGAAATTTTTTTACCTTTTTTATCTCCTTTATCCAGCGTTTATCCTCCAAGATTTGTATGGCGGCACAATATCGCTGCTCATATACAGGCGGGTCAAATATTATTTTTTGTTCTTTGTTTAATTTTGTTTCCGTGCGGAACCCGCCGCATGGCATTTCATATTTAAAAAACATATCCGACATATTGAGTAAATGTGAGCAATGCACATTGTTTATTTAATAGTGCGACGTCGTTTTGTTGTTTTGTTAAAAGACTTCGTTTTTCTTATTCCTGCATTCGGTTTCGATTATGTAATCGATTTTCTATTACATACGTAAATCGGTATCGCTTTTGGTGAAAATCTGAGATTTTATGACACCCTTTGAATTTGGGAATCACTATTGGGGACTAATTGTGTTATTTAAAAATCGCTCATATTCCTCAAACGAATTAAATTTTTTTTTTTATGGAGAGTATCTGTGCCACCAAAACTAGAGTTTTTACTGCACCTCGTTTTTCTTCATTCACGACAACGTTTTAACAAAGAAAGATCACATTCACATAGTGTGAGAGTATATATTCAGTTTGTCAAAAAGTTTGTAATGCATGAAAGGAGACACCGTAGACCCCATAAAGTATATATATTCTATATCGGCTCGACGGGGCGAGTTGATCTAGCCATGTCCGTCTGTCTGTAGTTACACGTTTTATTTGCTCAGTTTTCAAAATATTGAGATGTTGTTCAAAACTTATGCTTTCCTCAGTCCTAAGCAGTTAAAGTGTTAGAACCAAAGTGCCACGGCTATTTTTAGGCACAGCCACCATACAAATTTTTGAGTTTTTTTATTATTAAAAATGGTTTATTTATGAAGCGATTAGTTTCAAATGCAGTAAAAACGCTTATAATAGCAACCTATGATTAAAGAAGGACCCATGGTTGAGGTGGATCCACTATAGCATATAGGCCGCTTATAAATCTAACGAAACCAAAGTTCCACCGAAGTTAATGATTTTCCTTGTGTTTTTTTTTTTTAATTTATTCGATCAGCATTAATTTGAGTTTTTTATCCAAGTCGTGAAATATAGACTTCTTATATTACATTACAAGTACAGAAGAAGCTAAATTGTTTTAACTGTTTAACATTCCATACATTTTACAAATGTTCTTTGGTACTCGCAGTTAAGCATGTACTGTGTATGAATATTTTCATCGTATTGCTTTTCACATTTTAAACTAAATATATCATAAAAAAACGAAAAATGTATTTATTTTTATAAAAGCTTCTAGCAACAATAAATATGAGGTATGCAAACATTGATTTGTGTAATTATTTCATATACATTTTTAAATACTTTTTTAAAGTAGTTTTTCCTAATTACGTTGGCTATTAAAAAATACCATGATAACTTATACTAATTCCCAGTCTTCTTCCTCGTCTGAGTCATTGCTGTCATCATCAATATTATCCATTTTTTCAAAGGCATGGTCATCGGGCAGAATATCATCGTAATCTTTTACCAAAACCATATTTAATTCGATTACAGCCTCAGGTTCTTCATCTATCATTTCACGTAACATTTGCTCAGTGCCACCAATTGGTTCAATGTGATGCATTATAGTAGAAATAGGTATTCTATAAAAGCAATCAGGACCATCATATTCGCGTTGCAGCGAATGGCGACAATTTAGTTGATATTTAATTTCATCGTAGACTTTCTGCCTTGTAGTGCGATTATCTTCAAAATGTGGATAGATAGCGGTGTAAAGTGTTTTGTAAGCATTTGAAAGCGGTGCTAAGTCGTTGGACTGGTCAATTTCTTTACTTATCAAAGGCAATCCCAATAGATCCCTACGCACAAATATGGCGAATTGAGACACATGGCCAAGTACTTCTTTACCAACAGGCGGATCACCTACGCCCAAATCTGTAGATACTTTGTAATTTGGATACAGCTTACAAATTTTGCTACACCATTGCCTAAATTCTTCGCGTGTCCATTCGAATTTATGTTCGTTGTGTCTGAAACCGTTAGGAAGCAACGGATGCAATAGTACATTAAATTCGGAATTTGGTGTACTAAAGATGGCCAGCTTAACTTGCATAAAACCAAAAACAATGTGAGGTATAGCGTCTAGATCACTATTATGTAAATGCTCTATTCTAAAGAAAAATTGGAAATAAAAATATTAATTCTTTTTACTTTTTTTTTTTTACATACAGTTCGAGGCACACAACTGCATCAGTATGCAGTAATTCTTCGGCGGGCACTGCAATACTACCTTGGACCACATCAATACGTAGAGGTCTCGAGCGTTTTCTAAGAAAGTCGATAGTTAGTGGATCTGCGGCGTGCATTTTACCTTCGAGTAAATTGCTGTCTATATCAACCTAGAAAAATATCATTATCAATAAAATTATTTTTATTTGAATTCATTATTTACATAAATAAATACATGCATACAAATAGGTATAAACGATTGTATGATTACCGTTACCTAAAAGAAGAAGAAGATTCGAAACAAAACTTGAAAACTTGCCTCTAAAATATGTTCAACATACTCCACACGTCTTAACATTGGCATAAATTTCATTTCGGCGCAGCCAAAATCGACAACCTACAAATTATTAAATATTATTAAACTTTAACATGTAAATTTAGTTTCTTGTGTACAAACGTTAGAGACTTCGTTTTTTCTTATTCCAGCAAAGCTGCAATGTGTATCTATTTTCTAAAGATTTTTCATATAGAATTTAATAGCCTGGTTCCCTATATTCTATTTATGTACTGAAATTATTTTACCTTTTTTATCTCCTTTATCCAGCGTTTATCCTCCAAGATTTGTATGGCGGCACAATATCGCTGCTCATATACAGGCGGGTCAAATTTTATTTTTTGTTCTTTGTTTAATTTTGTTTCCGTGCGGAACCCGCCGCATGTCATTTCATATTCAAAAAACATATCCGACATATTGAGTAACTGTGAGCAATGCAAATGCTTGTTAATAGACTTCGTATCCTATTCCTGCAAAGCTGCAAATGTTTTTCGATTGTAATCGATTTTCTATAACACATGGATCGGTATCGGTTTTGTTGGTAATCTGGGATTTTGTGGTCCCAATTGAAATTGGGAAGCGCTATTCGGGGGCTAATTTTGTTATTTGATTATAAGGCCAAACTCGTTGTTTAATTTTAATTCTTGATTTTACTTTAATGCTAGAGAAGTGCAAACATAACTGCTCTACATATTTGGAAAAATTCATCTTGGCGAAGTTCGTGGTAGTTTCTCCTCTTAACTGACGATCAGTGAATCCTATAAACTTCGCGAACGCTATAGTGTATTACAAAAACTACCATTTAAATAACCGCAGATCTCGTTAAAAATATGGGTTCCGAACAGAAATGTGAAGCAGTTTAGTTAGCAAGGATAGGTATAACCACTAACATTCATCCGGGGAGGAATAGAGAAATCAGAGGAAGTTTTTTACTAGGTATGCATGTAAACAGATGGCGTTCGCCATACACAATTTGTTCGGAAGCTGTGGAAATTCAAAAGAAGAAATAGTAGGTCAGTTTTTTTGTCAATGCACTGCTTAAAGATGAAAAAGGCACAAAATGTTAGCACCAATAGCTAGATGACAGAATGCTTACAGAAGGATAAAGGAAATATTTGTTAAAAATGCCTGTTGTTGCTTTTTAATGTAACACAATTGTTTCCTACATTACATCTGCATCTAATTTTTCTTCATACCACAGAGATACCTTAAGTTTGACGGCGATGACTTCTATATCACATCACAAAATTCGGCGCAATATTCCCTAAAATTTAAACTGCGATGACTTCCTTTTATATCACATTACAAAATTCTGGGCAATATTCTATACATTTTGCTGTTTAATTTTAAACTAAATTGTATTATTTATTTTTATAGAATCATATATTAAACTTTTTATTGATGCGTTAAATTCTTATAATACATTTTTCATGAATTTCATAAATTGTGACGTAGTGTTGTTTTTTGTTTAATATAATTCTCATGTATGACATATGTATATGGTACACACCTCCATGTTGCCACGCTCAATGTCTTTCAACCAAACTGTAAATAAAAAGAGTAAAAATTTTAATACTTCTGATTATTTAAGATGTTTCTTAAATGAAAAAGCTTCTATTTTTTTTTTCTTCAGAAAACATAATCATCAATTGTTTTTATGACAGGGATAACTGTTTAAAAATGTGTTCATCACAGAAAAAAGAAGCATTTGTTTAAGCGATAAAATTATACACACCATGAAAATGTTTGATCATTCGAAGAAATTGTGTTGCATTTCATTCCGTGCACCAAAAATGCTGAAATTAGAAAAAACACGTGTTTTTTTTATAATTTTGTTATTTCCGAAGATTGTATGTAACATTTTCGTTTGTAAATGATTTATCAGTCGTAAAGTTTATCGACAAAATATAATTCAGTTATATGCTTGTCTAAAAATTTTGTCATCATAAAATTTACAAATTTTAATTATTTAAGTATTTAACTTACTTTGGAAATGTTTTATCGGCAGAGCATTATTTTCCGCCATTTTTTTCCACAAGAAAATTGCTGCAAAGAGAAATATCAAAATTAGGAACTTCTCAAAATATATGCAGTACTAATATTTTATATTAAAATATCAGTTAAAAAACCAATCGACATAATTACTCCGACTGGGGCGGTATATATTAATGCATCATTTAAAAAAGCAAACAAAAATGCACATTTATGAAATTTGTACTAACCTCACTTTTACGCGGAGTGTCGTGGCGTCATATGCAACCTCGTGTTTTGCTCCGGCCACAAAAAAAAAAATCGACATTGCAATTGCAAGTATTTCCAATTATGCTTTGTGCATATAAATTTCAGCTTGCTTTATTCTGTAACAAAAAATAAGTTTATTTTAATAAGAGCACAATAATTGTCGCATAGATTTTAAAGCAATATTTTTTTTGTCAGAAAAAAATAACCAATCCACACTTCATATTTCAGACTGGGGCGGTATAAATAAGCATCATTTAAGTTTTCCAAGATTGTTATACACAAAATATAATTATGTATATAAATATTGAATTATTTGTAGTCAAACGCTTACCATTGCCAGCACGTGTTTTTCTCGATCCATTTTTTGCTGTAATCCAATCCGTCCACTCTCAACTCAAGCGACAATAAAAGTGGACGAACTTGATTTGTGCACTGCTATTTATGCGTTTCACTCCAATATATCAATATCGAAGAACGATAACGAAAAACGTTGATAGTCGGTCTAAAATTTATGTGATCGGTACTTAATGGTCCGCGCTATCGGTCCAACAGGGCATAATATTTTCACAGGATGATTCACATACACTGTTCAGTATGACTCAATGCACTGACAGGGCATCATAATCGAAAAACAGGCCGATGACGCTTTTTGTCTGGTATTAATTTAACCAATACGAGTTACACTGTGTAATGAACGATAATGTAGCTGAAATGCTCGCACTCATAGCTTTTAGATACATTTGATTATTTTGCTACTCTAATACTATTAGGCGCCAAACTAAAATATTTTGTTCTATTTATTTTACAGTTTGTTCAATTTATTATTTTTTTTTTTTTAAAAATTAGCAACTCACACTAAGCAAGTAATAACTCCATTGCTTGAAGCTGAATTACTGAAAATTAGAAAACGTAAATCTTTGACTGCAAGCTGCAAGTAATAGTGAATGTGGCAAATCAAGCGTCGTATTTACGGCTGCGAAATTCAACAAAAATTTTTTAGAAAACCGAGAAATATGTCAAACGATTGTGATGATACACTTAATATTACCTTAAGCGAACTTAAACAGTTTGAAATTGAGGATGTAGCATTGTGTATTTCCAAAGATGCTGCTCAACGCATTTGCTGCAATAGCTGTGACTCCGGTGCAGCCAGTTCCGCTGAGATATTAGGTTTGTGGCTTAAAAAACTTCTTCCCGCATATGCGCCGCAACTTAATGCAAAAGATTGGGAGAGCGTACTTTCGTGGCTGTACGAATTAACGACGTCATTGGTAAAAACCTTCATTCCAATTTTAACTGACTGAGCAAATCAAAATTGTTAAAACATTTGCATTTCAGACAAGTCTTAAGAGTGTATATAAAAATATTACGGACTATGATCTATATTTAAGTGACTCATTGGAGTTTGCAAAATGGGCGCAAAGTTTTTTCCAAAAACACAATGTAGCTGTTTCGGTAGTTATTTCATTTTTATTACAAGCGGTAAATGATTTTCTTGCATTTGAAGAGAAATGGTAAGTTTTGACTTAAAATGGTAACTATAAGTACTATAATTTTTTTTTTTAAATTTTAGTGAAGACAAAACTCTTCTTGAATCACACAATTCAAACATAAACCAGATACATTATTCTAATTTAAATATCATAAATCATACTCTGAATTATCTTGAAGTCGTACAAAGCGCAGAAGCAAACGTTGCAGCAGCACAAATGCTCGATAAATGTGGGTAAAAAAAACAATTTCGAAATATTTAACATATTCGTTTACCCTTCATCCGTATCTTAAATAAATTTTAAAATCCTGGCTCGTATTACTGGAAGACGCGCCCAGTAGTACTTTTAAACAAACTATTGGCATTTGTGATATAGAGTTGTCCTAGAAGTAGCAGGGTAACTGCAGATGAGTTGTTTCAGAATTCTCTAGAGTACTATATTGTCCATTGTCTGCTAGTCGTCATCTCGTTTCAATTTATGCACCATGGCTTTCTGTGAGGTGTTGAGAACTTTTACTCAAATCCTGCAAATGGAGACAGAATACAAAGAGGGACTTATAAACGTGGAAAGCCAATTCGTTATAGCCATGTCCATATTTTTTGTCTATTTCGTTGTACGCCAATTAAAGGCCACTACTATATAGATATTTATTAGGAACAAAAGATCACATGGTACAACCATGTTTATGTAGACAGGATAGAAGGGTATCTCGAATATATTCGAATGCAGCTTATTAATTTTTACTTTGCAGGGATTAAACCGCTTTGTCTAATTGGCAAACAGTTACAATTGTCATCGAATATTCGCTTGGTTATAGAGCATTGGAAATGTGTTGGCACAGTATGCAACTCTTATATAGTACATGTGCCGCATGTGGAAAATACGCCAATTCGATTTTTAACTGAACCACTCAAATGTATTTTCTTTGAAATAAGAAGCATTATTGCTACAGTTTATCGTGAGGTATGCAAATTGATAAACATAAAATATGGTTTTTATTTAATTGAATAATAATTTTAAATTTTTGCAATTCTAGGACACATTTCAGGAACCTCTAGATAAAATTGGAAAGTTTTTGCGTATTTCAAATTACTATATACAACTTTTGCGGCAGATATTTGCAGGTGGCACAGAAATCATTGAACATTCTGTATTTGAAATTCTTTTCAGTACGATCTTGGATATGCATAAGTATAAATTTTGAATTTTGCGTTTAGTTATAGTTTTATTTAATTCGTTTTTTTCTTTTTAGTCAACCTAACGAAATCAAGAATACTGAAAAAGCCAATTTAGTAGAACAGTATGTGCACACGGAATTAAATTTATTGCTAGAGCTGGTTTTCCAAAAAGAGAGTTTGTTGCAGGTAAAACTACAATATAAAAAAAACTATTATATTATACATATATATCAAAACTTCATGCAAAGTCAAGTGGGCCTCAATAGCTCTGCCTCAGAATTGGGGGACTTCTATTTAGGTCATTATCACCGACATCCTTCACATACAAATCGGTTTCAACCGCAAGAAAACCCAGGACATTCTAAAAATAAATTAAGTATACATTTCGATGGTGGCAGATGTACTAGAATTATGAAGATTTAGCTAGCGACTTTCTTTTTTTTAAGTTCTATTAAGTTTAGATTGAATATTTAACGTTCATAAATTCTGATGAAAACTATTTAACGTTGTAAAATTTGAATTAATTGACTTTGTTTTATACAAAATTATATTCCTTTAGCTCGTTGTAGATTATGTTGCAACTTCTAGAGAAGAATCATCGTGTTTTGCTGTTATCAAAGATTTCATGGTTGCTGCAATTGAAAGTCGGACGGAATTAACATCGTTTACATGTAAAATATTTATTGAAATATTTAAATTACTTTTTAAAGGTAAATAATTGTATTTATAATTGAATTATTAACTAAGCAGAAATTTTAAAACTATTTCGTTTGTTATAGATACGCATTACTATTTAGATGAAAACACTTGTGATACGCTAATTAAGTTGTACACTACTCTGACCTGCATTGTTCACTCGGATATATTGCATGATTATTTCAGAAATACTGTAATCAATTCCAATTTTATATTGTCACATGTAAGCACAGATGTGCTGCTAATTTTTATGAGGTAATTACTAGAAACATTAAATATGTATTATATTATACCCGTTACACATAGTGTAAAAGGGTAAATTCAGTTTGTCCAAAAGTTTGTAACGCATTGAAGGAGGCATCGGAGACCCCATAAAGTATATATATTCTTGATCAGCTCGATGGGACGAATCGATCTAGCCATGTCCGTCTGTCTGTCTGTCCTCTGTCCGTCTGTTTGTTCGCTTAGATTCTCAAAAGATATTGAACTGACATTTTAAACTTAAGCTTTTCTCGACAAAGACTAGTGTTAAGTTCGAAAATGAGAGACGCCCATTTTTAGGATAGCCCCCATTCGATTTTTTTCGATTTTTTAAATAGTAATTATTTAGAATGTACTCGCTCCCAATTGGGTAAAATTTGTCATCCAGGGCAAACCAAACACACGCCCATGTAACGGGTTTTCAGCTTCGGTTCCACAATTTTTTTGTTTGTTTAAAAATAGTATTTATTTATGAATGTACTCGCTCCCAATTGGGTTAAAACATTTCTTTTGTCATCCAGGGTCAAAACCAAGACGCCACGCCAATTTTTAGGTATAGCCCCATACAATTTTACCGCCCATTTTCGAATTTTTCATGAAAACATTTATTTTTTCTGAATGAATTCAATTAAAATTTGGTAAAATCAATTCTAATGTCAACTCCATCGATATGGTAAAGATCGGGCCTAATATTACAAAAGCCTCCATACAAATTTGACCAAATTTATCGTGAAATTTAATCTAAGCGCCTAGTGAACATACAAACTATTAAAAAGTTTAGTGTAACGGGTATTTCAGCTTCGGTTCCACCGAAGTTTTCTCATAACGTTTTTTCCTTGTTTTTTTCATAACGTTTTTTTTCTTATAGTATAAATGCTGATGTATTAGACAATGAAGCTGCATTACTACAGGAATTGCAGTACTGGCAACAGTTAAACAATTCGTTTGCACTACTTTCAACAAATACTGCCAAATTTCAAGTTCAAAGATTGCTGCGCAAAAGCTATGAAATATGCCAAAAGCATAACTCAATTTCCGAGCAAGATCTGCAGCAGATTTGTAATTCAAAAACGCTAAAAAAATTTCGATTTTTGCAATGCGTGGGAATTGGAAGTGTAGCACACAAAATCGGTGATAATTTATGTCAACTTGCATCGAAACTTTTAACTGAAAATTGCACAGTGGATAAATATTATGAATTGGTAAGTACGAAATTTAATACGATTAAAACTTGTTTTGAAATTGAACCAAACGCGTAGTAGTTTTGGTTGATTTTAAATTAACCTTTTTCGTTTCTTCTTGACTTACTTGTAACTTTATTTCAGTGAACGGTTGACAAAATTGTTGTACAGATCTCTGAAATAAGTATTTTTTAATAGTTGGGTATTCCTTGATTGTGGTATACGGTAGACTTTATTTTGATAGACTAATTTATATGATTTTGAACTCAGTATCTTTTTATAACTATGCAGTTTGAAGATGATTTTATTTTTTGTTCTTTCAGATACTCTGTCTTAAACTAACCACATGGTCCACTGTGTCACATAATCAGAGGCTTTTACAAAATTTAATCACGATATGCTCGCTTATAATGGAAACGCAGCAACAACCCCCGAATTCAAATTGCTTTCACAGTTTTATAGATGCATTCTTTGGCTTAATGGTGACTACGTCATATCCAAAAAAACTGTACATACTAGAACAAATTTCAAAATATGAAAATGTATTGACGACTTTCGGATGCTGGTATTTTGTTAAGTTTTTTTGTACACTTGCAACGATTTAGCCACATCGACTCGTACAGCTGCTGCTGCGCAATTATTGCACAAAATTGATAAAAATGCTTCATGCGCTATTCTTCATAGAACATTAAACGCCGCAGATAATTTTAAGGTTGTTAAAAAGGATATACATTGCTCCTATCAAAATATAAGCTGCACGAAAGATATAAAAAAATGTCTAAACTGCAGCAGCGGTGATTACGTCCAGCCATACATAAAACGGCCACGCCTAGTAGAAACAACGCCAGTTAATAATATTTTGGAGCAAACTGTTGAATTGAATAAATGTGTAGATAAGCTAAATGCGCAGGATATGGCTGCATTGCGGCAAGCAGTGAAAAATCTAACAAATTTGATTGAAAATAAATAAAACAAATAAAATAAAATGTAATAATTTAATATTTATTGATTGGTTTTCAGTGCAACAGATTGCTTAGCCATGCTGGTCGTTTCGTCCGGCGTAAGAAGTATGCCTGTTGAAAAAAAAATTATTTACATGGTTACAAGTTAACGCAACACTCACCGGCCCAACTTGCAGAAGTGAAACTCACAACACTTCCTGCAAAAAATGCGCGTAGTGCAATATTAGTAAGAAGAGGACGCTTATCTGGTGCGAGTGTTGAAAGCGCGGTTATCATTATTGCTAGCGAACCAGGATTCGAGAAGCCACAAAGTGCAAATGTGGCAATTGCTGCACTACGAGGCTATTTTTTTTTTTGTAAGAATTGTACAATTACTCGATTAACTTTGCAATCAATTTCTATTATCATATAATGTATTCACCTCGATTTGTTCATCTTTCATGGCCATACCAAGGCTTCGATATCCAACAAATTCATTGATAATGGTTTTTTGTGCAACCACTTTGCCTATCATATAGCAATCATGCCATGGAACGCCCATTATATAAACAAGCGGCATAAATATATAAGTTAGTAAAACCATAAATGTAATTGCATTAAAACCGATCAATTCAAAAAGCCATTCAACAACTGCATTTAAAAATGCAACAATGGCCACAAATGCAATTATACTGGCTACAATGCCTAAAACAATCCAAATTGCTGCTGTTGCACCAGCTGACGCTGCATCAAGTACGGAAGTATTTTCGCTGAATTTAAAAAGATAAAAAAAAAAAACAATTACTAAAATCAATTATGAAACTTTGAACGCTTACGATTTTCCCAATTTAATGTTTTCTGCAGATGTCAACGATTCCTCTGTCTCGGGATAGTATAATTTTGCAAAACCCAATGAAGATGGTGCTGCCATAACACTTGCCGTAATCAGATACGACGGTGATGCGCCAAAAGCAACATAAGCTCCAAGCACTGTTCCGGCAACCGTTGCAAAACCGGACACCATAATTGCATGCAACTCACTCGCTGTCAAATCATTTATGTATGGCCTTATTACAAGCGGACTCTCGGACATGCCTAAAACTATATTGCATGCAGCATTAACGCTCTCACAGACTGTGGTACCAATCATCGATTGCAGCAACCAGCCAGCAACTCGTAAAAAGGGTTGCATTACGCCCAGATAGTAGAGAATCGAAACGGTAACGCTAAAGAAAAATATTACAGCCAGTATGCGAAATGCAAATACAAAATCATCCGTAATACGATCACCATAAGCGAAACGTGAACCATCCTCGGCGTAATCAAGAAATGTGGCAGCTTTTTCGCCAGCACATCTAAATACATCACGGCCAAATGCTAAATGCATACAGATTAAACATAAAATAAACTGCAAGAACAGCGCTTGTATAACAAGTCGCCATTTAATTGATTTTCGATGTTTGGAGAAAATATAGCCGGTCAGTATGAATAACGCTGGTCCACCCAGGCCAGTGAGACGTCGTAATTCATAAAAAGTCTCGTAAATGACTACAGCCAAAACGATTAACAAGCAAATTAACAGCATAATTATAGCAACGATTCTGGTTAAATAAGTTTAAATTTAAGGTAAGTTTTTTTTTGTTTAAAGTTCTTGTTCATTTCCAATCCATTACCTACTTTTTACGACTGAATTTCATCCATTTTTCATTTGTTGGTTCAATTGCTTTCTCGTAAACCTGCTGACCTATTGCCGGCTTAACAAAGACATAATAAATGTAGAAGAAATAGAAAAATATAAAAATGAGCATGAGGAAGCCATATCCATGACACCAGTTCATGTCGCATAATATGGGCAAAGGAGGTGGAGGAGTTGTTATGTTAGTTTCATTGCTATCATCCTCAATATCTGTAGTTTCTTCGTTTCGTTTGCATTGCTCACCGTTACGATCTTAAGATTTTAAAAGATTTAAATTGTTTATCTCACAAATTATTAAAAATAAATTATAGAAAAAAAACCTAACCGTATTTTTGCATAGGTAACTGTTGCCCATATAAAATATGACAAAAACAGCGCATGAAAAATAACCCAACAAAAGATGCGTATTATTCTATGTCGCCTGGTTTCCTTTTCTTCTTCGTTGTCGATTTCTTGACTATCGGCATTCTATATATTTTTCAAATTTTATTTGTATAAAATAATTTGGTAATCATTGAATTTGCTGAAAATCATAACATACCGCAGCCATATCTTTTTTTTTTTTTACCAAAGAGCCACTGTTTATTTTTTTTTTAAATTTACTTTTTGTTGAAATCCATTTTAAATGACACAAAATTCAATGAGGCCTCATAAGCTAACTATGTATCATATCTTTGTATCGATTTGGTGTTTTGTGATGGTTCACGTTTTTGTATGTGTTTAGAGAAGGTGACTTAAATGTCGTTGCAGCCGATACCTCGCAAATTTATCGCATGTTTTAAATTTTTCGTATTATGCTTTATGCTTCATTCTTCATTGTTTTCAAGAATAACTGTTTCAAATAATGTTAGCTCAAGAATAACTGTTTCAATTAATGTTAGCTTTGAACATTAATTTTTATAAAAATAAAATCAGTTGCTTATCTATCATCGAACATATCGCGACTATCGTTTTTTTTATTTCGCTCAACGCAGGCCAGCAAAAATATTGCTGGTCTCAACATTTTTGGTGACCCCCAGACGTAATGATTTTGAATTACGCATCTACATACATAGTTTCGTCGCATGGAAATCTCACATAGTTTTCGATTATACGAGTATTATTAAAAATGGAACAAGACTCGTCTGATGCAGCAGAATCAGTGCATAAACGCAGATCGCGTCAAATTTTTCGTCAGCTAGCTGAACAAGGCTCCATATTAGCCGGACACAGCAAACACACATGGAATGAATCTAGGATTACAGTGCATATAGAAATGGTAAATCGACTGCAACATGACTTCGAAGCAGTGCAAAATTTAGTTGAAGCTGAAAATCCGGATGAAATTGAAAGTGATACTCGAGGCAACTTTAACAATAAATTTATTGAGGTTAAGTCCGCATTGCTTGAGGAACTTAACACGAGGCGCCCATCAGAATTTGGACTTTGCTCTACAATACAACATTTATCGGATGACCATACACAATCAATCGTCGTTCAACCATCAAAAACTAGAATACCAGAGCTGGCCATTCCCACATTTGGTGGTAATTACGCAGATTGGACTAACTTTTATTCTTTGTTTGAGACACTCATCGATAAAAGCAAAAGTTTAAGCAACATAGAAAAGCTGCAATACCTGCGCTCAAATTTAACTGGAGCAGCATTGGATACAGTGCGCAGCTTGGAGATCAAGGATACAAATTATAACAGGGCTATTGAATTACTTAAAAATCGATTTGATAATAAACGTTTAAATTTTCAGACACATTTGCGAGATATTTTTGCCCTACCAAATGTAGTGGATGCTGCGACTGGCTTACGTCAATTTAGTGACAAAATCAATTCACACTTAAGTGCTTTGGAAAATATGGGAACTAAAGAGCAGCTTGCCGATGGATTTCTTATTCAACTAACACTGAACAAAATGGATTTGGAGACACGAACGCGATGGGAAGAAACTACGCCGAATAACAAAATACCTGATTGGAAATCAATGCGCACATTTCTGGATAATAGATGTATCATTCTTGAAAATGTGGAAAGTGCTATGGTAAAATGCTTACATAGCAAACAGGTGGGCAACAAATTCAATAATATCTCTCATACTCGAAAGTCGTTTGTTGTTTCATCTAATTATACAAATCAGTGCGTTTTATGTGGCTCAAAAGAGCATGCCATACATCGTTGCAAACAGTTTTTAGATCTCGACCCAGCTACTCGATATAAAGAAGTTAAACGTCTGCAACTTTGTCTCAATTGCTTGCGGATAGGTCATCACGTTCGAAACTGTCAATCTAGCTCATGTAGACAATGCATGGCAAAGCATCATACTTTAATTCATTTAAACACAAATAGATCTACAATTTCCTCACCACAGAATTCAAACGTCGAACACCCATCAACTTCGCATGATTGTACGCCTCAAAATATTAAACCACAGTCCGTTTTAGTTTCTTCATCGTCTTCAGAATCTAATCAAAACCAACTTCAATCGCTACCTAAAAACGTCGTATTTCTTGCAACAGCAATCGTTCTTATAAAAAATAAATCTGGTTTATTTATACCTTGCCGAGCAATTCTAGACAGCGCATCTCAATTGCATTTTATCACAAGTCGGTTAGTCAATCAATTGCAACTTAAAATCATAAAGTCTACTACAATTGTATCTGGAATTGGTCAAAGTGACTTCGTAGCAAATCAAGCTGTTAATATAATAATGAAATCTCGCATAAATGATTACTCCACTTCGCTTTCTGTTGTAGTTGCGCCTTCAATAACCGATAATCAACCTAGTTATACCATAGATAATAGCAATTGGAATATACCCTCGAATTTGCAGTTAGCCGATCCTAATTTTAATCGCACACAACGAGTAGATTTATTAATTGGCGCAGCATTATTCTTCGATCTTTTATGCATTGGTCAAATTCGATTAGTTGGAAATTTGCCACTTCTTCAAAAAACCAAACTTGGATGGATCGTCTCTGGTGGAGGTAATAGTTTCTTACAAAAACATTCTAGTTTAGCTGCAATTCGTGCACATTCTTCGCATCACACTTCTGATCAACGTTTGGATAATTTAGTAAGGCGATTTTGGGAAATAGAAAGCATAGATAGCACAACAAATACTCAGTCAAAGGAAGATATTGAATGTGAACAACAATTCGTAAAACACTATAAACGATTAGGAAGCGGTTCATACTCTGTTCGTCTCTCTTCTAAGTTATGTTTTTCTGAATTAGGCGAATCTTATCAGCAAGCACTTACACGATTTAAACATATTGAAAAGAAACTTGAAAATAAACCTCACACTAGAGAACAATATCGCACCTTTATGGAAGAATATTTATCTTTGAAACACATGACGGAGATTTGTGAAATTCCAAAGAACATTCCTTCATATTTTTTACCGCATCATTGCGTATTTAAAGAAGATAGCAGTACGACCAAATTAAGAGTAGTGTTTGATGGCTCTGCTGTTACTACTTCTGGATACTCACTAAACGATGTTTTATTGTCTGGTCCAACAATTCAGCCTACTCTTTTTGAAATATTGCTTCGTTTTCGCACATTCAAAGTGGCCCTAACAGGGGACATATGCAAAATGTACAGATGTGTACAAGTAGCAGAACCGGATAGCTACCTTCAATGCATTTTATGGAGAAAAACCCCTCAAGATAAGCTCAAAATCTTTCGATTGAACACAGTGACCTATGGCACAAGGCCAGCAGCTTTTTTTGGCAATTCGATCTATGTATCAATTAGCATTCGACGAAGAAACTTCGTTTCCGCTTGGATCTCAAATAGTTCGTAGAGATTTTTATGTAGATGATTTGATCTCAGGTGGAAACTCCAATGCTGAAGTACTTGAAATCAAACGTCAAACATCTGAACTTTTGCAAAAAGGTAATTTCGTTTTACGCAAATGGTGTTCTAATGCACCTGAAATCATGGAAAATGTTGTAGATACGGAAAAGGAAAAATTTCTAAAATTTCATGATGGCACAGATATTACTAAAACACTTGGATTAGTTTGGGATCCGTCAACAGATGTTTTCGTATTTTCGTTCATTCCACAATCACATAACAAGATTTCAAAACGGACAATTTTATCCTACGTTGCCAGATTCTACGATCCACTCGGGCTTGTAGGTCCTGCAATAACAAGAGCCAAAATCTTTTTACAAACATTATGGAAACATCACATAAATTGGGATGAAAGCTTACCCCAAATATTACATACCCAATGGACACACTTCGTCAAAGAATTTGAAAATTTTGATAGAATAAATTACCCAAGATTAGTTTTAGTACCTGGAACAAAGTTGCAGCTGCATGGATTTTGCGACGCTAGTTCAAACGCATATGGAGCATGCATTTACATTCGTTCAGCATCTAATAAATGCAATTTGTTATGTTCGAAATCACGTGTAGCACCACTCAAGACACTAACTATACCAAAATTAGAATTATCCGCAGCTCATTTGTTAGCCGAACTCATCTCAACAATTAAATCAAAAAAATATTTTTGATGCCGAATATTACTGTTGGTCTGATTCCAGTGTAGTATTATCTTGGATTCAGGACGAACCTTCTAGCTTCAATGTTTTTGTTGCAAATAGAATTAGTCTTATACAAACAATGACAGCTGGTATGAAATGGAATTATATACCAACAGGTAAAAACCCAGCGGATATTTTATCAAGAGGAGCTACACCATCAGAAGTAATGAATTCAACTTTGTGGCAATGTGGACCAGAGTTTTTATCAAATGTTAATTTCCCATGGCCAGCTTGTCTATCGCTGGAAAAATCATATCATGAAAGAAAAAAGAATGTTTTAATCGTCTCAACGAAATTCGAAGATTACTCAATCAGTTCTAAGTTTGTGAACTCATTTGCTAAAATGCAGCGCATCTACGCTTATATGTACAAATTTTACAATCGAAAGGATGTGCTTGAAGTGTCTTCAGGTAATCTCTTTCCCGAAGAAAATCAGAAAGAAGACACAGTGCACCCATTACAATCAACAAGCATTTCTTCTATCTCTCTTTCAGTAAGAGATATACAAAGAGGTACATATGTTTTGTTACGTATGGTACAAAGATGCAGCTTAAATGAAGATTATAGTAATTTATCGTCGAATAAACCAATTTCATCATCAAGCAAAATTTATTCACTTAATCCGTTCATCGATGAATTTGGATTAATTAGAGTTGGAGGTCGGCTTCAAAATTCATCATTGGATTTCGAATCAAAACATCCAATAGTGTTACCAAAATCTCATCCAATAACTACAGCAATTGTTAATCATTATCACAAAAAACTACTGCACGCTGGACCTCAATCTCTTTTAGCAGCTATTCGACTTCGTTACTGGCCCATTGGCGGAAAGAAACTCGTAAGCAGAATAATTAACAAATGCGTCATATGCTTTAAAGTTAAACCACGGATATTGGACCACATTATGGGATCGTTGCCAGCTGAGAGAGTACAGTCAAATCGCGCATTTCTAATTACAGGTGTTGACTATTGCGGCCCTTTCTTTTATCGCTCTGAAGTAAGGAATCGTCCCCCTGTAAAAAGCTATATATCGGTATTCATTTGCTTTAGTACAAAGGCAATACATATGGAATTGGTAAAGGACTTAACAACGGATTCATTTTTGGCTGCTCTAAAACGCTTCATTTCTACACGCGGAAAACCCAAATGCATTTGGTCGGATAATGCAACGAATTTTGTTGGTTGCAAAAATCAATTGGAAACATTAAAACAACTTTTTTATAGCAGTTCTCACAACGATGCTGTCAAGCAGCAATGTTTGGACGATGGAATTGATTGGCGTTTTATTCCACCTCGTTCGCCCCACTTTGGAGGGCTTTGGGAAGCCGCAGTGAAAATGGCAAAATATCATTTTTGGCGCACTGTTGGAGTTTCAACACTTAGTTTCGAAGAATTACGAACTTTAGTCTGTCAGATTTCTGCTATTGTAAACTCAAGACCTTTGTATCCAATTTCAGATAGTCCAGATGGTCTAGAAGTCCTGACACCAGCTCATTTCTTAGTTGGAGCTCCATTCACTTCATTTGTCGAACCAGATGTCACTTCAACTAATACAAATAGACTTAGCAGATGGCAAAAGGTCTGTGCATTACAACAACAATTTTGGAAAAAATGGAGCTCTGAATACATAACGCTTCTTCAGGAGCGCATTAAGTGGAAGGCAATTTCGACTAATCTACAAGTTGGTGCCTTAGTTTTGCTGAAAGACGAAAATCTTCCTCCACTGCGATGGAATCTCGGACGCGTCATGGAAGTGGTCAAAGGCAATGATGGAGTCGTTCGTGTCGCATTTATAAAAACCAACAGCGGTGTAATCAAACGCGCCGTAGCAAAGTTATGTCTTCTGCCCATTCAATAATCATATTGTTGGAAGCTTGACTCTTCCAACGGGGGAGGATGTTTAGAGAAGGTGACTTAAATGTCGTTGCAGCCGATACCTCGCAAATTTATCGCATGTTTTAAATTTTTCGTATTATGCTTTATGCTTCATTCTTCATTGTTTTCAAGAATAACTGTTTCAAATAATGTTAGCTCAAGAATAACTGTTTCAATTAATGTTAGCTTTGAACATTAATTTTTATAAAAATAAAATCAGTTGCTTATCTATCATCGAACATATCGCGACTATCGTTTTTTTTTATTTCGCTCAACGCAGGCCAGCAAAAAATATTGCTGGTCTCAACAGTATGTTTAACAGAACCTTTGAAAGTTCGTTAATCGTAGCCAATTGTAGGCAAATCATTGTCGTAGAAATTTTGTATTTAAAGAATGCAACTTCGTAAAAAAACCTCGTATCTCCTCAAGGTTTCAATCTATAGTTATTTTCCTCGAACATTCAAATTAGTCTAATGGCCCTACTTAAAATATGAAGATATATTATAGCTACCGAGACAGTCAGACCACCCACTAATAATAAGCATCCTACTGATCAAGAATAAATATACTTTATAGGGTCTTTATTGGGGATAAAAAGATTGTAACGTATTTGTAGGACGAAGTTAAGTACTCATTGGTGTTGTTCTTTTTTTTCTTATTGAACACCATTGTACATCTTATACGTTTTGTAAATTATAAAAGATTTCAACCTTTCACTTCCAAGATTATTCTGCTTATGATGTAATTATAGTAGGTGTAGTATTCCGTCTTTTTTTGCTTACATTATTTTAATATAGTAAGCTTTATTACATAGCTACGTACATATTTCATTTCGTATTAAAAATACGGAACACTGCACCTTCCTAAAACTGCAAATATAAATATATAGTATAAACATGTTTCCTGTTCGTTTTTCACCACGCTTTGCTTTAAAAATTGATTAAAACTCACCAAAATAAGTAAGCAAATTAGAAAGAGATAGTGGTGGAAAACTACATCTTGCATTGCTATTTATATTTTTTTGTTCTTGTTCTTTGCTTCATAGCAGAGCTTACTGCTTGAAATGTTTGCTACTCGGTGCAGTAGCAAGGCATAACATTTGTTTGATGCTGCTCTGGAGTCAGCAAAATAAACTCTGGATGTATTATATTTACTGTAAGAAATTGAATATCTAGTTAATTTTATTAATATAAGTGAGGGCATCTTTTTTTCAAAAATTGAATTTTCTTGAACCGTTTGAGCCGAACCGAACCGCGGTTTGACTTTGATGATAGTTCTGTCAATTTTTGCATATTTATAACATAAGAATCCTATAATTTGTGAGGTGATGTTCGCATGATCTGTATTGAACTTAATGTTTTATTTTATTTTGTTTTGCCTTTTTTTTCCTTATCGATTTGTTTAATAAATTATAACAACTAAAGTAGATATAAATAGGTACAACAAGTTCTTCGGATCAACCGAAATCCAAATGCAATTAACAAAATCATTAAAAATACGTTACAAATTAACGTTTTTCAAATAAGCTAATTGTTATATTTTTTCGTTCCAATTGAGTAAATATTTTTTCATACACTCGCTTCTCCTCCGCTTCTTCCATTAGAATACCTAAAAAAAAAAGTAATATTTTTTTAAATTTTAATTAAATTTGCATTGTAACCATTTACCGGCAAAACTTGCTGATATAAAACAGACAATGCTTCCAACAACAAATGCTCTAAACGCGACCGATGTGATTGTTGCACGACGGTTGGGTGCCATTGCACTCAGGGAACCAATTAAAATGCCCAATGAACTGGGATTTGCAAAGCCACAAATTGCGAAGGTTGCAATACCTGCGCTGCGTGCCTATACACAAAATGAGTAAAAATAAATATTATTAAAATAATTTAAATTAACAAACAAAAAAAAAAACTGACACTAATTTCTCCCGATTTTGTGTACTCGCCAAGACGTTCATAGGCAACAAATTCATTAATAATTGTCTTTGTTGCTACAACTTTTGCAATAATATCACAATCGTCCCATGGCACACCCATTGCCCAGACTAACGGTATAAAAAAGCTTTGAAAATATCCATTCAAAATCTATATCCTCCAGACCAACCAGAAAGCCCAACCAATTTACAATTGCATTAAGGAATGTTATGAAGGCAATAAATGCAACAATATTGGCTATAATACCAAGCACAATAGGTATGGCATTTGTGGCACCACTGCTGGCAGCATCCAATACAGACGAGTCCTCACTTTTTAAATTAAAAAAAAAATGACAAAGCAGCATAAATAAAACCATTTTTAGTATGAAGACAAGTGTCTACAATACATACGATTTTTCCAGTTGTATAGTATCGCTTGTCGTCTGACTCTCTTCCGTTTCTGGCATATACAGCTTCGATATGGCCAATGTTGCCGGTGCCGCCATCACAGTCGATGTAATTAAATGTGCTGCAGATGCACCAAATGAGAGGTATGCCGCAAGCACTGAACCGGAAACTGTTGCAAAACCCGAAACCATAATGGAATGTATTTCGCTGGCCGTAAGCTTATTAATATACGGCCGTATTACAAGCGGACTTTCTGACATGCCAAGAAATATATTTGCCGCTGCAGTGACGCTCTCGCAGACAGTTGTTCCTAGCATTGTCTGTAGTATCCAACCGAGCTTCAAAACAATTATTTGCATAGTGCCCAAGTAGTAGAGTATCGAAACGAAGAAACTAAAGAAGAATATAATCGGTAGTATTGCAAAGGCAAAGACACCTTCGCTTATGAGTGTTTCGCCAAAAACAAAACGGCTGCCCTCATCCGTGAAATTCAGAAAGGTTGAAACTTTATTGCCCAAACATTCGAAAATTCTACGACCCACTTCCCAGCGTATACAGATAATGCCGAGCAGAAATTGACATGTTATACCCGTTATGACAATGCGCCATTTTATAGCACTGCGTTTCGTGGAGAAAATATATCCGGTGAGTATAAATAAACATGGAGCCACTAGTGAGACAAGTTTCTGACGATTGTCACGCGTCTCGAAGAATAGAAAAATTGCAAGTGCAACCAGAAGTATGACGATGGAAATTGTCGAAACAATGCTGTAGCAGAATAAAGTACAAAAACAATATGTTAAAATGTTATTTAATATATTTTTTTAAAATTTTTATTTACCGAGTTCTACTGAAAACCATCCAACGCTTCTCAAAGGGCTCAAGAACTTGACGATAAAATTGTCTGCCAACTTTTGGCTTGAAAAGGACATAATAGAAAAATGCCAAATAGAAGAAACCAAATAAGAGCACCAACATTCCAAAACCGCTGCAGAAGCGTATGCCGCATAGCTCATAACTGGCGTCCCACCAACATTTACCATTTGCTGAAATAAAAATGTATTTAATTTTACATTTAATTGTAAACAGTTTGATTAGTTTAGTTTGTATACTTACAGACGTCGTGATAATGATAACTTGCATAGGAAAAATATCCAATCAATACGACATGTAGCAGCACTTTTATTAGAATATTTACTATACGCATTGTTTTCTCTATTCGAACAGAATCTTCTTTACTGTGGCTCACTTCTTTGTCTGTTGTTAATTGTTGTTGCAGGCCGTGGGAATCTTTATTCTCAAGTTCCATATCAGTCTATTAGAATTGGAAAAAGGATAAATATATATTTTACGATTTTTTATATAGTCAGCCAGTTTTAAATTAATATTCTTAATCAGTCCTACCCGATTTATGGTTCTAGCCACTTTGGTCTGTATGATATGACTTAGATATAATGAAATTTGCAATAGTAGTGATATAAGTTTAGATATGGCTCATATTTTAGTTAATTACTATCACGTTCAATTTCCAAGAGACACTTTTAAAAGTCCAAGATGGCGGATCCAAACTGTCCGAAGAATACAAATTGTTAGCTTGAGTTCGATTAAAAATAAGATTTTGGTTGACCTAGAAGTCTGACTATGTTTGTAGTACCATATTCACCATATTATTAAAGTAAACAATTAATCGGCGGGCTTGTCTGGTTAAATGAGTTTTGAACCCCACGATAGCAAAAAGACGGACATAGCAGAACCATTCAAAAAGTTGACGTAATATAATAAAATGGACTTCAAATTAAACTGCAGTAGCCTTAAAAGTTTAAAACTAAGATAATCGGACCTCTCTTTCAGACAAAAAAAAATATATATTTTTGTACACAATCTTGTTTGTGATAATGTATGAAACTAGCAGAATGAGGCATAATAGACTCTATAAAGTATATATTTGTCAGAGCGATCTAGCTATGTATGTCTGTCCGTCCGACTGCCTGCCGTACAACGAATTATTTCGGAGACTATAAAGATAGAGCAACAACTAAGCTTAACCTCTTTTTTAAAGAGTACCCCCATACAAACCTTTCCCAATATTTTGAGTTTTTGCATAAAATCTTCTTTGTTTCTTATTCCAGGAACTCTAAATTTAGTATAAATAATGCCTATGATAGACCCAATGAAATATCCCAGTATGAGTAGGACCATAAATTCACCCCATTTTTTGAGATTTTCTATGAAATTCCCTTGTTTGCATTTTTTTTTTGTTTTTCCCAGTAGAAAGCGATGGGTGTTCAAAAAGTTGACGTCATTATAGTTCTCATTGTACTTGCAATCAATCAGAAATACTATAGAAGGAGCTTCGTCATATAGAACTCTGTTTCAATTTTTTTAAATCCATTTATGTCTTTTTTTGTATTAAAATATTCTTAAAAGGCAATATAGTATTATATATTTATAGTATATAGTATAGTTTTTAAATCAAAGTGCAAATTGCCACTTATTCAAAGTGACAATCATAATTTGATGATGAATTCATTTCGACTTCCAGTATATTAATGTAATATTTTTGTTTCTAACTTGTTTAATTATATCTTGATTACCTTATCGATTCCATTATTTCGTATATCTAGGTCCTTTATCTGTAAATCGAAATTAATTAATTTAATAATACAACTTCATAGATACATTTTATTTTAGCTCTACATACATCATCAACTTCATAAGCATTATTTGTATGTGCCATTTTTGCTGCTTCATCCGTCATCTGAAATTATTATACAAAGTGTTACTCACTGATACTGATTGCGTATAGAACCAATTAACTCTAATCGTAACGACAATTGAGTTGTAAAAATATTTTACATTTTAATTAGATTAGTATTTAAAGAGCTTTGGGGGTAACACGTTTCTGTCGTATCTAAATTACCACGCGTTACAGGATTTAATCTATTTGAAAACCAAATGAAGTGTTCTAGTTTAGTTATCACAATAAATATTTGAACATTATCATTAAATCTTAAGTATAAACTTTTAATAAGTATTGACAATATTTTGGAACATTGCGTAAATCGAGATTAGACACGAGAAATATTTAACTAAAGTGCTTATTATATTATTCAAGGGGCGTAAAAAGTTTTTTTTTTTTTGTTTTGTTTTTATATAAGTCTTTTAACAATCTTCAAACAATAAATCAATCAAAAGAAAATAAAAATATAACGAATTTTTAAAGTTCGACTACGAAATACCCTGCACCTAAATTATTTAATCTTTAAAGTTATGTTCATTCTTAGTATTATTCTTTGTTTTTGGGTTGCTATAGGGTGCATTACTTATTAAGAAATATTTGAATAATATAAATATTAAACAAATGCTGAGTAGCTAATTAGTTTATTGTATTGGAACTATCATAGTTATAACTTATGCTACATTTTGAATTTCTTGTTTTATGAAAAAAAAAAAAAAAAATGGGTCAGCTTTGTATAGAGATTATCGGGTAAAATTGAGTTAGTTTGTGGTGTGAGCTAGTTTGCGGAGTTGGTCATGCATTATTCCGTCTGTAATGTAAATTTGCAAAAAAAATAATATACCTTTTAAACTTTCGGGTACAGGGAACAAAAATAAAACTGGTTATAACATTTTTTAAAAAGTATATGTTGTTTTTCGTAGAACTGCTACTGCAATAAATCATTAAAGTTTTATTTTTTGATCAGTACAGTTTTGGAATGTGAAATTCAGGCGGAAGTGGCGCTATTAAATTGTTATTATTTTTTTAAAATTGTTTTTTATTTTGCGTTCTTATCAAGGGGAAATACTCTGAAATGTAAATTTATTGTAAAAAAAATCTTTTTTTTTATATATAAATGTTTACACATTTATAGTTTTCTTAGCTGTAACCCCCGACGTTGCTTGTCTGCCAAGCTTTTCTAATAATATATAGCCCATTATTTTTAATTATAATATTTGATTTGTTTTAAAAAAATTTTATTATAATCGTTTCAGTAATTTCGGTGTGAAAGCCCATACATATATTCTTTTATATATGTATGTGGTACATACGTATGTATTATAAATATATTTATATATTTTTTATGTCTCAAATAAAAAGTTAAAGCAAATGTTTAAACAAATTGCAACTGTTTAATTAATTATACACGTTACACATAGTGTAAATGGGTATATTCAGTTTGTGCGAAAGTTTGAAACGCCTTAAAGGAGGCATCGGAGACCCCATAAAGTATATATATTCTCGATCAGCTCGATGAGACGAATCGAATTAGCCATGTCCGTCTGTCTGTTTGTCTATCCGTTGCGATGCGTTTGTACTAAACGAATCTTTTTAAGATATTGACATGAAATTTTAAACCTTAGCTTTTTTGGTCCTAGGCAGTTTGTATGTCAGAATCAAGGTGCCACGCCCATTTTTCGGCATAGCTCTTGTATAAATCTACCGCCCATTTTTAAAATTTTCTATGAGAATATAAATTATTTATAAATATATATTCGCTCGAAGTTGGGTAAAAACACTTCTTATGTCATCCAATGTCAATTCCAAGGTGCCACGCCCATTTTAGGTGTTGCTCCCATACAAACCTGCAGCCCATTTTCAAGTTTTTGTATAAAAACATTTATTATTTCTGAATGAATTTAATTAAAATTTGGTAAAATCAATTCCAATGTTCATCTAAGTGAACATTATCAATATGCTAACGATCGGGCTAATATAACATAAAGCCTCCATACAAATTTGACTAAATCCATCGTGTAATTTAATCTAAGCTCCTGTAACGGGTATTTCAGCTTCGGTTGCACCAAAGTTAACTTTTTTCCTTGTTTTTTGACATATTTATAAATATCATTGTCATATCTATTTTTAAAGTTAATTAACCTTTAATTTAACGTTGTTTTTGTTTTTTTTTTTTTTTTTTTATCACAATTTCAATAAACTCGTCTTATTTTTTTACGAGCTACATATGCGTGTAGCGTTTTGTTTTTAATTTAGATTATTTTTTTTTAAAATAATTTTCACGCGATTTTGCTCATTGTTATTCACATTACGGTGTTCGCGGTAAGACTGACTGTGCCCCGACTGTTTCAAACGGTTTATAATGTTAATAATATCTTGGTAATACCAAAAGCGTATATATTTCAGTTTTGATATTAACTACACTGAGAGAATTTCATGAGTGAAATTTATATTAGTGTAGGAGAGATTTATTTTTTGTTGAAAAGGTGCGAATTTACGAATTATTTTAAAATATGTTTATTACTATTTTTATAACCGCCACACATAGTGTGAACGGGTGTTATCATTTTGTCGGAAAGTTTGTAACGCTTCAAAAGGAGTCATCGTAGACCCTATATATTCTTGATCAGCACGACGAAACGAGTCTTTCTAGCTTTGTCCATCTGTCTGTTGGGACATGTTTTATTTGCCAGTTTTAAAGTTAATCCTATAATTCAAAACTTAAGCTTTTCTCATCCTTAAGTGGCAGGTTCTTGTATAGTCCCCATAGAAACTGATTCGCGTGACGGGTATTCAAGCGTCGGTTCCACCGAAGTTAACGTTTTTAAATATTTAAATATCTGTATCTTGGTCAAAATTACTAGTGTATTTTTTTATTTTTTAGAACTGAGACAACTTATCTATCGTCTCCACAGAATTATTAATATAAAATTCTACATATACATATGTGTGCATCAAACTTTTTAATTGAGAATTGAAAATATATAATTTTGTATGCAATTTACTTTGCATTGTACATGACAAAATACACATAATCTACTTGTAGCTGAATCATAAAAAATTATTATTAATTCAATATCATTAAAATCGTTTTAGTATTGTAATAAATTTTAATAAAATTCATTTAAAATCCTAATGTGTTGTTAATGATTAAAATGTTTATAAAGCCATAAAACAAACTGATTAGTAAAGTAGAATTTTTTTTCTTTTTCAATGGTTTCGATATAATAAAAAGACACTTGAAAAACGTAAATGAATACTTTTCTGTATCATATTGTTCTACGAAAAATATTAGTTTTGCCTAGGGTGTATTAGAAAGTTGCTGCCTTTGCTTTAAACATTTTCTGTTTAGAGCTTTTATATTTATATTTCCAACTCCGTTTAAATTATTTATAAGATGATTTTGAGGATGTTTCTAGCATGTAATTTTATTTTATTTATTAATTATTATTTTAAAGCGTTTATTTTATTTTCAGACAACTGTATAGCTCCTTAAAATTAAGTTTAATTCAAGGCTTGAGGCAATATCACTACAAATTTTATATAATAAAGCATCTAAAATCGGGTAACCCTGATACCTGATTATCTCGGAGACTATAAGAGACAATAAGGTCACCAAATTAGAGACACCTCTTGAGCCGTCAAAACGGTTTATCTCTTGTCCCATTTTAAAGGGTAGCCTCCATACATAACGTCCTCAAAATTTAGAGTTTTTTGTATAAAAATTTTTTGATAGTATTAACTATGGGTAGGTTCAAAACAAATTTAGCTTCATACAAATTTACCCGATTTTTTTGAGTTTTTGTATGAAAATCCAATACAATAAAGTATTGTACTAAGATAAGACTTAACGTAACTCGACCAAAGCTACAACCTCTACTATAAGATTTGAGAGCTATCTTAATTTCTTTTTTTTTTTTTGTTGCATAGTGTAATGACACGATCAAACTTTGCCATTTATCATATAAGGAGATAACCTGTACTTATATAATACTAGCTCCTCAACAAAAAAAAAAAAAAAAAAAAAAAAACATCATAATAGTTAATTTGTAATTTTTATTTTACTTTTTTTTAGTATGCTTTATTTTAAATATTGTATTTATGTGTATTACTAATTTTTCAATATAAATTTCAAATGTTATTACTATTATTATTATTTAAATTTAGTTTTATTATTAGTTAAACATTTAATTAAGTAAAGTTGATGAAAAATACTACAAATATATAACTTAATATATAGGATAACTATAAAAACGATAAAAAAAAACTTTTTATATACACAAGCAATTTTTTATAGAACTAAAAAATTAACTTTATAAAATTAAACAGTAAGAAAAAAAAATTTTTTTAATCATAAATAAATTGTTTCCTTCCATTATTTTGAGGTTCTATTAATTTGATTATTACGAAGCGTATATCGATATTAAACCACATCTAAATCACAGTCTCCTAATATTAAAAAAAAAAAAATATATTGAAATAATAATAAAAATAAAAATAGTTTAATTTAAAAAAATAAGATATAAAAAAACTTAAAATTGTATACGCCTCGTAAATTAAAAATTAAAAACTAATTAAGTCAGCAAAGCCAGATTATAAAATTATTTTAAATTAAAACCAAATACTTAAACTTAAACGCTTGTTGTTTTTGTTGTTGTTGCTATGAATAATATACTTTATATTCTTCTATGAATTGTGAAATGTGTTGTTTGTTGTTGTTGTTATTGTGTGCGCTTAAAGTTTTGAAATGCTGCTAAATTGTATGCGTGATATGTGTCTGATTGCATCGTTCGTAAGTTCTATCGTAAATCTTTGATTTGTTTTTTTTTTTTTTAAGCCGCTTAAATGATCTACCAAATAATTTGGCTTTGTAATTATTGTTGCAATTCTTCAAATTGTTGTTGGCGATGATGATGGTGTAAATGATGATGATGATGATGATTATGGTGACGACGTTGGCGTCGATGATGTTGTCGGTGCAAATGTTGCTGAGATTCATTGCTATCTGTTGCAACATTTACATTTGATAATTGTTGCTGTTGTTGTTGTTGTTGCTGATGGCGTTTTCTATGCCGATGTGGCAGCATTTCATTTGATTCAAACGATTCGAGCAGATTGTCAACACTTCGTGAATTCGATGTGGTTGATTCATTTTCATTTTCAATTTCAATTTCTGTATTTTCATCTTTAGCGAGATTATGCAATTGGCGTAAAATATTTTCATGTAATTTTTTATTTAGATCCTTGTCATAGTTTTTCGGTGCAAATGAAGCGTATCCAATTAAACGTACATCTATCCTTGGGGACCTGAAATAAAAAAAAATATATTTAGGGTGTGAATTAATACAAACAACAAAATTCGCTGTATTCAAGCATGCTCGCCTGCCAGATACCCTCTTAAAAATCTTTATGTACTAAAGCCCAGCACAATTACCCGAAAACGTTTAAAAAGAATACTCGCAATAAAAACGATTCGAGTAACTCAAGTCCACAACTAGAAAAATGATCAACTCGACTCGACTCGTTTAAAATCGTTACGAGACGACTCGGGTATGTTTACTTTAACTCAAATCGAGTCGGATACTCGATTGAGCTTTAGTTCTAGCATGTATCTATTTGCGAAACCCGAGCAAGTTTTGTATAAAATACTCACCTTGGCACCTGTTCTGCTTCAACACTAGACACAGACGCTTGAGGTCCATAGTAATTCCATGGGATTGCCACATCTGTAAATATTTGGTACATTGTTAGTAAATGAATGATTTATTAAAAAAATTTATTGCATGCACAAAATTTGATTTAGCAACAAATTGAAAATAAAAAACAAAAATAATTGCACAAAAAACAAGGCGCGTAGTTAAAAAAATATTTTTTTATTTGCGTTTGGCACTAAAAAGAAAACAACGTAAACGCTTCTTTTTTTCATCATGCAAGCGTTTTAAGCAAAAAAAAAAAAATAGTTGAGAACAAATTATTCAGCAGCACATTAAAAAATTAAAATTAAACAACAACATTTAAGGCAACAATGCATTTACGCACAACTTTGCTTATGAGCAATCAGCGTTATTAGTATTTAGTTGAAATACTCTTACCACGATTTATAAAATAACGGGACGGGGTGGGGTACGTGTTTAAAAAAAACGAACGAGACTAAGTTTATCTAAATTAACAGAGCAGGATAATTGCCACCCATCTGTATATGCGCATATGTATAGGACGTGGAGCATTGAATGATATACATCATGGCAAAGATTCTTATGACTCTTGTAACTACGAGATTTATATTCTTCGGCTCGATGCAAGTGTGTCGAACTCGAACTTGTTTGAATTGGTTGAGGACGTTCGATTCGATGATCCAGGATGTTCGATTCGACGGTCCATGTTTGTAGTCCATCGATTAGAACATGTTGCATCAAACAGGACATCGAATCGAACATCTAGACCATCGATCCTGGTCCAAGTGCAGCATACTTTTCGGCTGTACTGTAATTAACATGCGCCTCAATGTTATGCTACATTTTTATGATTTATGTTAGACTACTGTTAGTTAACACCGATTCGTTATGTACATTGCGGCGGTTCAAGCCGCAATGTACATAATAGTTTTAAGCTTAACAGTTCTGTTAGCCGATGTTAGTATTACGCAGATGAGCCAAGTTACGTAAGTATCTCGTGGATGCGTAAGTATCTCATGGATACATAACATATATATCGCATAACCTATCATTTTATGCTGTAAAAGTAGTTTGCAGCAAAAATGATCATATTTTTTTAAATGTTTTTTTTGCTGAAAAACAGAACTTCGAAATCCTCTAAAAACAGACACCGCTGTCTGTAGTATATGTTTATATGTTTTTTTTTAATTTTTTTTTTTACAATAAGCCTGTCTGCTTAAATTCTGGCTAAAAATGCGCTGAGAAGCGCAAAAATGACAACAAAGTAGACAAAAAAAAAATTGCAAATTGATATTTGCTGACGTTGTTATTGAAATAAACAGGAACGCGTCTACAATGTGTCCGGCCCCCCAAAGTAAAACGTTGTGTGTTTTGACCTCTTGTACGGGAAATGCTAATGAAAGAATTTATATTATAGTAGATACTCTCCATTTTCTTTTTTTTTTTTTTTTTTTTGTTTTGGTTTCTTTAAATATAATAAATAATTTTCGGTTTTACTTCAAATTGTGCTATTCGATTTGATTTTTTGTGGTATTTTCATCAGCGTTTGGGAAGTTAGTTAAGCTTGGCAAACAACACACTTACCTGCCTGTTCACATTTCGGTGGCATAAAATATAAGCCCGGCTTAAGCGGACGTTCCTCTTCATCGTGCACCTCGATTAATAGCCAACCGACTAAAATCGGTTGACGCGTTTGCTGCTGCGATTGTAAATGATGTTGCTGTTGCTGTTGTTGTTGTTGTTGTTGCTGTTCGCGCATTACATTCTCCCAGATGTAAATGGCTCGCTTGATATCAATCTCAACCCAGCCAGTTTTTGAGACGTTCATCATGATCGTATTGCAAATGCGCTTCTTGCGTTCTAATTTCAAAAATAAAAAAATATTTGAGAAACCCAAACAAAAAAAAAAAAAAAAAAAAATTAAAATATTAAACTTTAAACGTGCAAGCGTTTATAATTACATCCGGAAGAGTTGGAACTTGAACTTACGTTTATTGTTATTGCGTCGCATTTGCTGTACTATGGAGACTGTCACACGTATCTGTGAATCGAGTAATGGCTCTGCACAACGTTTCAGTTTACCCTGAGCAGGCTCATCAGCTGCTAATTGTTCTTCTTGTTGTTGTCCAAGTTGCTGTTGTTGTTGCTGTTGCTCAGTATTATTACCATTTGGATTCATCTTATATAAACGTAAAATAGCGCTATCCAAATTTAAATTCTCACGCTTCATCTCAAATATACTATTTGCAAATTGTATGCTGACATTATTATCATGTAGCCAAGATGCTGCATTCGATTCAGCATTACAAATCGGATATGCAGCCACTTCATGTTGTGGATGATCTTGACTTTCTTCGGAATTGCCAGCATCGAAAGCGGATTGTATACGCGTGCGTATATCATTAAGTCTGTAAATACGATAATAAAAAATGATATTTTTTATTTAGATTAATTCACATTTTTTGATGTGATGTTATGTAAGATGTACCGAGTAAATTTAAGTATATGTATTGTCGTCACTGCGTCAAATACTGATTTAATTTAAACCAGACCAACATGCTTATGTAGTACAATTGTAGTCTAATTCATTCATTTCAGTTGAAATTGAGTTTACTAGCTCACTGTCTGCACTCAGACTGTCTCAGTATGAACTAAGCTAGTTAGATAACGAACTAACTAACTATTAGACTGTGTACCATTTAAGTAATTTAAAAAATGTATCTATGTATCTATTAAATACTAAAAACTGTCTACGTTGAAAGTATGCCTACAGCTATGATCTATGATAATCAAATTTATATTCAACGTTCATACGCTTCATACTAGTAAATAGTAAATACAAAAAATTTTTTGGTTGGTTTAAATTTTTTTATAAATTAAGGTGTCATTTGAAGTAGACAAGTCATTTTTGCTTTTTATTATTTAAATTTAGTAGATACACTGAAAGAAATATTTAAATTTAAATTTTTAAATTTGTTACACGTTTGTATTCATTTGCATATTGCAATAATTTGTAATTCAGTCAAATAAAATAAATTACGAGATACTCTTGTCTCAATCTATAAATAAACCATAAATTTATAAAAAAAGTTGTTTATAAAAAACTTCAATATTTGGGGAAACCGGAGCTATTCCGATCGTTTTGTGGTTCGTCTATGCTGGTCGACGTTGGGCGACGATTTTCTTTAGATTTTCATAGTTCTAAACCATATCGAATTTGGCGTTTCTATATTGACTAACAAAAAGAGATCTTACGAAAGCACAAATGTTTTGGGAAGGCTTGTGTGTTGGGTTCTACAGAATCAAAGTTTAAAGAATGGTGTTTGTATTTCTTATAAGGTGCGTTCAGACAGACCTATAATTTGAATCAAATTTCCTTAAAAATCCAATAAAAATGTATCTCAACTCTGAACCACAAATTTATTAATAAATTAATATATGCTTGAAAAAATTTCGGTTCCACGGGATCTATGGTACAATTCTTCAGGGTAGGATAAGGATAAAAAGTTACACCGGGACGGGCGGTATCGATACAGTGTGCGTACGTGTGGTTCTCTTTCCAACTAGATTATGAGCAGAGTCTAAAAGGTACTCACGAGTAAATTGTCGCCATTATTTATGTTTTCCTTTCGTATTATGCGCAGTAAGAAGTCATTTGGTAACTGAAACGCGGTCAGTTTTAAGGTTCGGGCCAAGTGAAATTCTATCAAATTATAACTATATATTTTTTTCATAATAAATAACTAAAAAAAGCAAAGCTAAATAAACCATGAAAACAAATGTTTGTCTGCGACATAAATAGCCACAACAGGCAAACTGCTTCACACTACTTTCTATTAAATTAATGAATTTCGTCTGCAAGCAACAAGTACAAACATAGCTATGATCTAATCATATACAATGTGTCTGGAGCAGCAATTTTGTAGTGTAAATAAAAAAATAAAAAAAAACTACATACAATGTATGTTGATATAGATCAGCCGATATTATTGAATGATTGTCTGTAGCCAAGTAGCCAGTCTTAAGCATTTGCATATGTATCTTACGGATAGTTTGACACAATGTTCGTCATTTCTGACGCCATTCAATTTGAATAAATGCTGCGCAAGCGTAGCTTTCATGAATGAAAAGACTGTCGTGAAGTGAAGTGTTGAAACAACCAGAAACAAGACGCCATAATACATACAATAAACACAACACCGCAGTCTAGCAGAAGCTTTCAATCTTATTCTCGTGTTGCTGTTGTCATATAATAATTATTTCTAGCCTCAAGCGAATTTTCGTCTACTAGTCTGGTCAATATATTTTATTTATTTTTTTTTCGCAAAATTTATTTTTGCTGTCAACCAAAAGAAGTGAAAAAAAAAAAAAACACTTCAGTTGTTCACTTATAAAAAAAACATAAATAATATGTGGCAACTTAAAAAAAAATGTATGTATATACCAGGGCTGCAAACCACTAAAAAATTGTATGTGATTCGGTTCAAAACCGGTTTGCAGTCCTGGAATAAATGTACATAGTGTGTTCGTCCGCACATCTTATTTAACCGATGAGCTCGGTGACTGAAAAGTAAAAAATACCATTAAAATATCCCAATACGGCTCAAAGCAGACGTTTATTAAATAAGCCCTCCATTAGAACCTACTCTGACTTAGACTGCTTATATGGAAACTCTTTTGTTATTTCTCTTGTGTGGTTGATTTTTATTTTGGATAAAAATAAAGTTTTTGATTGTGGTTCAAAAGCCAAACCAAAGAATTATTGATAATATACTATTTTATGGTTAATTTAGATTGCATACAGAGTATTTTTTAGTTGTGCTTACTCGAATGCAGTTTTCGTTTCATTTTTTATTGATTTTAAATTGGGTAAGACTCCGTCAGAAAATAAGCAATCTACAAGTGGTGCTTTTTTAAGAAACCTGTTAGATAGAATATTTTTAAACCTAAAATAGTTTTGAAAAATTTAGAAAAAAATTTTGTAAGTATCATTAAAATCCGCCCAATAGTTCCGGAGTTATTAACATTTTAAAAAATTGTTGCACTGTTTTTCAACATGACGCAGATTGCGCCATTTTGGATTTTATAGAAAATCATTTTGTTTTGAAAATGTCCTATTAATTTCGGTTGTTATAATTAGTTTTTAAAAATTTAATTGAATTTTTAAAGATATCTAAAAAAAATTGTTAAGTGTAAACAAAGATCGTATAACAGCATAACTTGGAGCGTAAACTAAGAGAGAGAGAGAGAGAGATAGAGAAAAATATTAACGAAACCAGATATATACTACATCTACATATACTACTTTTGATACAATATACTAACTCACAAGTAATGCTTGAACTTAGTAAACTGCAACAACAACAACATACGAAACGAGTATACTATACTACATGAAAGGGGGCTTGTCTCGTCGGATGTTGTTGTTGTTGATGTTGTTGTTGTTGTTATTTATGCTGTCGTCTGTCTGTGGTATGTCTAGACAGTAGCATGTAATTGCTGCAACCTCAGTCTCAGAAGCAGCAACAACAACAGCAGCAGTAGCAGCAATAGCAACAATTGCTGCTATTGATATTATGGTGCTGCTTCAAGCGTATTGGCAATGGTTTTTTTTTTTTGCATTTTTTTTTGTTTTTTTTTTCCACAGACCTGATCTAGACATGCTTAATTTTTGTGACTCACGATAAGTTGATGCCCATTTGCAGTTGCAGTTGCTGATATACTTAAGATCTTTAGGCTTTACCTTGAAAGACGAAAGTGTTGGTAGACCAGTGTCTGCATTGAATGCAACTATCTGAGAGAATGACATACTGTATATTTTTTTTTCATATACTATACTCTTCAATGTGAATCTTTTTTTGGTTGGTTTTTAATAACTCTTATGTTATCCGTTCAAATAATGAATAGAATAATGAAGAGAATAAAAGATTGTATATATTTTATTTTATTATTATTTTAAATATTGTTTGAACCAATTGTGAATTATATTCTTTAGTTCAATGAAAGCCAATCCAATCTGCAGAGTATTAAACTTCCGTTAATATTGAACACATTAACATGTTGACTTGTTGTTTACACCAATGTGTCGACATGTTGTCTGGACTTGTCTGGCGGCAAGAAATTTTATTATTGCAGTTGCCAGCAATGCATATAGTCTCGTCTCGATTATTCATACAGTTTAAATGTTATTTTCAGTGGAATGCGTCTCGTTGTCTCGTTGCAATTTTATACATACGTACGTTTGTATGTAGTTGTAGTCTGCTTAGGGCTAAAAGCTCAGTCTGATGACTGACTTGACTTGAATAATTACAGCAGCAGAAGGAACAGCAGCAGCAGCAGCAGCTCAATTGAGCGCTTAAGTAAGCAACATAAGTGCGCCTAATCAGATTGAAAAGCAAAGCAAATGATGTTGTGCGTGTGCGCAACATTCTTGCTAAACTAAGCTAAAGCTAAACAAAACAAAAAAAACACAGAAAACAAAAAAAAAAAAAAAAAAAAAGGTCAAATTTATGCAACGCAGAAGCTGTTGTTGTTTATAAGATACAAATTTTCAGATACAAATGCATTTGTCTCTGTCTGTCGTTCGAAGTGTGTGTGTATGTATGTGTCTGTGTATGTCTGCCAGCAATATGTCAAAGCTTTTCATGTATGTTTAGTCAGTCTATTGCTGCTGCTTTGCTTGCATAAATCTAAGCATTCATCTATTTATCTATTTATGTATCTACATACTACGCTACGCTACATATCTGTATGCATGCATCTGTCTCTGTTTGCACGCATACAATGCGCGGCTAGACACTGTCTCGCCGGTTGCACTTCATTATCATATAAACAGCAGACAAGATGCCAGCCAGCAAGCAGCAGCAAGAAAATCAGTTAGTCAATTAACAATCATCCATCCATCCATACAACCAAGCTATCCAGCAACAAACCAGTCAGTAGCCGCAAAAATTACTCCTACGCATACAGATATACAAGATACATTTATATATTTATGTATGAATGTATTAATGTATGTATGTATTAACATAAATAGAGAGACAGTCAGTCGGGTAGACTGTGCGGCAGTAAAGTGACTGTAATATACTCATAAATACGATACGTCATAATTGCATTTGTTGTTTTAGTACGGAAATCTAAGCAAGTTGCATTTATGTATAGTCTATTTGAAATGTATTTGATACATATTAAAAATCTGATTTTATATATTGTATTATTTCTAGATACTTTTTATGATAATACTGCATTGAAATCTCTAATAAGTTCATAGCCAGTGCACAGAACTAAAAATTTAATGCTGGTTACGTTCATCCCGATATCAACAGACAGAAAACGGCAGTACTGACTCTATAAAAACATATATTCTTGATCAATGTTGTAAGCTGAGTCGAAATACCTATGACCGTCTGCCGAATGAAATAGATTATCTCGGAAACTATAACCTAAAACTTACCATCCCATTTTTATGGGCTAACCTACGAAAGTTTTTGGGGTTTTCGTATATAGACTTTTTTTTATTCCTGGAAATTTTTTATTTTCGGTATTCCGCCCATCCCAGCTATTTTTACAACTGTCCCGGAGGTTTTGATATCGGCATACTACTCCTATTAATGCCTACTGGGATCTATTATATATATATTCCATATTTTGGCATTGAACAGAATATATTTTTAATTAGTCAAATACTTTCTTTACAGCATGTACTTTCGCGTTTTTATCGAAAAGGAAAATATTATAAATATTATTTTTTGCATTAATAGAACGAATAGAACACATATTTTACGAGTGGGTAAATAGTTTTTCTGATCATATGATTTGTAAATACTATTTATTTTGATTTGTTGGCAATTTTCATTTTAGTTATTTACAATTTTTTTTTTTATTTTCAATGAAGCAAAGCGATGATGATGATGTTGTTGTTTTTGTTGTTGTTGTTGTTTTTGTTGTTTTTGTTGTTGTTGTCGTTAAAAAACAGCGCGCATAGCAACGACCTACAAAAAGTTCATTAACGGAGCCGCTAGACATGGCCCAGACAGTTCCCAGACATTTTGCAGACAGACAGACAAAGACCAACAAAGTCAGATCGAGCGACCGACCGAAAGTCAG